>OZ010797.1:212224568-212784166 GCA_963932465.1 Maratus speciosus | reverse complement strand
TTACTATATTTTAATTTAGCTATATTTTAATAAGTGTAGAAATGTACTATTCTTTAAAAAGAAAAAAAATTAATGTGCAAGTGTAGAATAATGGCAATTTAAAAATGCATGCATTTTTTGCAAAAAATTTTGGCCCAGGCCTAATTTGACTGATCTTTGAATGGATCTGGCCAAGCTGATACAATGATTTTCATACAGGCTGAGTCAAAACTAGGACTGAAAAGCTTGGACCGTGAAGACTAGGAATGAAACCAATCCCGACTCTGTGCAGAAAAAATAAGTTAGGTCCGTCCCGGCCCGAGCCTTAGAAATAAAGTATGGCCCGGGCCCGGCCTGAGCTTTCAGAAATAATGTATGGCCCCGGCCCGGCCCGAGAAGAGTGGAGCCCGAGTGCCGCGAATGACAATCGGCCCGGGCCGGCCCGTGCAGATCTCTAGAAAGGATTATCTATTATTTTGCATACATATTGTTAATTTGACTAAAGATTTTATAATATGGAATCCCCCACCCCAAATCAGTGAAGATTATTTTGTCTAGCTTTTACTTGAGCTAAATAGTTTAACCCAATATCAAAGTTCACTTTCATTGCATTTTTTTAAAATGTTAAATATCAACATAGATTGTTTTGCGATATAAATACCTTCTGATTCTTAACACTGTAAAAAATCATCTGTTTGAAACTAGGCTTCTCTATAAGATAGTTAAAAGTTTATAAATTCTGCATTTAAAGCTGTTTAGACATAAGAAAAGTAATAAAATATTATTAATAAAATGTCACTTGCTGCCTTGCCATGCCTAAATATGGGCCTGTTTTATTGGTATCATGGAAGACGATATTATTCCAGTGATGCAGCCTTAAGCCTAAAATCGTATTGTATCGTTTCGTAGATGGCGGAACTCATATATACAACTAACTCGACTTCAAAGAAAACGCGAAAAGCCGCCTTTCAATAACTCGGCGAATATAGCTCTTATTATTCTGATTTTTTAAGAACAGTCTTATTTCTGCAGTTTAATGCTATTCTGAAATTTTTACATTTCTACGTGCAGTATATTTTGAGATCTCGAAACCCATTTTTAAAGTTACTTGGTATGTAAGAAGTTCCTAAATTCCGTTTCTGGAAAATGGCTCTAACGATTTTCTTTAAATTCATATATAATAGAAATATGTTTTATGTGAAGGGAATAAGATAACATTTGTTTCTGGGAAAACTCTAATTTTCTTTTTAATTCACTTTTATTTTCCTCCGAAAAAGATCTTATTAAAATTAATATATAATATAAATCTATTTTAGATGAACCGAATAAGATCATTTTTGTTTCCAAGAAGACTCTTATTCGTTTTATAATAAGCATGAAAAATCGAACTATATTTTTCCACTATTTATGGGAATTTCACCGAAAATGTGCCTATTGTATTCATGCGCTTAATTTCTTCTGACCAACACTTAGTGAAAAGTTTACGAACATCCGTAGCTCAGTCGGTTAAGTGCGTGCCTCGCAATACATAGGTTGCGAGGTCTGTCCTCTTTGAAGCAGCAAGCACTTTTTTTTTTTTTTTTTTTTTTTTTTTAATCAAAGTAAATTTGATTTTGTTTCTATAAAAATATATTTATTTATTTAGATTTTTTTCTTTAAGAGTTTCACATATCACTATTTCGTGACAATTTTTCAGACAATAAAAATAATGTATAATCTGTCTAAGGCGGACTTTGTGTAAGCCGGAAATGTGCCTACCGCGGAAAGACTTTCAAGTCCCGGCGAATCCATTCAAAATAACATTAATACGTGCTCCATAAGTCGGAATCTGCCTAACACGGAAATGGAAAGGTTTTTAAGGTCCGCCGAAAGCCAATTTTTACATAAGACGGTTGGTTGATTTGGTTGATTTTTGACGGCTGATTATCTACATTAGGGATATAAGTCCGAGGGGGCGGTGCCCTTCGTGGGGGTATTTCTAAGGGAACCTAACCCGTATTTGCGCATGGAAATCCATGGCTCGAATTTACATAAGACGGAAAAAAGAATATTTTAATACCGAAAGGTATTCGGTAAAGGGAACTTTAAAACTGCTAGATAGATCAAATACATATAATAAATAAATACATATAAAATACAATATAAATAAAAGCACATTTTTTTATGCATTCATTTGTTTACAGAGAGAGAATTTTAATTTTGAAATTTTTCAGATTTAATGATAAGGAAAAGAAAATACGCAGTTTCTATTTGTTCAATCTACAACAGTTTCTTTGCATTTACAATTTTTAACACAAATAAATTTCTGTTTTTCTACGGTACATGAATTTAAATTATGCTTTTTTATTTTTTCCATTATCCTTATAATAAAAAAAAGAAAAAAAAACAGGCCATAATTCTTCCATTACCTTTATAATAATAATAATATTAAATACGTTCTGTTATTCTAACTGTAAATGGAAGACTATGAGATTTTTAAAAAATGTCATACATTCAAAATTTTGCAAAAAAATGCAAATAAATTGCAGTTTTATACTTTTATCTTTGGGGGAGGGAGAGGGGGCTCAAACAAAGGTTTATTAAACCATCTCTATAAATCAAAAGAGCATAAAATGCAAAATTTGTCATATAAATTTATATTTTTAAATATATTTAAATTATTTTTTAGTTTCAGAACAACAACAACAACAAAAAAATATATATATACCTTGCAAACTTCCCATGCATTCACAGAAAAAATTAAACTAAATAAAACCTGGAATTAAATAATTCAGTTGGCTAAATAAATTATTAAACCATTGCCTTGCATTAAAAAAATTACAAGGTACAAAATATAATTATTATAAAATCTGTTTCTGAAATAATTTAAGTTGTTAGTTAAATACATCAATAATTAAATGATTTTCTGCATGGTATCACCTTCTGTTGGCTAAATTCAGCATTAACAATAAATGGGAAATGAAACAGAAAAAATTAAGTGAAATAAAAATTCAAATTAAATAATTCAGTTGGCTAACTAAATTATTAAACCGTTGCCTATCATTAAAAATTTCAAGGTACAAAATATAATTAAAATCTGTTTTTGAAGTAATTTAAGTTGTTTGTTACATGGTTAATTAAATTCATCAATAATTAAATGCTTCTCTGCATGGTATCACCATCTATTTGCTAAATTCAGCATTAACAATAAATGGGGGGGGGGGGGGGGGATATTACAATAAAATTTTCTTTTCAATAATGGTAGCAATAATAATGTATTTTATGCATTTTATACAGTTGTATCCAGTAAATCTAATATCCTACCACCCCAATACAACTAAAAATTGAACATTTACATTAAAGTAGCAATAAATGTTATGTCACATGTTAGTGTTATGTTAGATGTTGATAGATTAAAAACTTACATGATGGAAAATTATTTCTTAAAAAATAAAAAATCAGTAATTTCCCAAATAAATTTTATTTGAAAGTATTTTTTTGCATACAATTTTATTGTATTTTAAATAAAAAGTTTTAAAGAGTAATATTTCTTTATATATATTTTAAGAAAGTAAACTTTTTACATAGTAAGTTTTAACAAAGCTTTCTATATCTGTGAAACAAACCATAACCCCCCACATTTTGTATATTACTTCCATATGTTACTAAAAAGTTCTTTAAAAAAAAATCAAATAGCACAACACTCTTTACAATTGAAGTATGAGGTATGCTCTTTTGAGGGGGTGGGAAGGGAATTAAAGGTGAATGGAAATCACGATTATGAGTTCCTATCATTAGTCTTTTTTTTTTTTTAATCTTTTTAGTATTAACTTAAAAAAACGAATGATATCAATTAAAAAACCCTTAACGGGTTAAAAGTTTGTGACGCAGCACTTTATCTCATTGCTATAAGAATTTTAAATATGGAACTTAAAAATAATGATATCAAATTTTAAGTGACGCTATATTATTTATTTCATCATTTTATTTTTGTTTTATTTATAATTGCGTGCGTAAGAATTATGTTAAATTTAAAAGGACGTATAAAAATTTATTCATTGATGCGTTATCATTCACATTTTTCATAAATTCAAACTATGAGTTTTAAAAGATATGATATCAAAATTTAAGTGACGCCTTGATGTAGCCTTAAACAATTTGTTTTAAAATTCAATTTTAATTGTTTTCGATTTGGCTAAATATATTTACACATCTAACCAAAACTTTTAATTTTCCAATACACTGTTAAAAATACCACTTTCACTGAACCTGTACAATGCACTGTAATGTATTTATATGAATAAATTGATTTATCTTTTGTGCCACGCTATCCAAAATCAAAAGTAAAATTTATGTAAGGGATTTCTTTTCGTCATTGTATCCAAACTAAGCGAAATATATACAAATGGATATTATAAATAAAAATACACCTTTAAGTAATTTAAATACTGTTTGTGTTTACAAATTTTTAAAACTTGTTATTGTAAGGTGAATTTGAGGATTTCAAGAAATTGATATGTTATATAATTTTAAACTTAAGAATCTTAATGTACCGATAATTTCAATTTCACAAAATCATGAGCCTATGTGAAAAGTCTGGACACACCTGAGCTTGTTGAAACAAATCATGTTGTAAAATGAAATGTCATTATGAGAAAATCTAGAAGTTCACTGACTGCAATAATTTACTTCAAACAAAATTTTTCTTTTCTTTCTTTCTTTCCATTTCTTTTTCTTTTTGTTTGTTAGCCGTTTAAAAAGCATTTAATTGAGATAAAACAATAATTCTTCTTGGAAAGCTGATTTAACATTTGTTCATTTATTCCCTAATTATCTTCAATACTTTGTTAAGTTTTAACTGCAGTAATTTACTTCAAACAAAATTTTTCTTTTCTTTCCGTTTCTTTTTCTTTTTGTTTGTTAGCCATTTAAAAAGCATTTAATTGAGATAAAACAATAATTCTTCTAGGGAAGCTTATTTAACATTTGTTCATTTATTCCCTAATTATCTTCAATACTTTGTTAATTTTTAAGGTAAATGGAAAGTATGATGAGGTAACGATCGAAAAGCATAATATATGATAGCAATTCTCCTAATCACTTAAGGGCAAAACTAGGAAATTTCATTAGTGGCGCAGTTGCATCAATTTCATTAGTAGTTACTTTTTCAAATTAGTGGACACTTTTTTAAAAATGCTAAACAATAAACTTTTGTTAATTTTTCTATTAGTATTGATCTAAAATTAAATAGACCAAATAAATATGCTAACATTAATATTAAGAAAAGAAACAACGTATAAACGCACAAATAAAATATGTTTAAAAGCATACAGCTGTTTGAAAACCTCTAAGGTTTCCTCATCAGTGCTTAAAATAAAAGTTAAATTAAAACTAAAACATTGTGTAAAAAGGGGGGTGGGGGTGGACAGAGAGTCAGAAAAGCGTACCTTTCAGCTCTACTGCCAACGGTGAAATGCGACATACGTCTGACAAACAGCTACAGAGTCGATATCACGTGCATATTCAGAGAGACCAATCAAAATCACCCAATTGCTCTGGAAGAGTCCAAACTTAGAAGGAGAAAAGGGGGGGGGAGGGAGTGGAGAGAATTATAGAAAATTAAACCATATCTTTGAAAAATTGGGCGTACTGGATAAATCGTTAACTAAACTGTTTGAATTTTTCCATATGTGATAAGCTTCCCAGAAGTCCAGATTGTAGATTGAAGTACATTTTTGTATTATGGAGGCTTCGGAAAATTTAAAATTATGGTTGTTGGACCAGCAGTGGTTGGCAATAGCGGAACGTTTAATATCACAATTTGTAACGCAAGTTTTATGCTCCCCGAAACGGATCTTAAAGGTACGCTTTGTTTGACCAATGTACATTTTGTTGCATTCACAAGATATCCTGTACACAATGTTTTAGTTTTAATTTAACTTTTATTTTAAGCACTAATGAAGAAACCTTAGAGGTTTTGAAACAGCTGTATGCTTTTAAACATATTTTATTTGTGCCTTTATACGTTGTTTCTTTTTCTTAATATATTGGCACAAAGTACAGTCCTTCCCCATTTTTTATGTAACATTAATATGTTGCAACGAGCAACAGTAGCGTCTTTGATGGCATGCAAGAAATTTTTACTTTCTCCTAGTAGGATAAGTAGCTAATTTTACTCTTTACTAATCACTTAAATAATGTATAGTATATAAGATAAGGAGATAAGACATTAATTTTTGAGAATGTCATGATTTTGCAGTTGTTCTTTATATATATGGGTCATTTTCAATAAATGCATACAATTCAGAAAAACATTTTTTTTTAAATTACTTTTAAATTTCACATTAAAAATGAAATAAAGGATAATGTATGAGTTAGATGTGTCTTTAAATATAATTAACTAAGCACTTTAGCTTTTGGTATAATTTTTATACACTATTTTACTATATTTTATACACTATTTACCAGTAACATGGTAACAGACTTGACTGGTAACAGACTTGACATTAACAGCAAAATATCTTCCAAAACCTACATGCTAATTATTAACACTAAGAAACAAAATGAAATCTTTAATATATTAACTAGATAATAATATTCAAGCAAAAGAAAGTACTAAACTTATATTTTTAACATAAAAAATTAGGTAACAGACTTGACATTGAATAAAAATACTCACCTTTATAAAAAATTCTTTACTCCACTACACTGTTGTTTTTCAACTGCAAAAGAAAATGGCTACAAGTAAATATTTAACTAGTATAAGTGTTTTTATTGCAAATGTGCTGCCGTCTCTTGGTGAAATTGTCAACCTTTATTTCATGAAATTGTAGCTTGGTAACAGACTTGACAAAATATGAGGGACAAAACGTTTTGTAGATTTTCTTAAAAATTTTTTTTTTTTTGCTGGAATAATGTCAGAAATTTAAAATAATGATGATTTATCTCATTAAATGTCCCAATTACTTTCCTTTTAAAGTGAAAAATGAAGTGAAAAAATATTACAGAATTATAAAATACAGAAGAGGGACAGCTATTTTTTTCTTCTACTAGATGCAAAAATCTGCATCTTTACGAAAAAAATATGAAAGTGATTATTTTTATGTTTTAGAAATATGTTGTGTAGTGTAATTAAATAAATATAATATTTATAGTCAGTTTTAAATAATATATTATGAGTACAATTTTTTTTTTTTTACTGTGGGACAGCATATGCATGAATATTTTGAAAATGACCCATATAGCTTTTACAGCCTAGCCTATCTAATAGAATAAATCTAAGGTTGATTTGCACCTTTGTGTCTTAACTGTAATACCTAAAATTTCACTATCAACAGCATGTTTTCCCAAATGCATTCATATGACATTTTTATGTAACATAATTTATGTAGCATCATAATTATGTAAATGAAATTTATATATTTGGTTGAAACACTCATTCCAAATCTGTTTATATATGTTTTAAAAGGTTTGTTTGCTCTATTGAAGTCATTTAATTCTTTATATTACTAATTTATAATTTACCTTTTAGTTTGTTTTTAGTTAATCTAAAAATCTTTCCAATTTTTCATTAATGTTATTTTTGTTAATGTGTTTGTATATTTGTAACAGTCTTTTGTGTTTTAAAATAGGATGTGTCTGGTATGCCTGCTTTATGTAGACCTGTTACAGAAGGTGGTGAAGGATTTGATTATCGGTTGGGAATGGCCATTCCAGACAAATGGATTGAAGTAATTAGCACAGTTTTTTATTAAATTTGCTACTAAATATATATACTTATATTTTTTTTCTGCATAAGTAAATTCTATTTCCTTATATTGTTTAAGTAAAATTAATTGTATTGCTCGAATAGATAGTTCTAGGTACGTACATATTCTGATTTTTTTTTTTTTTTTTTTTCAAATTAAAGATAAAAATTAAGGATTTTTTTTTTCTTTGCTTTGGACTTATCTAAAATTGTGTCTGTATTTTTACAGATCTTGAGAAATATTTTTAAAAAATTGCATTTGTGCTTTCAGTGGGCATGCTTAAATCATTTGCTCAAGTGTTCGTATGATGTATTTTTTCTGGAGAGTAGTTATGCTATTAAAAATGAATATAATTTCTAGCAGAAGTAAGAGGCAATTTTTCGACTTGATTCGGAGTTTGGATTTCAACCTAAGAGGTCGTATGTTTATCTGCTCCGTGTTTTCCGTTATAATGATGATATTGACAGCTAGTTTTTTGAAGTTCTTTTAAGAGTACTGACTAACGAGTGACAGCTACTTGATATTTTTATTCAACATGGCAACGACACAATTTTCTTATGTTCCGGAAGATCTCTTCACGGAAGCTAAAAAAGTTCGAGAGGCAATTCTCAAAAAGGAGATTGACACCGATTCTCTGGATAATAAAACAAAGAACATTCTCTTAGAATACTACCGGACTGCGCAAAAATATACGGGTCTGGAGCTTGATATTGTCGAAAAGCGAATGTAGCAAGTCGATAGTGAGGATTCTGTTACCCTGACTTCCCTGGAGGTGAAGAAAGCCACCATTATGGACAGACTCCAGCTTATATCTGATGAGGTAGTAACTAGCCTTCGGGTGAGTGGCCTCTCTTTAGATTCTGATTTCCCTGAGGATACCTCCTCCCCCCCTGAGGAGGAGAGCTCTAATGGTAGAAACACCTACCATTCAACCAGCCACGAGCAAGTGTCGTCTTGATGATGACGCCGCTGCCGAGGGTTGGCAAGATGTTTCTTCTAAAAAGAAGAACCCAAATGCAAAAAATTCGAGCGGAAGCTCGTAAACGCAACCAAAAAAGGAGAGAATTCCTCCTTTCTTCATAGAACCAATTAAACATTGGTCTAACCTCCTCATAAGCCTTAGACAAAAAGTTCCAGCTGTTCGTTCAATTATGAACAAAAGCTACATTAGAGTTTCTGTCGATACTGAAGCTGAATACAGGAAGGTTCAGCAAATTTTGACAGGGGATAGGATCCACTATTGCAGTTTTCTCTTAGAAAAAGAGAAAAACTTAAAATTTGTCCCACGAGGTCTACCAGCAAACGCTGACATTAACCTCATCAAAATGGCATTAGATGTCACTGAATTAAATAACCTTTCGATAACTCAGATGTATAGGGCCAACACAAAAAACCGTGTTCTGTGTGCCACCTTCCACCTGTGTGCGTGAAATGTGCAGGACCGCACAAATCCGCCGCATGCAGCAAACCATATGACGACCCCTGCAAGTGTTGTCACTGTTCGGGTAATCACCCCGCTAACTATCGGCTGTGCCCTAAGTTCCCAGGAAATCAGTCAAATAGTTTTGCAAAAAATTCTCTTTTGACTGTAAAAAAATTCGCGAAAAAACACGTCATCCTTTTCCCCAAAGAAAGTGGATCCAGCAGTCTCTTTCGCGAGCACTGCAGCAGGCGTGGTTGCTAAACCCAATTCATTTACCCCTAAAATGGGTAACCAAATCACATCGGCCCCCCAAAACGGAACTTGAACCCCAGGAACTTGAAAAGACTCAGAAATCGTTTAAGACGGGACTGGCAGACGTCTAGGGACCCCCTGCTTAAACCCCAAATTAATCGATTAAATCACGATATTAGTGCTGCAATCAAGGTGTTCAGTATATCACGCTGAACACATACGTTGAGTCTCTATCGACTTCTGACAACACAATTTGGTCGGCGACAGCCCACATTCGTAAGACACGAACCCCACATTCCGGCCCTAAACGGCCCTAATAATACGATGGTCTATAAAAACTCTGATAAGGCTGATCTCATTGCTGACAGTCTTAGAAGTCAGTTCACACTTAATCGAGATGTCGTCAATCCCAGGATGACGGACATAGTCAATGACAAAGTTGAAGAGTTTCTTAACACAAACCACAATAATACTCTTACTCCTGCAACCCCTTCTGAGGTTGTAGCTTATATTGGGGCTTATGTAGCATTTCTACTAACATGTTAAAATATCTCCCCATAAATTTTATATTTTTTCTCACTATATTAATTAATACTATGCTTAATCTACGCATGTTTCCCAATTGCTGGAAGCGAGCGCTGGTAGTACCAATCCCAAAACCTGGGCAGGACCAACATGCTCCTTCTAGCTTTCGTCCTATTTCTTTACTTTTCTGTATTTCTAAAGTCTATGAATACATACTTTCAAACTGTCTGAAAGAGTTTGTTACTGCCAATTCGATTATTATACCGGAGCAGTTCGGGTTTCGGCCCAAACTGTCTACGCAGCACCAGCTTTGGAGGGTAACTGAACTCATTCACGAGGGTTTCCTCAGTAGACAAAAAACTGGTGTAGTATTCATAGACATTCGATAGCAAAAGCATTCGATAGAGTTTGGCATGAAGCTCTAATCTATAAACTAATTCTTCTTAAAGTTCCCCCTCAATTAATTCTCATTATTTATAAATATTTAAAAAATAGATCCTTTTCTGTCAGAGTTCATCATTCTATCTCCTCTTCTCGCAATATCGAGTCTGGCGTACCCAGAGAGGGACTGATCAGCACCTGGCTCTTCAACCTGTATATCAACGACATACCAAAATTCCCAACATCCTCTTAGCATTATATGTGGATGACACGGCCATCCTTTACAAAAACATCTCACTAAACATTGTGATTGAACAACTCCAATCCTATCTCCAGGCCCTTTCTATCTGGTTCAGGAAATGGCGTATTAAAGTGAATGCTGCGAAAAGTGCTGCCATGATTTTCTCTAAAAAATCTATCACCCCAGACATTAATCTTTCTCTTAATAATGAAGATATACCCTGGGTTAACGATTATAAATATCTAGGAATTTACCTGGATTCTAAATTACTCTGGACTAGGCAGATTCACGATGTGCGTTCTAAAACTACTGCTGCCAAGTCCTCCCTCAAATCTTTATTAGCTAGACATAGCTGTCTGTCACTCTCCAACAAGTTATTGCTTTATAAATCCTTTATCAGATCCACCATGACTTACGGGTCAGTTGTTTGGGGATCTGTTTGTGAAACTAAGATGCAAAAACTTAAAATTCTGCAGAATACTATTTTAAGACAGGCTGTAAATGCAACCTCGTTTGTCCGGAACGATGTCATTCACAAGGATCTCAATATTCGACCTATTTCGCAAGTTATTAAAAAACTCGCACAAAATTTCAACAGAGATCGTATTCTTATACCCAATGAAGCGTTGCGGTCAATAAAAACTTACAGTATTAACAGTTCTGTTGGTAAAAAAGACCGCTTGTCATCCTTAGTCGAGATGACGGTTTTGCCCCACCTTCCAAAAGAAGGAGGCAAGAACCACCTTAAACGCATCGTTGCGTTTTTTCTAAATTCTAACCTTGTTTTTAAATTTTTCCCTTTATTTTTAAACTCTATTCTCTTATTTTTCAATTTATTTCCTCGACATCGTTCCTGCCTAAGAATTTGGCACCGATATACATCTACTTTCTTTCCAAATCAACTTATTTTATTTCGTTATTATGTTTTTCTCTTCGGTCCTGCTAAGATGAGGAGCAGAATGCCCACCTTTCCTCATTTCTGAAACGAAGGAATGTGATTCGTTGCAACTCACTCCCTCATTGGCTGCTGAAGTTTGCCGTCAAATCCGGAGGATTTGTCCCACCCCGACCCACTCGTCACCTGTTTCTGATGTAGTTATGCACAGAACTTGCTGATTGGCGGACTAAATTTTTTCTTTACTGTTCTTTTTAGGCAGTTTTGATTTGATGCACTTCGCTTCCTCATTGGCTGACGAAGTTAGCCGTCAAATCCTTGCCGTTTTCTTTTCAAAATTCGATAGTTTTTACTGCTAACTTCTATTTTATTAACTTTTTCGATTCCTATCGTTATATTTTGGATATAACTAACTTATATAAAAGAAAAAAAATATGTATGGCTCTGGAGCCTTTTTCCATCTTTCCCCACGATCCCTGGCTACTTCTACCATCCCAATGCTCCAGAATTCGTAAGGAATTCATTGCTTAACATCGAAGCACTCTGTCAAATTCGACCCTCCAAATCCGAATGAGATAAACAGAAGCAAGACGACTTCTGTAGGGACTCATGAAAAACTGCATTGGTGTGTGTAGAAGTAAGAGGCATGTTGGTAGAGCAATTGTACAACAAATTTTCGGTAATATCACATTTGTTTTAAAATTTGTGACAGTGCACATGTTAGAGTTAAGAAAGAAAAACAACGTTAAAAAGCACAAATAGAAGTATATATAAACCAGATGTTTCAAAGCCTCTAAGGCTTCATCATCAGTGCTTAAAATTAAAATAAAGATAAAATTGAATTAAGGGGGGGGGGGGGGGACAGAGAGGTGCACCTCCCAGCTTGATTGTCACCAGCGAAATAGCGATCTACGGTTGAGAAACAACCGCAGAGGCAATCTCTCGTGCGAGTTCCACTATTGCTAACCATTGCTGGTCTAACAATCATAATTTTAAATTTTCTGAAGCCTCAATAGTACAGAAATGCTCATCAGTTTACGATTTAGATTTTTGGAAAGCTTATCGCATATGGAAAAATTCAAACAGGTGTAAACAAAGGTCAAACATGTTAATGATTTTTCCAGCACGCCCAATTTTTCAAAGATGTGGCTCCAATTTCTATAATTCATTTTCTTCCTTTCCCCCCTTTTTTCTCCTCTTTGTTTAAACTCTCCCGGAGTAACTGGACAGTTCTGATTGGTCTCCTCGTGTGTGTGAGAGATCGACTCCACGATTGTTTCTCAACCATGGATCGTTATTTTGCCATTGCCAGTCGAACTGTGAGGTATACTTCTCTGGCTCTCTGTCCCCCACCCTTTTTTATCGACATTTTAAATTAAATTTTATCTTTATTTTAATTTTAAGCATGATAATAAAGCCTTAGAGGCTTTGAAACAGCTGTATGCAGTTTTAATGTTGTTTTTCTTTCTTAATATATTGGCACAAAGTACAATCCTCCCCCTTTTTTATAGAGTTAAAGTTGCTTTTATTTCCTCTTCCTAATGAATTTTTTATGCCTTCTATTTTATATTTCATATACTTTGGCTTTAATTCTGCAATTTCAGTTTTTCCTCTTTTTTTTTTTTTTTACTTAAAAAATTTTTTTGATTGTAAAATTTTATCATTAAAATACTGTATGAAGCATAAATTACAGATGTTTTTAATTTTTTTAAAAGAAGAACGAATATCTCACATTTTGTCAATTTGAAATTTTATTAGGTTTAGTTATTTCAAAATATCATTTGTCATGACTCTCATATTTTAAATTATCTTTCAGTTACTCAAAGAACAACGAGATGAAGATTGGAATATCGGCAATATTGTACATACATTAAGTAATCGTCGGTGGATGGAGAAAACTGTTGCTTATGCTGAATCACATGACCAGGTGAAGAAACATAAGTTAAATAGTCCAAAATATAGTTCAAAATTATAAAATTAAAATACACTGAAATGTTCTTTCTTTACTATGAAAATTTTTAATAGTCCTGAATGAAAATTACTGTATTTACATAAATAATATTTTAATGAAAATTTTAAAGATTTATAAAAACTAGTTTAAATTTTCGATTCCCCCCCTCTCCCCCAGAGATATTATTAGTATTCTATATTAATCTTAAATGGAAATTAATGTAATGTATCATTGCATCCTAACGATATTATAAGTACTTTAAAATTATGTATATACGAAATATAGTGTAAATCTTGCTGCTGCTGTTGTTTTGAAATAAGCTTTAATTTTTTAGTTTTAGTTTTCTGCTTTTTATCTGGTTAGAGTCTCATTTATAAAGTTTATACTTTTTAATCCTTTGAATACTAAATGAATCACATGAGATATTGGGTGTATTAATATCAGACTGATTGTTACTTTATTTTTTCCCTAGGCCCTTGTTGGAGATAAAACTATTGCTTTTTGGCTCATGGACAAAGATATGTATGATTTTATGTCTGTTCTCAGTCCAATGATTCCTTCAATTGACAGGGGTCTAGCATTGCACAAAATTATAAGATTATTAACTCATAGTTTAGGAGGTGAAGCATGGCTCAATTTCATGGGTATGTTATTCTTGTTTCTGCCTAAATGTAATGTAAAACCAGTCAAATTTATATTCTTATGGAACAGTGATGGGGAAACTTTTAGTATGTGCATACTAAAAATTGCAGAATTTATTTTTACTGGCTTTCTAATGTGCTACGAACATTCTCATTTGGAAAATATCTCAATGATGAAATGATTTTTTACACAATTTTTAATAAACTTTTACATTTATCCCAAAATTAAATCCTGAAATATTTATTATGCTATATGTAACTCAATAACATAGCCATACCACACTGAAACCATTGTTAATATTAAATGAAATGTTTTATTAAATGACATTTTTACTTATTTTACATTTGATGCCAAATCCAATTCATATTTTGTAACTTTTAGTTACATGATTGTAAAAGTGTATCCATTAGGCATTTTGCTATTTGAACTATCTTTTAAATTTAATTAGTAAAATAAAGCCCTTTAAATTCTATAAAGAAACAAAATGATTTGGAAAACATAAACATGTTGAATGGTTTCACACGAATGTGAAAATATATAAGCCTACTATGTAATTTATAATCGATAATTCATGCAAAAATAACTGATTATTTTTTAACAGACTATGCATGTTAAGCAGAAGTGTAATTCTTGTAACAAATATCTAATTTACCTCATAATTATCATCTATAAGTTACTTGCATGCCAGAGAATCTTTCTTACGTGGTACCTGGGCATGCATGCCATCCCTGTCATGGGAGGTTTTATCAATTACATGATTTTTGCTGTTACTTATTTAATTTGTAATTTAGTTCAGTATTTTGAATATGTCCAGTGTTTGTGTTTCACTTAAAATTTTACGAGTCATCATGACTCACGAATCTTAAAACTGTGAATCAGTTGACATGAATATGTGAATCAACTGAGATGTCCGTATTTTAACAATATTTTTAGAATATATCAATAGATTAGATTTACATCACCTACAAAAATTTTGAAACATTTGAATGGGTAGAAACATTTCTTACAAAATAAAATGTGTGAAAACTTCAACAAACAAAAATTAGAAACCGAGGGATTTTGGTTAAATGTTTTCCCTCTTAAATATGCATATTTTTTTTATGAAAATTTAAAAAGATTTGGTTTTAGTTATATTTACGATCCATTAAAATTTCAGAGAATTCAGACAACAATAACCATCTTTAGTTATACTAATAAAACCAATACAAAAAAAAAAAAAAAAAAAAATTACGCTTTGATAGGGAATTTTAATTTACAGAATCCATTGCATTATTTGTAACTTAGTCGTCTAACGTCTTAGTTTTCCATACAAAAGGTCTCTAGTTTGAAGTTCGGTAATTCTGAATTGAAATTTGAATTTGTACATTTTCGCTGTTTTAAGGATTTCCTTTTCCTTTTAAGGGTATCTAAAGTGAAAAAAGTTCTGCATTTGTAAACCAATATGGCAATAAGTAAATAAATACATACAATAAATATTGTTAATTTTAAAATAATGGAATTAAAGAAAAGAAAAGAAAAGAAAACTACACATAAATGAATCGAATTATAAAAAAAAAAAAAAAATACTGTATTTTATAAATCTCATTGTTCAATATATTTAATTAAAAGAAATTTTGTATTTTTTTACAATTTTAAGGGTTACTAATTATTTTTAATTTTAAATCAATTATTTAAAAAAAAAATTACACATAAATGAATTGAATAATAATTATTATTATATTTTTTTTGTCTAATCAATTTAATTACAATATCTTTGGTATTTTTTTTGCAATTTTAAGGGATTTTTTTAATCTATTCCAATAAAAACAATCTTTCATTTATAAAAACACTCGCTAGATGGTGCCAAAAACTGTTAAAGATATACAAAATTGACCTTACAAAGAGTCTGCTTGTTCCGGTAATCATTCCAATATAGGGCCCCCACCAGAAATAAGATACAATAAGGCCTGCTTAGACGGAAACGCAACAACCGTTTTATGCAGGCTCCTTAAATCGAAAAAAAAAACATCATTGCAATTTTTTTTTTTTTTTTTTTTTTTTTTTTTTTTTTTTTTGTGTAGGGGGGGGGGGGGTTATGTTTTCAAAAATTTAAAATATTGAAAACATAATTAAATTTTAGTTGAATTCATCAACTAATTTTGAATAAAAGAGTTTAAAGTGAGAGACAAATAAAAATTCAAAACCTTAACCTGTAACTTTACACAACTTTCCAACTGACTTGGGCCCTGACAATTTGCACCGTCTCTAACCCCCCCCTCTTCTGCACGGATCTGCGCTGCAAATTTCAGGTTCATTTAAACCGGCAGTAGTCGCATGTTGGTCTTTTTGCCGTCCATATGAATTACCTTCTCCTAACATATATCACCTTACAAATAGAATAGTGATCTACCATGTAGCTGACTTTAAATGCTTCTGCACCACCACAGTGAAATATTGATACGTTTTTGTTTTTGTTTTTTTTTTTTTCATTTATTGCGCAATTCCATTATAAACAGGCTTTACTCTATTAGAAAATAAATTTGCTGGATAGTGTCCTTTTAAAAATCTATATAGTTGTATTTGCTTGCAATTTTATTATTTCTTTTTCAGTATTGCAGTTTATGATATATTTGTAATTACTTTTTCATCTAAAGATTTTAAATAAAAATTTAAAATATTGAAAACATAATTAAATTTTAGTTGAATTCATCAATTAATTTTGAATAAAAGAGTTTAAAGTGAGAGACAAATAAAAATTCAAAACCTTAACCTGTAACTTTACACAACTTTCCAACTGACTTGGGCCCTGACAATTTGCACCGTCTCTAACCTCTAATCTCACCGAGATTAACCTCTGAAATTAAACATGGGGGGCCATGGACATATTTGTAAGGTTGTGTTGCTGTGATGTAGTAATCACATTTATTTTTTATTTGAAATACAACATTCTAATTTCGCCCTTTTAAATGATTTATTTTCAACTCAATGCATCGTTCAAATCAGGGTTGGTAAAAAACCCGATTTTTTTGGTTTAAATCCGTTTTTTTTTGTTTAAACCAGGTTTTTTTGGTTTCAACCGGGATTTTTTAGATATATTTTCCTATTGCATATACAAGCATATTTATTGAAAAAAATAAACATTGTTGGATATATAAGTAATATAACTTCACTTAAAAATAATTTAAATTAAATAATTACAATCAATTATGTAGAAAATTGAAATCATTTAAAATTTAAACATTTTTAGTAAAAGCTATGTCTTATGATCCATTAATAAAGTGCTCCACATAGTGAAACATTGATACCTTGAAAATCTTAATAAACAATCTTTTGATTACTAGTACTATAAATAAATATATGTTGTAGTTTCATAAATATAATATACTTTCCCATGGCTATTAAAAATAATTTCTTTGAAAAATTTGCAATCTGAAATATCTGATTTTTCTGTTAGAACAAGAACACTACATGAACAATTATTATCTTTTATTGAAAGTAAAGCTTTTTATAAAGAATTTCTGGAATGATTTGAATTTAGCAGTAGAGTCTTTACATGTTTCAGGAAGTATTGTGTATTGTCATTTGACGCTTCTCCTCTGAAACTGCCAGGTAAAAAAAAAAAAAAAAAAAAAAAAAAAAAAAGGCGGCAGTAAAATAAACAGAACAGAAATACCTATTTACTAGCTTTTTAGATTACTGAAAACATTGATCTTAAAATGGAAAGCAGATTTATAAAAGTTGTCATGCACTTAAACATTTAAAAAGCAATCAGACTTAATACACAGGCTTTCTTTCTAAGATATGTTATAATACGTATTACTTTTAAATGTCTTAACTAAAAATTAATAATATATCTTTTTAGGCATTTTAATGAGACATTTTTCTATTATGTCTCAAGCAAGCCTTATCTCGATTCCCCCCCCCCCCTTTTTTTTTTGTCAGATCTAAATAGTGGATTCGATTATGCAATAGACGATTTAAATATATCTTATTGCATATTTTAATTAAAAGTAAACAGGTGCTTCGCTAGCACCCAATTTTTCAATGTCCTCTTATTCGACTTCATATCTTTAGTTTATTTTTCATTCTTAAGGCTGATCTCAAATCCAAAAGGGCAACTTTATGACATAAGTTTTAATTTATTTTTGTTCGAAAATGTATGAAACTAGCAGATGCTGTTGTTCAGAAACTATATAATCAAACTGTGTTTTACTTTTTTTTTTTTTTTTTTTTTGCAAACCAATAGATTTTTCAGAAATAGTGTCAAAGTGGGCGTTTTGAACCAAATTTCCACGCGAAAGAAGAATAATCACTCAAGGACGGTTAAAAAACACATTTGTCACGTGATCAAAATTGCTTATAACTCAATAGGTAATTTATTTATCAAAAATGGAAAACACAGTTCGATTCCAAATCGCTTCCATAGTCAGGCCTTCCAGTTTTATATCTTTCTGTTAAAAAATGAATTTGTAAGTTTGTCACAGCGATTTGCACTTGTTGAGAACAGCCTTAAAAGATAATCTCCCCAATCAAGAAAATTTTCTTTTACAGATTGATTGAAATCTTAATGGTCATTTTATGTTATTAATTGTAAATAATCTGCGTTTTCTGAAAGGAAAATATTTTATTCAAAGTATTGAATATTTTTAATCTATTTTATCTTTGCTAAATTCACATGTTTTAAATTTTCTCTTTAGAGCTTCAGATATGTTCATCAACACATGCAATTTGCATTCTGCATGTGTACAAATATAACCTAGACTCACTATGTCTCACTGTGACATAGTGAGGGATAAGATGTTAAAAGTAGAAATTATTTATATCCATTAATTTGAAGCACTTAAATTACAAAAATGAGAAAATATTATATTAGATTTTTTCTAAAAAACCAGTTGTTTAACCAATTTATTTAAACCGTGCTAACCCTGCTGGTAGCAGAATAAAATCATAATGCAAAACCCCAATCCTAAATGAAGGAATGCAAGAAAAACAAAGGCTTACTAAACCAAATACCCATACAGCAAACAAACTTCACAGCCAATCATTCATTAGCATACAGAACAAAGAGTAACCAATGGTTAGAATTACTTATGATTATGTCATCATTGAGGCATAATGTAATCCTTAGTAAATCTTAACTAATCAAGCAATCTAAGTAGTAAAAGTGAATTTTTAGCTCAAATCTGCCATTTTGGCTATTTTTAAAAATAAAAGGCTTAAAAAAAAGAAGAAGAAAGAAAACTAACTACTTGTTTTTTTCTAGTCTGCCATGTAGATTTAAAGCTTATAAGAAAAGTTTGATTGATTAAAAATCTTCACCACTTTACAAATTTATTAATTCATCATTTTTCTAAAGCTTTCCTTGTAGCTTCTGCATAACTTGGATTTTGCATTTTTCAGTAATGTAAATAAATGAAAACATTAGGGAAAAAGAGAAAAAAACCAGACGGAAATAAACCATTTGGTTTAAACCAGCGTGGTTTAAATCAAACAACCCAGGTTCAAATTGCTTTTCTTTCTTTCCTTCTTTTACCGAAAGTAAGATAGCTTTTCCCCTCTCTCTGATCTATTTTTAGAACCAGTGTGACATCGACCATGTCATATTAGAGGTGTGTCTTTCCTAGCCTATTGAACGTAGTTTTGTTTTCTCCCTGCTGTTATTCGTTCTACAATTCATACGCAATTTTAATTTAACTAATAGATTTAAATTGTATCTTTCCAATATTTTTGTAAACCCTGTTTACATGGTATTTATACCAAGTGCAGCCAGTTTTTTGACAGACTTTAACTAGCTTTGATATGGTATTTTTGACAATGCGATTGTCTTTTGGATTTCAAGCCGTGAGCACTTGAATTCAAAGAGCGATTCTTCGATCACAATGTTCTGAGGTGATCATTTAATAATTAAAAGTTTGTCGTTGATCGCCGATTTAATTTAACGCAGTTTGAATTTGGACTTTTTATCATCGAGACATTCTCTAAGAAATGATTTTAACCAGCATCAAACCAGCATTCATTTTTGTCATCAAGTTTTTAATAATTCTACGTGGAACGTTTTCGCTGTGTACGGTGACCTACCTCTTCAAATTACCTTCCAACCTCTCAAGTAATGGACAAATAAAGAAGATTTTTATAACTGCTGTCTCTTCAATGTGTTACTTCATCATTTAAATAAGACCATTTATTTTTATTGCAATAACATTCGATCATCGGCAAAATATTTATTCTCGGCACTTATATCAATCTTATCATCGGCATCTTTACTATACGATCACGATCTACTACGGCACTCAAGAATTGTTTATTCTATCCAACACCACTTATCTTATCTAATGGCAATTAACTCTTTTTATTTATTTAATGCTCATTTTTATTTATGTAACAGTGGCATCATTATTTATGTAGTAAATTACTGTTTTTTATTTAATTATTTGAAACCCAAAAACACAGTGTTCAGCATGTCTGATTGCCGCATTACAAGTCGAGAGTTCGACTGCCAGCTGGGTAAAATCCACACAACCTTTCATCCCTTCGGGGTAGATAAAATGAGTATAAAATTAGCTTGGAAACTAAACATCGAGGGTCCGATGTTAGGCTGACTACCTGACCGGGGCATATGTTATATAGCACCTCGAGGACCGGGATCAAGTAAACAAGGTTGGGTGCTGTAGGTCCTGATCCTTCATGGATCGTACAGCCACAGCCACAGGTTTAGTTTTAGTTTTTATTTAATTATTTAGATGCATTGTTCGGTTGTACCACGTCACATTTCTATTATAACTTTTTTTCATTTGCAATTACTTTTTTAATAAGTATTCTGTGGCATCATTTTGTATGTTTCTAGGAGAATGTCCTTGATACATTGCAAAGTGTCTTTAAAATAATTTATGTTAACAATTTAGAAATTAATAGAAAATTATTTTAACCAGATGTTATGTGTTGCTAATAATTAGAGTTTTTATTCACTATTCTTGCACTTGATTTCGTGGTGGTCATTGCACTGCTTCTCCCATTTGGCCATTTTTCCCAAAAAGTTATGAAATTTCTTGGGTAGTATTTCATAATTTTGGATGTGTTTCCTGACAATCTACCCTGAATTTCAGGCCCTAAGAACATTAAAAATTTAAGTTCAATAAAATATATATATTTTTTAAATGGGATGAGGGGGAAACCTGAAAATTTCACTACTTAAATGTTTTTTGTTGTTATTAGGAGTTTTGATTAATTTATTGATTGTTTGAATTTGAAAGAAGCTTTTAATATCATTATAAAAATAGTTTTGTGTTAAGTGCACCTATCACATCTCAGTTGACAAAATAAAATAATATTGAGGCTTAGTTAAAATACCTGTTCCAACTTTATAGTAAGGCATGTAATTTTTCTATCTGTGAAATAGGACTATAAAAGTGAAATTTGGTTTTACCAAGAATATCCCTGGCACTGTTTTTTTTTTTTTCCTTACTAAATGGAATTTAAAAATGCATAAATAATAATAGTAATAATAAACAAAATTTAGTACTTACATATTAACCAAATGCCATTGATGAACTTTGGAATTCTTTACTAAAACAAATATTTTTTGTTTCTGGAGGAAAATGTTTCACTTTCTTCTTCTTTTTTTTTTTTTTTTTTTTTTTCATTATGGCAAGTTATTCTTAATTTTTTACATTGTTGCAGGTTATACTGATTTTTTTTTTTTTCTCATTATTGCTGGAGTATCTTCTGTAAGTGTTGCATGCGAAGTATTTGCATCAACCAGGGCTCGAAATATACCAGAGCAAACTGGATTGGTATTTCGGTTCATGAAATTATGACAAATATTGTTCTGGTTTGTGAAATTATGGTAAATATCGTTCCCATTCGTGAAATTATTAAAACATATTACAGTTTTAAATATATAGCTTATTACCAAGTCTTTATAACTTTTTTATATAATTATTTAGAATCTTGAATGCATTTTTTAAATTGTTTTTCTATGGTTAAATATAAATTTGTCTATACAGTAGACTCCCTCAAATCCGCACAGCTTGGGACCAGAGGTTGTGCGGATTTTAGAATTTTGCGGATTTCTGGTCAATTATTTGTTTACATTTTTGAACATTAATTTGATTGGTAGTTGAGCAATGGAAATTATAATGAATGGTTACAATAAAGTGAAACATTAAAATAATTAAGTAAAATATTAAAATAATTTATTAGTTTAAAAGTAAGTAATTATTAAATAAAATAATTATGCAAAATAAAAAATTTAGAAAAATATTAAAAATTAAGTCATGTAAATAATAATTAAGATACAATACTAAATGCACATATAAATAAACAATATAATATAAATATAAAACAATATATAAATATACATATAAATAACACTAAATACAAACATACATTACTAAATATACATAATAATAAGGAAAATATTTTTTTTTTTTTTTTTTTTTTTTTTTTTTTACAAACTCTACTTATTTTTTTATTTTATATTTTTGAAACATGGATAAAATGGTTGTTTGCTTTAATTTTTTGTTTCGTTCTTTTGTTATTGCATCCTGAAGCTGCTGATGATTCATTATTTGTTGCTCAGATATAAAGCTCAGCTGCTTCAGGAAGCTCAAATATTTTTCTCCTATGGCTAGACCTTCTTCAAGATTAATTTTTTCAAGTTCTTCATCAGATTCAGTTTTTGATGAAGAATCTGCATCAATATGCAGGGCACTGGAAATTATTTCTTGGTCAGATTTTGTTTCTACTGTTGGGATGTTATCGTCACAAGAAATCCAGTTTAGAACTTCACTGTCATCTGAATTATCAATGACGTTACTCAAAGACTGCTTTGCAAAAACCAGTAAATCATTAGTTTTAGCTTGGGCAGCACTGGGATGAAACCCATCAAATGTTAAATCATCACTCTTGGATTCTATGAACAACGATGGTGGCCATAAATTATGCCATGCCATATCAAGGTGTCTTGCGACATAGCATTCCAAGTATCTGCCAAGAGAAAAAGACATTCTTTTAGAATGAAAACTTTTTTTAATCTTTCAAGCATATCAGCCGATGGATCTAAGCTTAGCAACTTTTGCAGAACCTTTTTTTTATAATTGCACTTCATTGCACGTATGATCCCTTGATCCATCGGCTGAATGAGAGAAGTTGTGTTTGGCAGAAGAAACTGTGCTGTTACATTTTCTTTGCTTAATGAAACAGGATGCGCTGAGCAGTGATCGAATAATAACAGAATTTTACTATCTTTGTTCAATCCTAATTTCTTACTATGTTCAAGTGCTTCAGGAACAAAATTGTTCTCAAACCATTCATTTATTATATCTTTAGTAACCCAACCTTTCTTGTTAGCTTTATATATAACGGGAAGTTTGATATTTTTTAATGCACGAGGTTTTGCACTTTTCCCCACTACCAATAACTGACACTTGTGGGTGCCAGCAGCGTTGCTGCAAACAAGAATGGTGATTCGCTGCTTATCTTCTTTAATGCTTGACGGATTCTTCTCATCAGCAGTTGCTAAAGTTTTTCGTGGTAAGCTGCTCCAAAAAAGTCCCGTTTCATTCATGTTGTAGATCTACTCTGGACTCAATTGTTCTTCTTTGACAAGATTGGTAAAATCATCAATAAATTCAGGGCTCCCAAATGGTCCCCTTTTCCCCCCCAAAGTCCACCTTTTAAAAAAGGGTCCCCTTTAGTTCCCTTTTATGCATTTTGGTCCCCCTAGTCCCCTTTTCAGAGACTGAAAAAAATCACCGCAAAATAAAAAAAATTACTTCAACCTCCTTTTTCAATATTGCGCCGGCCCTGCTAACAGCTTATTACCTCATAAAAAGAAAAATCCTTTTTTATGTTCTTGGAAACAATACGAAATTGTCAGAATTCTCCTATTTATCCTCCACAAAACAAAATGTAGGGAAGACTTTTCTATTATTACCTGCTTTCCATTTATCAAGGATAGACTTGTCTTAGCCAGACCTGTTACTCACATGACCAGTTTTTGCAACCGAATGTTAAAGAATTATCGCAAAATACAAAAAAACAAAAACAAAACCTCAAACTGCATAAAAATTAAAAGATGCTGCATACCAATTCTGGATAAATTGTATTCAAAATATGACAAAATTTATCAAACTAGGCTAAAATATGGAAACTGGATTCTTTTTAAAAATTAAAAAATTGCATAAAAATTTGAAAATTTCTGTACAAATTCTGAATAAACTTCATTAAAAGGAGGACAACATTTTCTATATTGGGCTAAAACATTGAAACCAGATTCTAATGTGGAAAGAATCGCTGCAGAACACACATATATACGTACAAAAAAAAAGAAAAAAAGTCTAAAATTAGTTACAAATTGAAGACGACGCTATTACATTAGGGCTAAAAGTTTGAAACTGAATTTCTTTTATGAATGTCAAAAAATTGCCACAGAATGCAAAAAAAGGCTGAAATTCACATTAAAAATTTCTGAAAGATTTTTAAAATGTTGTACAAATTTCGAATAAACTTTATTGAAAAGAGAGAAAAAATTATTGCATTAGGCTAAAAAATAAAAATTTCATAAAATGTAATAAAAAAAAAATCCAAAAACTAATTTAGATACACAGGTGGTATCTTCCTGCCAAATCTTATAGCTCTACGTGCACCAATCTCTTTAGTACGCAAACTTTTAACTTTATTATTATAGATGTAGTTTTGTTTTCAATTTTGATGGAGAGGTATATCCAATCTATTAAAGGAACTCTTAATTACAATGTCTTCTTGTTTTTGTTTTTTCCCCCTTAGGTTCTCTTCAGTCTATATTTCTATATTCTTAAAAAAAAAAGTAACTAACTCTGTCACCGCCACTGCAGTTATGAGCATTGGTAGTACTCATATTACACAGAAATGATTGATAAACACGCTGGTGCAGGCAGTTTTTAAATCGAAGAATCCTTTTTAAGAGCTATTCAATGTTAAAGTTGGTCAAAATCATTCCATTAAAAAAGATTTACAGCTGAACAAAAGCATACATAGGAATTTAATCCTTTTTTCTAAGGATATACATTACAAGCCTGTGGTACGCAGACTGCATTTATTTTATTTTTTGACTGATATATTTTTTTTCAATTTTTTATTTGAATTTTCATCATTTTAATAGATATTTTTATTCACATTTAGATAAAGTTATTATTTTAAATTGTTGCCAATTGTAAAAACAGCACAAAAAGTACTATTTCCTTTTAATTAAAAATGTATTCACATGTGACTATTAAAAATAGAAATAAAACTTTAAAATAAGAATTCAATGATCACGTTTTAAAAGCAGGAAAATATTTAAAATTTCGTCACAAAAATTGTATTTACACGGGAATGTTAAAAAAGAAAGAAAAGTTTTAAAAATTAACAATATTGTATGCTAGTTAAGAGCAATAAATAAGAGAAATTACATAACATTTAAAATGCACAAATAATAATATTGCCAAAGAGTTTAAATTAAAAAATATATTTACACGAGAGATTTATTTCGTATTTTGTGGTGATCTTTTTAACTATTGTTGTCAAGTCTAAGACAGCGCAAATAATAATTCTCCCTTTCAAACAACAAATGTATTTTCACGTGAACGTTAAAGCGAGAAATAAATTTTTGGTGAAAATTAGTCAGATTTAAAACAATATATTTAAAATGTGTTATTTAAGACAATTTTCTTATAACGTTGTTTAAAAAATTCCAAAAGTCAACGACTCTGTTTGATTTGTTCATTTTATATAGGCTGATTTTCAAATGCTGTTTACTGATCTTATATAATCAATCACGAAAACAGCCATTAAATGTCTGAACAGCAGCTGATTATATCTTAAAATCCCTCAGTGAAATTGAAATGAATGGAAATCTGTTTACAGTGAGATCATCACTAGTTGTTTAATTATTATTCATATCTTCCATAATCTTTTTAAAGTGGATCAAATTAGCGTATTTTTAGAGTCTGCAGTGTCTGAACGGAATTTGTCGAGCATAGCTCGTTGGGGGCAGAGCCCCCTATTTTATCAGAAGAAGGTATTGGAATCATGAAAAAAAATTTCCATTTTTTTGATGGATTTACATGTTTTAGATTGACCTTCAATACGATTTGACTATTTAAAAAAAAATCTCTCTCTATTTGTGATGCAAAATTTGTAGCTACTCTATCTCAAAACTAAAACATAGAATTTCATCAAATGCATATTTAATTAGACTTTAGCACACATAGATGCTGATTAGGTTTTGGTATATATGGCCCAACAGGTGGCATTGCTATGTTGCATTTTTCATAATTTACACAATAATTATACCTTAGCATCGTTACGGTGAAATTCCATCAAGCTTCACATTCATTTAATCTTTGAGATAAATTGGCACTGATTAGATTTTGGTGTATTTCGTGATAGGTGGCAGCCACTACTAGGTTTCAATTTTAATTATTTCTGTGAAAGCCAGATCACAGCATGGTTGGGATTAAATTTCACCAGATTTGATATGTAAGATGATTATGAATAACTGATGATTCAATATTGGTTTTGATCACTCCCCACGGAGCTTTGCCATACTAGGCTTTTTCCTATGAACATTATAGCTTATCCTAGCTTCTATTGTGTAGAAAGAAACTAAATTTTATGTTTGAGGTTAATAATTAATAATATATATCTTAATCCAATTTTAATGTTCAACAGGAATCGTTATTATGCTGTGCTCTTTTTATTCACTGATCATTATTTTTTACCTTTAAAGAGAATTATCAAGGTGAATGCCGAAATATTGAATACTTTCTATATTATTGCAGTTGGATATTTAAATGTATTTCTATAAAACTGTGTACATTGTTTAATGACATCTTATAAAGATAACCTTCTAACATATTTTCTGGAGTAATTTTAAAAATTTACTAGCATATTTAGGAAAATTAGTGCAATGTTTTTACTCATGATTCTTTTTTAGTCTCCTTTTTTAATAAAAATAGTCCCCCGAAGTCCCCTTTTTAAATAAAAATGGTCCCCCAAAGTCCCCTTTTTAAATAAAAATGGTCCCCCAAAGTCCCCCTTTTATATAAAAATGGTCCCCTTTTTCCCTTTTTGAGGACTAAAATGTGTTGGGAGCCCTGTAAATTCTTCTGCAGATAATGAATCTCCAGATAATTTTTCTCCACATGTCTCTAGATATTTTATTCCATGCCTCTGTTTAAAACGAGTTAACGACCCTGAAGAAAAAGTATATGGAACTTCCATATTCAACTTTTTATGAAGGTCTTTGGCTTTTTCACAGAGAAGAGGCCTTGTTATAGGAACACCTTCACTTCTACGTTGTTTGAACCATTCATAAAGCACCTTGTCTAGATCACCAGATCTGGCTGCATGCAATGTTTTTCTTTCTGCAATACCAGCATTGCTGTCACTATTCATATAAAAATTCAAAATTTTTTCTTTTTGTTTCTTAATGTCATATACTGTTCAAGGGCTTATTCCATAAGATTTAGCCAAAAAACGAACAGAAGAACCAGAATTCAGTTTTTTAATAATTTCAACTTTGTGCATTATAGTCAAAGTGACGTGTTTTCTTTTACTGAATTTTTCATCAGGAAAATCTGGATAATCCATATTGGTAGAATTTCGCAAGAAACAATAGATTCAAAACTGAAACTAAAACAAGAGGGTTTCAACAGTTACAGTTATTATGCAAAAGCTACTGTTGCACTGTATTTTTATTTTGGATAAGCAAGTAATTTACACCAGAATTTTAAAATAACGAAATTTTATGCCATGTTTATCCAGATTTAATAAACGAAAAAGCTTGATTAATTAAAAAATATTTTGGAAAACGATCGCGATCGCCGATGATATTAGCACCATCTTTATTTATTTCAGAAATAAATGCATATTTTCTTTATGAAAAAACTTGAGTTCAGTCATATTAATCAGAATTACATATTAAAATACATACGTAAAATTAAAAATAAATAAATAAAAATCATTAGATTAAAACCAGTGTTGAATTCAGGAGGTGGCCTGGGGGGGACATTCCTCCCCGGAGCAATGAGATGCTCCCCCCTCGGAAGATTTGAGATTGTGTTTTCAATGGTCAAAAAGTGCAATCCCCCTCACCGGAGCCACAGAAATCTCTCCCGGAAAAAAGTGTCTGAATTCAACATCGATGAAAACTGACGTAGATACCTCTTTCATGCTGCAATCTCAAAATGAAACTAAAACTTATTTGCCATGTTCTGTTGCTTCGCGTATTCGCTCTGCGCATTTCCTCTTTCTCAAGATTTTTCTCAGTCGCCTATACGCACAGATAAGCGCTTTACTGTATTTACAAAACAGGGCCATTAGATTTTTTTCGGAAGTAAATTCATATTTTTCTTCATAAAAAAGCTTGCATTTAGTCGTATTAATCAGAATTACATATTAAAATGCATACGTAATATTGAAAAAATAATAAATATTGAAACACGAGGAAACGAATGGAAGAAAAGTAAACAATTCCACTACAGTTTACACTTGCTAATATTCTACAGAAAATACAATAATGGGGAATTTTTCAAGGCTCGAAATATACTGGAACAAATCGGAGTGATATTCCGGTTCTTGAAATTATGATAAATAAAGTTCCGATTTGTAAAATTATGGTAAATATCGTTCCGTTTCATACTTTTATTAAAACATTGTTACTGTTTAACTAAGCTTATTGCACTCTCTGTTAGTGTTTTCATTGTTATTTAGAGTCTTGAATGTTTGTTTTTATATTGCTTTGTACGTTTAGAAATAAATTTGTCTATACTTAAAAAAAAAAAAAAAATCGGCAACAATAATTTTTAAATAGCGTTCTGTTTCGTAGATTTTTCCATTTCGAGCCCTGGAATTTTTGATATAGATATGCTAATTTATATAAAAATCAAAAGTAATATAAATTTATTTAGTAATAAATCAGCTGTAATAGCCAAAAGAGAATAATTAACAAAAAATTGAGTAAAAAAAACATGGCGGTAGTCGCTGATTTCGGCGCCATCTTGAATTTTGTGCCTGCACCTTAACTGTAAATTTTATTGTTTACATCTGAAAAAATACGCGGATTTTAGGGTCACGGACTGGAGGGAGTCTACTGTACTTTCAAAAAAATTTTTTGTCAATGGGAATTTTGAAATAGCGTTCTGGTTCGTGGATTTTTGTATTTTAAGCCCTGGCGTCAACCATGGATATAGGAACTACTGTATATGGTATCGAAACAGATTATATTACTATACCTATGATGCTACTATCTAGCTATATAGTTTAAACCAAAGATACTTGCCATTAAAGGTGCCAAGTCACATTCTCTACAATATGCTGACTGGCAGAAAATATGATTACAGAACTTCCTACCACATCATTCACATATATGAATACATATATACTTAATTAATGTGTACTTATATACATGAATACATACATGGTATGAAATTTTTGGTGATTAAATGCTGGCACTTGGTCTATATGTAAGTGTCCAAAATTCATTTTGTAAATTGATCATTATGTAAGTGTCCAAAATTCATTGTGAAATTGATCATTATGTAAAATTTATGATTTAGAATAATTCTTGAATTTTTGAATAATTAATCTATCTCTTTAGGTAATGAATTTGGTCATCCTGAGTGGTTAGATTTCCCAAGGGTAGGCAATAATGAAAGTTATCATTATGCGAGAAGACAGTGGCACCTTGTTGATGATGAACTTTTACGTTATAGATTTTTAAATAATTTTGATAGAGCTATGAATCTTACTGAAGAGAAATATGGTTGGTTGGATTCTCCTGGGGTAGGTAATCCTTAGCTTGTTGTAAAATAAAAATTAAGTACAGCAAAGAAAAAAAAAATTGAACATTTTTATCTCATTGTCACTGAAAGAAATGGAAACAACCATTCTATTGGAAATTATGTCCTCTTTAAATGTATGCTACAAAAATATTCTTAAGCAGTTGTCTTCATTGCTTAAATATCAAACTCTGAAATTTTCAAGATGAGCATCTATGTTTGACATAATCTTTTTCATTAAATTTTACCTTAGGGTATCAAATTTTCTATTTGGCCTAAGCCATTGTCTATTTTTTTAGGAATTGTGAAGGTTTAAAGTTTGAAACTCTTAATGTTAAATTTTGTAATCATTGCAAAACAAATTGTAATGTGGTTAAATTTTTAAGCATAACTCAAGAACTATGGAACGGAATGAGAGGTAATTTTGGATTCACATGGTTAAAGCTTCTAAAAATTAATTTATGCTAAAAAATTTATAGGTTCCAATTCATATTTTTTTTTTCCAAAATTAATTTCAAAATGCACATTTTTAAAATTAAGTTTGGAGAAAAATATGATTTGAAACCTATAAAGTTTTAAAAGAAATCAATTTCCAGAAGCTTCAAATATGCAAATCCAAAATTGCAACTCATTTTGCCCAGTAGTTCTTGAGTTATGCTTAAAGGTCTACTTGCATTACAATCTGTTTTGCAACGATTGCAAATTAATTTAATATTAGGAATTCCAAACTTTAAACTGCAAACTAATTGAGCGGATGACTTTCTAATTGGTATCCTAAGGTAAAATTTCCCGAAAAAGCCAAATGTGATGTCAAAATTAGATTGCTTGTGTTGAAAATTTCAGAGCTTGGTACAATTTCAGTATAAAGATGACCCTTAAATGTATGTTTGTAACACTCATCTAACAAAGACAAAAATTTCCAGTCAAATGGCTATTTCTATTTTTTTCTGGAACAGTTTGGAGATTAAAATGCATACATGTTGCTTTACAACATTTATTTTGTATTTTAAATGATGCATCATAAAATTACTAACAATTATTTCATAGTACATTTGCAATTGTATAAATCTGATGTTCTGTAAGTGTTTATAAAAAATGTTAAATGCTTTTAAAAACATTGTTCCCAACTGCTCTAAAATGTCTGGAGCTTCTCCTTAAATACAGGGAAAATCTGCAATTCCACTCATTGTATAACATAATCTGGTAAACTGCATACATAAAATAGACATAATCTTTTTGTCATATTATTTTCCATCTCTCCATTCAAAACAAGATAAATTTTCTTTTGAAAATACTTTTCCATATATTTTATATATTAATTTTTCATATTTTGAAATTTAAATAGGTTGCTTTCAAAAACTCAAAATATGGCCTAAAGAAATTAATATATTTTTTTCCTCATAACAGAGTGAACTATTATTATATGTACTAACAATATAGATATTTTGATTTTAGCATTTGAAAATCAGTATATCTTTGTATGTATAGACATGTTAAGAAAACCATATAAAAATTTCCTACATTTTCTTTTAAATTCAAAAATGAGCTATGATTTTTAACTTATCCTGAAGAGCATTAGAAACTTGCGATATTTTATGTCAGTTGTCCTGAAACTTCTGAAAAAAAGTTGGGTACCCTGTATAATTACTGTATATGATCTTATCAATTTTAGGTCTGTTTTTAAATTAAAATCTTAGACTTTGATCCAAAATTATGAAATAATTCTTATTTATCTTTGAAAGTTTCAGATATTTAATGTAAAATTCTAATTAACTGATTATTAGATTAAAGTAATATATCTTTCTGTTATAAAAGGCAACATCTCTAGTAGTAAATAATCTCAATTTTATTATTTATTTATCTTCCTCAATCTTAAATTAATATTTATTCATTTTAAACTCAACTTCAAATCTAGAAAATTCTCTTCAAAATATTTAAGTTTCCTCTTAATAAAGTTATTCTAAATTTTATTCATTTTCCTCAATCAAACTTAAATTCTATCTTTCAATCATTCATTAAAATATATTAAACTAAACAATAACAATAATATGTGTAAACAAAGTTTTACGTTCGTGTTTACTTTTCCGAAAAGATCGCGATTCGACATTCTTTATAAGTTTAAAACAACGAAAATAAAAATAATTAATTTTTTAATATTGCGTGCTCAATCTATAATCAACAGATAGAATATATTTTTCTGATTAATTTGATATCAGTTACAGCAAAATCCGTCAACAAATATTGGAGATATTTAATTTAACGTTTTCTGCATTTTCCTACTTTTAAATATTGGCGCGATGCTTTCTGTCCGCCATTGATAAAAGGATGCTTTTCTGCACCATTTTTTTCGTACAATTCGGTGACATCGCGAGACACCCACGCGGATAGTTCATTGAACTCATGCGTTCCCGGATGGACGCGCGGTACTTGAATGCATCGGATTGGCTGTTTTCAAAATCTTACACATTCTTTCAGGCTGAGATCTGTTTTGTGTCTGTCATTTTAGGGATAAAGGAGACAGACATTGGTGTGTGAGCTCGGCGCAGCTTCGGCTGCGTCCGGGCAGAATGAGTTTGAGATGCAGGTGGAACAACTAGTTTTTTTAAACGCTGCTTCTACATAGATTTTGAAGAAGATACCAGTGCCATATTATGTGTGTAGTTTAAATCATCGAAAAACAAGAACCTGAACCTTTCTTTATTGACAAAATAAGATATCTAGAAGTTTCATCCTACAACGTCGATATTCAACAATCATTTTATCACTGAAGATAGAGCTTTACTTTCAACTCAAGAGTGGTGAAAGAGCGATCCTACTTAATTTCTTCAACATCAATCTTCTGGAACGGCTAAAAGATCTCTATGTGCTGCTGTCTACAGTTAATACTCCCATTATCCAACGTTCTTTATTTAAACATTCTCTTTCCGCAAAAACTATTTAGAACTCAATTTTAAAGTCTACAATCTTCACATTTCAATATAGGACAGTGGAGAACTTTCAACCACACAGAAGATCATCACGTATAATTTAATATTGAATCCATATGAAATAGAAAGATTTAATACGTTTATTTTGAACTGGTAAATTAAAAGATTAACGAATATTTTAAATACGACTTGGCCAAGCATTTAAATTTTGAGTATATATTTTATAATCTGCATTAATAAGAAATAAAATTATTTGTCTGAATATTGTAAGAATTTCTATCTCTACACATCATACGGGTGAGTCTTTTTACTTTCTTTATTTTACAGATGTTATTACAACTTAATGAATTCTTAAAATTTAGATAGATGGCTTTAATTCTATTTACATTTCAACGCAATATCTAACCACTTTCTTTCCGGTCGGTATGCGTCTTTGGATAGAGGGATTTTATGCCTTTAAGATGTTAATTTAACTTTATTTATTCAATGATTTTAATTTCTTATATATTGCCCACTTAAAAAGTTTATTTCATTAACTTTAAATCCCTTTAATCCAAAACCGCATAACACTTTCATTTAAAAATTCCTGAAACTTAACATTTATGGAAAGTTTTCTTCATACAAAAATATATTAATCAACAAGAAATCTTTCTGATTATGCACTAGTTTGAGTTTTCTGGTAGAACTTTCATTCATTCCAACTTTTATGTAGTTTTATTTAAAAAAAATATTTTGATAAAAAATGGCTGCTTTACACATGAATTATAATATAGATTTATTAATTTAGCTACTTATCTTGGGTTTTTTTTTTTTTTAATAAAAGCTTGCCGCAATTCGAGCTTCAGAAAGTGAGATGTGTTGTCAAAATATATAAACAGCCATGAAAACAAACTTGATGAACTTTTATTTTTATTTATATATGTTTTTATATATATAAACATTTTATTTATACATATATATTATTTCTTTTATATGTACAAATTACTTCTATTTCTGTTTAAAAATAGATAAATGACTTCTTTATATTAAATAAATTGTTTACACATGGAAAAAATTGCTTGTGTATATGAAATAGTAAATAGGTTGCTAGAAAATACATTGCCAAATTTCTTTTCTCGCAAAGAATCTTTTCTCTATTTCGCCAAGTACCTATACTGGAAAAGTACCTTTATTTATTTATTTATTGTATTTTAAAAGATATGAAAGATGTGTATTTTAAATGTATCTAATATATGTATTTTAAATTTGTGTTTTAAACAGGGCTGCGGAGTCAGTGGGAAAAATGACCGACTCCAACTTTTATTCCGACTCTGGGCTGGATAATGTACTAGTTTTGCCTATTGGTCAAAATAATGATGAAATATAAGAAAAATAAAGCTAAAATCTCACTATTTCGGCATTGATTTTCTTTTTAGGGCTTCAAAAATAAAGTATAAGAAAATTATATTTTCCGCTTTATTAATTTTACAATTTCATACCTGCAAACCCGAAAAATCCAACTATCGAAGTCTAAAAGACACAAAATGGAAATTTTACTATTTTGGGTCTGCGGACTGAGGAGAAAAAGCTAAATCATTACAATTCAGTTTTTATTTTGCTGTGTCCTCCAGACTCAAAAAATTTCTATGGAAAGTAGGAAAGATAAAGATGATTTTGGATTGGGAAATTATTTTGGAAATAATTCAAATTCTGTGGATTCTAAAAAAAAAAAATAAAAAAACTTAAATTTTTGAATTAATTTTTAAGTTTTGGCTTTATTTTGGGGTCTTCAGACCTGAAAAATTCGAAACTCAAGAGGTGAAAGATAACGAAATTTCACTATTTTATCGTTATTTTGGGTACGGCCTATTCAGAAAAAAAGAATTATAATTTCATCTTATTTTGACTCCTGTGCACAAAAATAAATAAATAAAAGAAAGGTATTTTAGAATTTTGACTTTTGGTCATACAGACTGGAAAAATTTGAGGGGGAAAAAAAAAGAGAAAAGGCTTCTATTATAATGCTATACCGGGTCCTTAGTTTTTTTGCCTCCAAAAATAGCAAAGTTTATAATTTTCGCATTACCTCCGGTAAGAGATCTGCATGAGCTGAAATTTTAAGGCCTGTCGCCTAAAAAGTTCGGCAATACCTTTGTATTTATTTGCACCCCAATTATGCCCATTGTAAATTGCTTCTATTTTATTGCCGTAGTTTTATTCCTTAAATTTGTTATATTGGGCTTTTCAGCCTGCTCAATTTTTTTATCAGTCTGATCCGGCTTATTAATATAAATTGTCTTAATTCTACTTACACGGCCTGTTTGAAAAATTGCCTTCATTTTCTAGGCCTTGGGTCCTTGCAGCCCTTTGTACCTTGGGTTCTATCTGCAACCCCCAAAAATACAGGGGGAAGTACTTACACTAAATGTAAAATATCTACTACAGTTATGAATTAAAACAGTTTTCATCTACTCTGTACACGGGTAGTACCCTGTACCTACCCCTGTTTCTACTTTGTACACCACAGTAAATCGATGATCTTTTACTTGAGTAGCCTGATGTAGTCTATAAATAAAAATAATAATTAATTTTATAGATTTAAAATTACACATAATTAGTTTAATTTCACTTTAAAATTTCTAACAAAAAAAAATCTGGAGTCGGAGTTGGAGTCGGCTTGTTTTTTAGCGACTCCGACTCTTTTGTTCAAAAATGGGTCTGACTCCACAGCCTGGTTTTAAATGTAAGTTATATATTTTAAATGAAATGAGTGATAGGCTTATATTTTAAATGAAATGATGGTGACGGAACAATTTTTGACGATTTATCATCTGCACCTGGCTAACATAAAAGTACCAAAATGGCCATCTGGCATATAAAAAGTGAAGCTGTCGGCCTGGAACTGGTGATGACAGTCACATGACTTAGGTTGTTATTATAATAAATATACATGTATATTTATATTTTAATCTTTATCAAGAAGCAGATTTTAATTTAACATTGTGATGCTCGATGGCTTTGTAAAAAGATCCTCTTCTACTATTTTCATTTGAAACTAAAAGAAAGGTGGTGAAAAAGACAGAAGCAGAAAATACCACCCCCCTCCTCGTTCTTACTGCATTGAAATGTCTCCCGCCTTCAGAACATTTAAGATTTGATGCTTATTAGTTATAAATTTCCCTTCCAAGGAAAATGTCTGATTCCAACACAGATCTATGCTGACAAATAATTCAATGGGAAGTATAATAATGAAAGCACCCATTCATTCAACGAAAAGTACACCTTTACTTAACATAAGTGTTCTTTTTTTCAGCAAAAATATCTTTTTCAATAAACCCGCCTTGCCTCTTTTTAAAAGAATGCGAACATTAGTGATACTTGTTAGTGGAACTTGGTATCTTCTACTCTCAAATAAACATTATTTTACGATTAAAATTGTATCTTGCATTTTCACTTTTAAAAAAGTAAAGAACATTTCTCTTAATATTTTTTTAAAATATCTTATTTGAATGCAGATAATACTGGTTTTAATTCATTATTTAATTATTGTTAAAACAATTAATGCATTTCATTTACCTTTTCCAAATAAACAAGTTTCATTTATTCCTTTAAAATATAAATTATTATTGATGGGGACCCGCTTTTGTAAGAAAGGGACCCAGATTTTTGGAAATCCTGGGTCCCGGGGACCCAGGTTTTTTCAAGTACAGCGGCATCACTGGACGTGAAGTCATAGCTTCGACAAAATACAGGTTTTGCCTGCTTTTCGAATGCCAACTTCAAAGTTGTTAAAATGATTGTTCTCATCCTAAATATTGATAATTCATAGTGATATGGTTTTGCTTGCCATGCCTTAATAAAAATTTAACCAGTACTGCCTTACTTCAATTAAAGGATTATACAATTGCTACAAGATTTTTACTTTTAAGGAGATTGCCAACTCATGTTTTATAGTGACCAAGAATGAAATTTATTAACCTTCCTGCTACTACTGGAGATGAATAAATAAGCATTATTATTTCCACCAAATCTGATTCTTCATTTTGTATTCAGTATTTGCACAGCTTTCAACCAAGGCCCATACTTTATATTAAATTATTTTATTCATATTTTAATTTAAAGATGACCCAAAAAGAATAATGCAGTTAAATTATGCTGTGAGTTATTAGTGACTCCCAACGCACTTCACAGTGTTCTCATATTCTTCAGTATTCCATCAACGCACTTCACAGTATTCTCATATTCTTCAGTATTCCATCAACGCACTTCACAGTCTTCTCATATTCTTCAGTATTCCATTTATGATTATAATGATCCTTTTCATAATTTATTTAGTGCATCGATTATTAATTAATATCACAGGCGTATTAGCTAGAATCAAATAGCATTTTCCCTTTTTCAACAAAGCCAAGAGCTCTGATGCAGGATACAGGTTAAAGTCCCCTAAATGTCTAGTGCTGTAGAATATCCCTGTTGATCAAAAACAAATGAGTTTTGTTGAAAAAATGGAAATATAACTAGACAAATATACCATCTAAGAAGGAACTTGTCTAAAACAAAACTTCTTTCTGGTCCCTAGAGATTCCAACATGATTCTTTAAGTCAGGAGTAAGAAAAACTACTTTTTTTTTAATAGTGAATTACAACTACTTTATCGAAAATGTAGTTAACTACAACTATTTGTTTTAAAAAGTAGCAACTACTTCGCTACTTTCAGATTTTGTCAAAAGATTAAATTTACACTTGCATTTAAAGACACGGATTAAATAATACAATGATGATCTCTAATTATATTGCGTCTGCCGGGATACAATTAAACTAACAGGAATGACCGAGCTAAGCTCGGTCAAAATTAGCTTTGTGTTTATCTTGATATATTATTCCCACTGAATCATTCTTGCTGTTTTAGATGCAATTAGCTTGACCCTGAGACATAGTGACCCAAAATGACCCACTAATCGAATTTTTTCGAACATGCGACCTAACACAATGCTATTTCCAAGCCTGAAAACGGTGGCATACAAAATTTAGTGAAAATTGTTAGTCGTTTTCTAGATAAAATAACCTTGACCCACGTTGATTCAAAAACCCACTAACCGAAATTTATCAAACATGTGAGCTATTTCAATGGTCTTTTTGTACTATAAAATGGTATAACAAAAAAAATTGTCAAAATTTTTTTAACCTTTTTGAGATGCTGTTAGCTTGACCCCAACCCATTATCACCAAAATGACCCACTAATAGAATTTTCTTGAGCATACGACCCAGCCCAATGGTTTTATCTTGTGTCCAGAAAAAGTGTAGTACAAAGTTTTGTCTAAATATTTTTAGCTGTTTTGTCGATACAGTTAGCTTGATCCTGATCCATTAGGACCCAAAATGATCCATTGATTGAATTTTCTTGAACATGCGACCCTGCCCAATCGTCTTATCATGCCCCGAAACGGTATTATACAACATTTTGTCAAAATGTTTTGAAGCGCTTTTTAAATACATTTAACTTGATCCTGACCCATTGTGACCCAAAATGACCCACTAATCGAATTTTCTTGAACATGCGACCTAGCCCAAGGGTCTTCTCGAGCCTGAAAACGATAGAATACAAAATTTAGTCAAAATCGTTTAAGCAGTTTTTTAGTTACAATTAGCTGGACCCAGACCCATTGTGACCCAAAATGACCCACTAATCGAATTTTCTCGAACATGTGACTTAGCCCAATTCTCTTCTCATGCCTAGAAACAGTATAATCAGGGTTCGCACAGACTCCTTAGACTCCTTGGAAACTCCTTAGAAATGAAAACATTCCCAAGTAGTACTTAGAACTACTTAGATAAGCAAACCACTACTTAGAAACTCCTTATATTGTATTGCGGCTTCGGACGCAAGCGATATTGCTGCCGAGGCAAAAAAAATCGTGATTGAAAAACGCACGGTAAATCCTTTATGCACGCCATTCATCTGAAGCACAACATTGATTGGGTAGGGTAATTTTAATAGCAGGGCTCCCACTAGGTCCATTTTTCAATTATTAGGTCCGTAAAGACAGTTTGTCGACACTGTTAGCCGACCTTTATTTTAAATTTTATCGATGTTTGGCATTTAGCCAAGAATCTCGGAAAAATCGCGTTTTTCGCAAATGTGCTCAAAAAAAAAAAAAAAAAAAAAAAAAAAAAAGTCAAATTTTGTCAATCGATTGCGGAAAAATTTCGTAAATTTTGTCAAAGGATTGTGAAAAACGCGAATTTTTTCAACAGATCGCAGGAAATCTCGGATTTCTTAAAAAGACGATAATTTCTTAAAAGACAGCGAAAAACGCGAATTTACTCAAAGGATCACGAAAAAACGCGAATTTCGTTACAGATCGGAAAAAAAAGCAGATTTCCTCAAAAGATCGGATAAAACGCGAATTTCCTCAAAAGATCACGAAAAACACGCAAATTTCCTCAAAGGATCGCGAAAAACACACGGTTTCCATCAAAAGATCGCGAAAAAAACGTTAGTTTCGTGAAACGATCGAAATAAAACGCGAATTTCCCCAGAAGATTGCGAAAAACGCGTGAATTTTCTCAAATGATCGCGAAAAACACGCGAATTTCGTCAAAGTATCGCAAAACACCCAAATTTCGTCTAAGGATCGCGAAAAATACACAAATTTCGTCAAAGGATCACGAAAAACACGCGGTTTCCATCAAAAGATCGCGAAAGAAACTCAAATTCGTTAAACAATCGAAATAAAACGTGAATTCCATTAAGAGATCGCGAAAAAAAGCGAATTATCCAGAAGGTCGCGAGAAAAAACGTGAATTTCTCCCAGAAGGTCGCGAAAAAAATATTTTTTCTTGTATGTTGCATTTAGCCTTTTTTTTTTTTTTTTTTTTTAGATGTATCATGTATGTGATATACATAATAAGTGTTTGGGGTTTGACATCTCTATTTATATGACCTAGGGGTGATTCTAGTCCGATTTTTCTGAAACTTCAGAAAATGTAAGGCATTCATTTCCGAAAACTTTAAAAAATCGGTCACCAATCCGAAAATTCGGACATATGGTCGCGAAAAAAAATAAATTTTGTCAATCGTTTGCAGAAAAATCGCCAATTTCGTCAAAGGATCTCGGGGAAAACGCAAATTTCGTCAAAGAATCGCGAAAAAACGCAAATTTCGTTAAATAATCGCGAAACCCCCCGCAAATTTCTTCAAAAGAGTGCCAAAAACGCCACAAATTTCGTCAAAAGATCGCGAAAAAACCCACAAGTCTCGTCGAAAGATCGCGAAAACCCAAAAATTTCGTCAAAAGATCGCGAGTAAACGGCAAATTTCGTCAAAAGATCGCGAAAAAACGGCAAATTTCGTCAAAAGAGCGCGAAAAAAACCACAAATTTCGTCAAAAGTTCGCGAAAAAACACTAATTTCGTCAAAGAGCCATGGAGAAAACGCATGCTAGTTGTCGGAAGTGGAATCCCCCCCCCCCCCCCCTTCTCTCTCTGGTGTAACTTTTCAGAAGATTTCCTGTGAATTTCAGAAATTTTTTTTTACTCAATTGGTCACTGCATAAAAAAGTAGATTGTCAATTTTGTATTTAAACTTACGAAATCAATAAGCAATATATTGTGAATACTGTGCAATTTCAGCACTAACAATTAGATTCTAATAGAGTAAAATTTGTTTTTGAAATGTTCTTTTCTCCAAATTGGGCATTAAAAATTGGAGTGTGCATACCACATAACGGTGCAGCAAATAAAAACATCAACAACAGAATAAAATGGCAAATCCTTAAAATTTTTTGGACTCCTTGGATTTTTTCTTCCCAACTCTGTATGAATCCTGATAATATAAAATTTGGTCAAAATGTTTGAGCATGTTTTTAGATTCAATTAGCTTGACCCTGGCCCATTGTGATCCAAAATGACCCACTAATAGAATTTTCTCGAATATGTGACTTAGCCCAATGGTCATCTCATGACCAGAAGCAGCTGTATATTAAAAAATTTTGTGAAAATGTCTTGAGCCGTTTTTTAGATATAATTAGCTTGACCCTGACCCATAATGACACACTAAACAAATTTTCTCGAATGTGTGACCCATCCCAATGGTCTTTTCGTGCCCGAAAACGTTAGGTTGCAGAATTTTGTCAAAATCATAGAGCCGTTATCTAGATCAACTTAGCTGGACCCACAGTGACCCCAAAATGACCCACTAATAGAATTTTCTTGAACACGTTACCCATCTCAATGGTGTTTTCGTGCCCAAAAATGGTTAGACAAAAAATTTAGTCAAAATCGATTGAGTCGTTCTCTAGTTATAATTAGCTTGACTCTGACCCATTATGACCCAAAATGACCCACTAATCGAATTTTCTCAAACACGAGACCCATCCCAATGGTCTTTTTGTGCCCAAAAACAGTAGGGTGCAAAATTTCGTCAAAATCGTTAGAGTCTCTATCGAGATAAACTTAGCTTGACTCACGGTGACCCAAAAATGACCCACTAATCGAATTTTCTCGAACATGTGACTTAGCCCAATGGGCTTCTCGTAACCCAAAACTGTAGAATATAGAGTTTTGTGAAAATCGTTAGAGCCGTTTTTTTAGATAAAAATAGCTTGGCCCACAGTGACCCAAAAATGACCCACTAATCGAATTTTCTCGAACACGTGACCCATCCCAATGGTCTTTTCATGCCCGAAAATGATTAGATACAAAATTTAGTCAAAATCAATTGAGCCGTTCTTTAGATACACAGTCAACTCTGTGAAATCCGTCAATGTATAATCTGCAAATGGCTATTATCCGCACTACACATTAGAATGTAAATAATGAAAATTGTCATTAACAATTAAACTCATAGTAAAGCTAAATTTGGTACATATTTTTTTCAGTTATCAATTTTCCAATGAATAAATATTTAAATATAAATTGGATATGAATATTTAAATTTCCTTGAGTAAAAATTTTTTATCTTGGAGCAAGAAGTAATGAGTGTTCATAAACAGAAAAAAATTATTTACAATAAACCAAAACTGAAACTACCATTGTTTTGTGTCAATGTTTAAAATAATGAATAACCAGTAAAATTTGTATTGTATATAATTTAATTTAAATTTTCTTTAAGTTATAAAAATATATTAAACCAATATTGCATTAGTTTTTCTTTTCCATTGTAATTGTAATTTTCCTACAGTTGTTCCTAATTTATAGTCAGACTTTAAAAAATAAAATGTAAACTAAGAGATTATATATAATCCACAAAACCCTCGGTCCCTAAGTGTGGGGATTTCGCAGAGTTGACTGTAATTAGCTTGACCCTGACCCATTATCACCCAAAATGACCCACTAATCGAATTTTCTTGAACGACCCATCCCAATGGTCTTATCGTGCCCGAAAACAGTAGGGTGCAAAATTTCGTCAAAATCGTTTGAGCCGTTATCTAGATAAACTTAGCTTGACCCTCGGTGACCCAAAAATGATCCACTAATCGAATTTTCTCGAACATGTGATTTAGCCCAATGGTCTTTTCGTGCCTGAAAACGGTTATATACAAAATTTAGTCAAAATCGATCGAGCCGTTCTTTAGATATAATTAGCTTGACCCTGACCCATTATGACCCAAAATGACCCACTAATCGAATTTTCTCGAACACGAGACCCATCCCAATGGTCTTTTCATGCCCAAAAACTGTAGGATGCAAAATTTAATCAAAATCGTTAGAGCCGTTTTCAAGATAAAATTTACATACACACACACACAATTTTTGCTCGCATTATAGTATAAGATAAGTTAGTATATAACAAAGACCATTAAAAATTTTAAAAAGATAACATACACTAAAATGTTTTGTGTTTGTCTCCAAAATGTTAATATATTACAAGCTTCTTGTCAAAATTAAGAGAGATACATGATTTATTGATCATGAATATTTAAATGTAGTTACTTAAAAAAATCCGGAGTGACTTTACTCGACTTTTTGAATATTTTACAGAATACTGTGGTTTCATATAAATAGTAATATAACATTAAATAGAAACTTAAATCCTAATTTTACAATAGGTGTTCTCTGGAGACCTGAAAACATGAGGAAATTTTAATATGTATACATACATCAAACATACATCTGGAATCATTCTAACAAGTTGGAAATTGCTCGTCAAACGTGGCAAATGAGGTGCGTTCGTACTATAACTAGTTTTATAAATATTTTTTGCACCGTATATTGTACCGAATGTATATTTTAATGCACTTCAATGAGTGTGCATCCATTTCATTCTGTTCGAAAGGCTGTAACATCATTAAAATGCACTTGAAATAATTTTTTTCCCATTGGCCGTCATGTAATGAAAACTTTTGACTGTTCCTGTAATTAAACTATACATCCGATTTTCATAAAACTTGAAATGAGTCGACAAAATTTTGCAACAATTATATATTTAAAATTTCAGACCATTCGGAAGGTTGTAACATCATTAAAATGCACTTGCAATAATTTATTTCCATTGGCCGTAATGTAACAGAAAACTTTTGACTGTCCCTGTAATTAAAATATACATCCTATTTTCATAAAACTTGAAATGACCTGACAAAATTTTGAAACAATTATATATTTAAAATTTCAGACCATTCGGAAGGCTGTAACATCATTAAAATGCACTTGCAATAATTTATTCCCATTTGCCTTAATGCAACGGAAAACTTTTGACTGTCCCTGTAATTAAACTATACATCTGATTTTCATAAAACTTGAAATGACTCGACAAAATTTTGCAAGAATTATTAGGATGAGTGAAGCGAATCCTCTACTAGGCTACACAAATTACATTTTGTCATATACTTTACAAAAAACATATTCAGTATTTTGACTTAAAATTAAGCATAAAAATAAATTATGATCCGTAGATTTGCACAATAACCTTAAAAATTTTATTATTTTAATTAATTTATTTTGCATGTTTTTTCACTACGGACGAATTTTTGCAAATAAAAAAGGAAACACATGTATTTTCAGAAGAAAAAATACAGTGACCTCTCACTTATACAACTTTCAGGGGACTGTAGAAAAAGTCTTATAACTGAAAGAGATAAGTGAGAGAGCGCTTTATTATACATGTTTCAAACTTTATATGCATTAATTTTTTTACCTACATTAAATACGATACATTTTGATTACTAAGAACATATTTTAACTAAATTAATAAAATATATTAAAAAATAAAACATAAAATACCGTAATTTTCGACGTATAATCCACGGATCAGACAATCATGTTTGAACACAGAAATTTTACTTAATAAAATGTAACTTATTAGATCGCAGTAAATATTTGATTTTAATTATTAAATTTCTGGGTTCAAACATGATTGTTTGATCCGCGGATTATACGTCAGAAATTATGGTATATTTAAAAAAAGCTCACAAAATAGTTCCATTACCACTGTGTTTATTTTAAAGATGCAGCACCTGCTTCTGAAAATTTACAGCAGCAGGAACACTGCTCTCATCTTCGTCATCCTCCTCACTCGCGTCTTCATTATTGATAAACACTTTAACAATAGTGAAAGGATAGAGGTATGAAAACGTGAGTCATTTGTACTTTAAAGTTTATAAATATAAATTCTTGAGTTAGAAATGTAAAATCACCTGAACCGTTTAACGCGTCGTATAAGTGAGAGTAGCAGTCGTATAACTGAGAGAAATTTAGCATTATTTCCCATAAAGCATGGACGGGACCAAGAGAATTTGGCGTATAACCGAGAGAGTCGTATAAGTGAGAGGTCATTGTAAATCATGGAGTTACTAATAATAAATAGGATCATAATTAAATAAATAAAATATATTTTCATTATTCTGCAAAATATCATAAAAACTTTTTTAAAAAAAATTGAATTAAGGAAAGAAATGTTTTTGGACTTGATAGAAATAAAATATGATCTGTACGCAGACGATACTTATGCATTTTAAAAGAATTATATTATGATTTTTTTGTAAAGTGGCAACAAAAGAATTGTAAACAAATAAAATTAATTGTTAAATTCGTTATATAAAGTGTTATTCGAATTTGAAGGTTGAATAATAACAATAATATAATAAGTTAATAATTCTTAGTATCAACGAGAGCAGATTTCAAATATTTTTCCAGAAAATAGGATTTTGAAGAAGTAACTTTCTTCAAGCTCTCTTTGAATATATTATTCTAAGATTGCTATAAAAGATTATTTGATGTGAATTACAAAGATTGGAAACATACCTATTTCAAACCATTTGAGAAAACACCAGAGGCTATTGGAAAATGTAAAAACATCTTTAAAAGAGCTTTTAGTTGAAAATTTAACAATATTTTGTAAAATTTTGCTTTGAAAATATTTTTATTTATACCAGTATTATATCATAAATAAAAAATTCCGAAGAAATTCTTAGTTATTTGGCTGAATTTACATTTCTAAAATTAAAATGCACTAAAACATAAAATAACGTTTTTGCTTAATAAAGATGCAAAAATAATATAAAAAAATATTGTTACTGTCAAATATTTATCTTATTAAATAATGCTTCGCGAATCCAAACAAAGCATGGCTTTTGCTAGTATATTTAAAATTTCAGACCATTCGGAAGACTGTAACATCATTAAAATGCACTTGCAATAATTTATTCCCATTGGCCGTAATGTAACGGAAAACTTTTGATTGTCCCTGTAATTAAACTATACATCCGATTTTCGTAAAATTTAAAATGACTCAACAAAATTTTGCAACAATCATATATTTAAAATTTCAGACCATTCGGTTGGGTAGTTTTTGCTCTGTTACATGCGGACAGACAGACAGACGGACTGAACGACGACTATAGGTGCTACGTATTTATATAATTACGAACGCATCTAAAAATAACTAAAATGAATTCAGGACAGCAGCTCAAAATGTAAGAATATATCAATATTTTCATATTGAGTGTTTGTCATGTTTACAATACTTTCCTTACCCTGTGTGTATATTGAAAGTAAAAATGGGATTTAACTACAGTTTATTTTTTCGCACATTCCAATTGACCTGCAGATGATTCTTGATAAGATTGGATCAGGTATTGTATAAAAGCAACTGGCTAACTGGAGTCATCAAGAAACATTTGACACAATCTAAAGAAATCGAGATGTCCATACAATCGATAAAATAGGTACAAGCATCTCGTTATCACCCATCACTACTCTAAAGTAATAGTAATATTTGGAGATGTTGATAAGTTATTAATTTTGTTGTAAATATTACAAGAATTATATGATTGATTAAATTTTGATGTTAATTACAAGAAATAATTCATTTAAGTGTAATATTGATATGTAATATCATGAAGTGTAAAATAAAGTGTAATATTGATATCTATAATTTTTTTTCTTGTATTGAATTTCATAAGATTATAATCTAATTTTTCTATAAAACTGTAAAATTTAAATAAAACATAATTTTTTTTAAACAATTGTTTTGTCATAAAATTAAAATTGTTTGTTATTTTTTTATTTATAGGGTTATGTTAGTTTGAAGCATGAAGATGATAAATTACTAGTTTTTGAAAGAGCCAATCTTGTTTTTGCATTTAATTTTCATGCCACAAAAAGTTTTCCTGATTATAAAATTGGTGTTAATGTACCTGGAAAGTATCCTTCGTAAAAGCTTGATGTTATCATATATTCTAAATTTATTGATTACATAGGCCTACAAAATAATACTTTATTGTTTCAGCGGTTTTGGGTGTTTTTGATATTTTTGGATATGCTGAGTTAAAATATAATGAAACTTTACCTGTATCACATAAGGTTTTTCCACAAAGGGAAATCTAGGAATGTCACAGAAAAGATTTAGTAGGATTGAAAAACCTTGTAGGGGAAGAATCCTTACAAATAAGCTGCATCTTACATTTTTTTTAATTAGTAACATTTGCTATAGCTGCTACAAAGTGGGAAAACATTATATAATTCTTTTTCTTTATCTCTAAGTAAGAGCCCTCTCCCTCCCTACTTTTTTAGAACTTTTTGGTTTTGAACACTGCATATGCAGCTTATTTACCAGCAAGCAGCAGTAGTCTGCTATGATATTTAGTGGTATCTAGTGCCTTTCCAAATAAATTAAAAATTTATTATTAGAAATTCTAATGCCTTTATAACTTTTTATTTTACCAATCTGTCAGAAATTCTCATTCTCAACTTAATTCAAAGCTGTACATAACAGAATTTTTTTTAGTATTTATCCTAAAATCAGTATAAAACTAGTTGGATGTGCCAATCCCAAAACTTTCTTCTATCTGATACATCTTAATATTTCAAAACCTAGTTACTCATGTTAATACTTCAATATTATTAGTTCAATACTATACCAACTTTGATTTTCATCTTAAATTTCTGCTCAAGTCAATTAAACGGACTAAAAACGAGTTAATCTATATCATGATATTTGTTAAAATTATTAATTTTTCCCTACTCTGTCGTTATCAGCTGTTTGCGAATAGCCGGCATAGCAGGAAGCGAGTTCCCGCCGCCGATGCACAATAGAACTACGAAAAATCAAGAAAAGTATACAAAAATCGATAGCACGGAGCCCCTTTACCGCGCAATATTTCCAAATTCAAGGAGAACCTGTTGGCCAAAGCCAAAAACAAGCACAAACATTTTGGTTGAATTGTATGCATAGTTTTATACACTGTTCGAAGGTACAATAATGAAAATGGCACAGAGATCGGAATTATAGTGCCCCCTTCTTTCGGAATTTTTCCAAGTTCAGGGAGGACTTGTTTGCCATAGCCAGAAACATGCACAAAAAATTTGGTTCAATTATATGGATAACTTCATACACTTTTCGATGGTACAATAATGAAAATGGTACAGACATCGCAATTATAGTGCCCCTTTCCGGCAGAATTTTTCCAAATTCAGGGAGGACCTTCGTGACATGACCAAAAATAAACACATAAAATTTGGTTCAATTCTATGCATAACTTCATACACTTTTCGGCGGTACAATATTCAAAATGGCACAAAAATTATACAAAAATCGCTATTACAGCACCCTCTACGAGCGATGTTTTTACAAATTAAGGGAGGACAACCTTGCCATAGCCAAGAACTTAAAAATTTTTTTTGGGTTCAATTCTATGCATAACTTCATACACTTTTCGATGGTGCAATATTCAAAATCGCACAAAAATCGCTATTACAATGCCCCCTAACGGCGAATTTTTTGCAAATTCATGGTGGACCTGCTTGCTATATCCAAAAACTTAAAATAAAAATTTGGTTTAATTCTATGCATAACTTCATACACTTTTGGACGGTACAATATTCAAAATCGCTATTACAGCGCTCCCTACCGGTGATTTTTTTCCGAATTCAGGGAGGACCTGCTTGCCATAGCCAAAAACTTAAAATAAAAATTTGGTTTAATTCTATGCATAACTTCATACACTTTTGGACGGTACAATATTCAAAATCGCACAAAAATCGCTATTACAGCGCCCCCTACCGGCGAATTTTTTCCAAATTCAGGGAGGACCTGCTTGCCATAGCCAAAAACTTAAAATAAAAATTTGGTTCTATTCTATGCATAACTTCATACACTTTTCGATGGTACAATATTCAAAATCGCACAAAAAATGCATTTACAGCGCCCCCTACCGGCGAATTTTTTCCAAATTAAGGGAGGACCTGCTTGTCATATCCAAAAACTTAAACTAAAAATTTGGTTCAATTCTATGCATAACTCCATACACTTTTGGATGGTACAATATTCAAAATTGCACAAAAATTGTTATATCAGCGCCCCCTACCGGCGAGTTTTTTCCAAATTCCGGGAGGACCTGCTTGACATAGCCAAAAACTTATAATAAAATTTTGGTTTAATTCTATACATAACTTCATACACTTTTTGATGGTACAATGGCGACAGACAGACAGACGGACACACAGACAGACAGATATTTTCTATAAACATGTTTTTTGGAATCTCTGACCCCTAAAACATGCAAATCCGTCGAAAACCGGAAGTCGAAAAAAATTTCGATTACAATACTTTCTTCTATTGAAGGTAGAAGAAAGTAAAAATGCGTCAAACATACCCGTTACTTTAAACAAAAAAGAATTTCATTGTAGGCCTGTGTTATTGTAATTTAATTTATTGAATCAATGTTAAATAATTAAGAAATTTATAATCCACTTCAAATTTATTATTAAAAAAATTGCTTTGTATTTATCGATGTGATAAGTTAGAATTTTATAAAATCTTTTTCCTTAATTCTGTCAATAGATATAAAATTGTATTAGATAGTGATGCTGAAGAATTCGGTGGGCACAAACGCCTAGATCATAATACTGAATTTTTTACGTTCCCTGAACCTTATTGTGGGAGGCAGAACTCAATGATGGTAAGTATTAAAGTTGAATATGTTGTTGTTGTACATTATTTGTATGTGCTGCTATTTTACCCATTTTTATATTGGTTAAGAGAAGATAAAATTACATATTTAGAAAATAAAAATTTTCTTTAAAATTAGCAACTATCATTTTCAGATTTTGGTGATATGGTTTGGTTTGTTTTATGTATAAATTTAAAGCCGTTATAACCATTATATTTTTAAATGTTGCTTGTTGATTATATATAATTAAAATTTTTACTAAGGTCAGGTCAAGTCGGTAGGGTAAGTGCAATCATGAAACTAGTGTAACCTCTGACTTATTTGTAAATGATAAAATGTTAGTTTAATCAACCATACGATTTTAAAATTAGTCCACATTTTGATGTTTAGTAGTAGTAGCTTCTTAAAATTTCACCTTTCTGTTGCTCTCAAACACTGCTTGTCTCATCATTGGTTTGTATATTATGAGTTAGCTTTAGAAAATAAATTTTAAAAACATGTTTATTCTTTCTGTAGTTTTTTAATACATATATTGTAGCCATGTTTTCACTTTCCTCTTCAATATTGCATGCAAGGCAAGTGTAACTGCAGAACTTGGGGATATGTCACCACACTTGTTAGCCCCAACACTTCTAATTGCTCTTTTTATTCGCATCAGCTCAGGGCAATGCCGTCAAATGTCATTAAGTGAATGCTTCAGATTTTGAAAGAATTTTAGCAGAGCCTTCATTAGGCAGGAGAGGAGAAATATTGTTCCCATTTCTTTCTTATTATATGAATTTCAGCAGAAATCACATTTTTATAAGGAGTAAATTGGGCCAATATTTGTTTAAAACATACTACTTTTTAATCCATCAGGGGTGATTGTGTTCCGGGTGTACCCCGGATTTCCGGGTTTTTCGATCGATGCTTCCGGGTTTATGAGTTCGTTATGTTTAGTGGAAAATTCGGACATTAAAAAATATCGCGAATTTCGACAAATGGTCGCCGATAAAAAATCAATTCCTTAATCGTTTGCTGTAAAAAATCGACAATTTCGTCAAAGGATTGCGAAAAAAAACCCCGCAAATTTCGTCAAAGAATCTCGAAATAAACACAAATTTCGTCAAATGATGGCAAAATAAACAGAAAATTCGTCAAAGGATCGCGAAAAAACAAGATTTTTGTCAAAAGATCGCGGGAAAAACGGATATATCGTCAAAGGAACGCGGGAGAAACGGGTATATCGTCAAAAGATCGAGGGAAAACTGAAATATCGTCAAAAGATCGCTGGAAAAACACAAATTTCGTTAAAGGGTCACGGAAAAAACATTAATTTCTTTAAAGAATCGCGGAAAAACGTGAATTTCGTCAAAGGACCGCAGAAAAAACGCATAATTAGAACCGGAACGGATATTCCCCATCCCGGAATCGCGAGGAAAACGCTATTTTCGTCAAAGGATTGCGAGAAAAACGAGAATATCGTCAAAGGATCGCGAAAAAAGCGCAAATTTCATTACAGAATCACGGAAAAAACATGAATTTCTTTAAAGAATCGCGAAAAAACGCGAATTTCACCAAAGTATCGTGGAAAAAACGGGAATTTCGTCAAAGAATCTCGAAATAAAACAAATTTAGTCTAATATGATCGCGAAATAAACACAAATTTCGTCAAAAAATCGCAGGAAAAATCGCGATTTTCGTCCAAAGATCGCGGAAAAACGGAAATCTCGTCAAATAATCGCGGTAAAATGCAAATTTTACTAAAGAATCACGGAAAAAAAACACCAATTTCTTTAAAGAATCGCGGAAAAAAATGTGAATTTCGTCAAACGATCCCAGGAAAAATGCATAATTAAAACCGCGAGGGATTTCCCCCCTCCGGAATCACGTGAAAAATGCGATTTTCGTCAAAAGATCGCGGGAAAAAACACGATTTTTCGTCAAAGGATCGCTGGAAAAACGGAAATATCGTCAAATGATCGCTGGAAAAGCGGAAATATCGTCAAAGGGTCGCTGGAAAAACGGAAATATCGTCAAAAAATCGTTGGAAAAATGGAAATATCGTCAAAAGATTGTTGAAAAAACGCAAATTTTGTTAAAGGATCACAGGGAAAAAACATGAATTTCTTTAAAGAATCGCGAAAAAAAAGCAAATTTCGCCGAAAGATCGCGAATTTCGTGAAAGGATCGTAGAAAAAACACATAATTAGAACCAGGAGTGATCACCCCCCACCCCCTTCTCTGCTGTAACCTTTCAGTAAAGGTGCTGTGAATTTCAGATACATTTTTTTTTTTTTTTTTTACTCAGAATCACCCCTGGTATTGTGCCATCCATCACAATCTCAGTACAAATATGTCCAGAATTCCATATCTGTAATGTGTAATAGCCAGGAAGAAAGCAGGATAAGAAATTTACTTTGTGTGCAAAGCTAAAAAAACAAAGAAAATTTCTATTATTATTTATTCATTTATTTTTCTTTTTTTTTTTCTAATACTTAGCCACTTAGAAGTAAAACTGGATTGGTTTTGACATTTTTTTACTATTTTCAAATAACTAGGTGTATTGACTTGTAAAGATTAAGAGATCCGACTCTTAACACATAGTTTGTACTTGTTTCATGAGTACTTGGAATAAATTTATTTACTGATTATAGAATTCGAACTTCGCATTAGTTAGCAAGATAAACTGCACTCTCCATTTGATGAAGTGAAATTAATGTAAGTTTATCAAATTATGTGTTTCTGCAATTGTATATTTCAAACAACAGCAGAAATATGTCATTTGATTGTTATGATGTTGCAGCATCAGTCGTTATGTAAATTGATATTGGTATATTTTGCATCGATAATTTTCAGGGTTTTTCACTTTGTATCAATTAATTTTCAGGGTTTTTCACTCTGAGTCACAATCACCCCTGATCCATGTTACAAAAAATAACAATCAGTAATTTCCTTTTCTCATGTCACTTTTTTTTTTTTTTTTTTTAAATGATACATTGGAAGAGTGCTTATAATATAAGATTTATTATATTTGGTTTAAAACTATTGTTTCAACAGAAAAAAGACGTGCTTTATAATAATGAAAGATTAAAGTATATAACTTAACTGACTTTTGTGTTTCGTTTATTAAAAAAAAAAAAAAATAATAATAATAAAAATTCTTTTTTGTTTTCCAAATTATTTTATTCCTACATATCTGTTTTCACAAAAACGTTCATGTTTGTACTCTAATAAAAAATTTAAACAAGTCAAAAAGATATGAAATTATTGGAACTAGGAGCATATTATACCAGCTTCAGGATTTAAATCATATGTTTTAAAGGCAAAATAAAGAAAGGCCTTGGTTCCACTTGTCTTGAATACCTGGAAAAAGTAACCACCTAATTTCAGTTGAAAAAAAAATATCATAGCAAAAACAATTTTTAACATTCATATCTGAGCTAGTTTACTTAATAAGGCATTGAACAAGTATAAGGAAAATAATAACAATAATAAAATATTTTATTAAGCCTAATAGTAAAGGTCTAAAGTTAAACTGTGCTAAAACATGTTTACACTTACCTATTTTCACCTTATATATACAGTAGAACCTCTTTTATCCAAAACTCTTCCATTTTTAAAGGTTTTTTACTATCACATTCCTTGTGTGCAAAATCCATTTTAAAAGATTTTTTTTTTTAAACTATCATATTCATTGTATGCAAGCAGTCCTTTCTGAACTACGCATACATATAAATATTTTCGATCCCCTTTCTTAGAAGTTCCTTTGAATTTAGCTTGAGCTCTCGTAAGCTGCGGAGTGGAATGAAGAAAACGAACAAATTGGCAATTCTGAAGCTTTTGTATGTTTAGCGAAAGGCAAAACATTTTGCATGTGCACATTTTGCATTTTGCACAAACTGCTGCATGGCTGGAGCAGCAGAAAGACTGTGATACTGGTGAACTAATAATATTAAAAAACTCCGTGATAGAGTTTCAAAGCAAAGGCAGTCGAGACTGCGACAAACAAAACATTTTTTCAAACCCTTGTGATATACATAAAAAGTATTTAATTTCAAAATTAAAATACAGATAATTTATTCTTGTTTCTATTTTGCTATTGCATTTTTTTTATTAAGCACTTGTTACCATAATAAGAAATATCGCATATATTTCTCCTTACTCTTAAAATGAATATTCTCGATTATCTGAAAATTTCGATTTTCTGAAAGAGATTCTAATTACTTTGGATAATCGAGGTTCTACTGTATAAGTATTTAAAAAATATTTCAAATTATAAAATTTTCTAAATCACATCAAAAGATTTTTAACAAACTTTATTTATAAGAAGGATAGGGCAAAAGTACAGGTGTTAAAATCTAGCAGAGAGGTCTCAGAGTGTCGTTATCAACAATCTCTGACAAACTACCAGACTGTATTTTTTAGTACAGTACACAATCGTCTTTTTCTTTTTTTTGTAATCTTGGCTTTCTTTCTGCTCTAGTCTTATTTTGTTAATATATCATGAACGCACAAGACTCTCTCATTGAATGAAAAATCTGAACATATAAACACATAAAAACTTTCTTTTACTTAAGTAAGGTGTCACACAAAATAGAAATACAGTGAAACCTCCTACAATGGTCAATCCGAGCACTGGTAATTACTGAATACTGGTCATGTTTTAGTGTTATTGAATCTCTCCCATAGAAACAACATTACACTAAACATCCAAACAACGGCCATTCCACAGCATTTATTATTATTTATTTATTTTTAGCGTTATGTTTTAACTGCAACTGAGATTGTGGAGTTGGATTTTCTTGCTTGATGTCCTTACAAATTCTCTACTAATCTCAAGCGGCTACTTAACAAAACCCCGTTCGAAAATAGGTGTGGCGGGGATGAAATTTAAGTGTGAGCAAGCAGCAGTCATTTGTACTCTTTGTGAATTGTGTGATGATTTTTCTTGTATATGTGTAGGATGTGTTTTTCACTAAAAGAATGAGTTCAAAGTGAAAATTTTTAACTTTAAGTGATAAGTTGAAAGTTATTCAGGAAAGCAAAAAAGGTGTAAGCATACAGGAATTAGCTGAAATGTACAATTGCGGAAGGACCCAAAAAGATGACATCCTGAAAAAAAGTTACTTTTATTTAGAAAAGACGTTTCAAGGTGTAAATTTGGAATCTTAGGCTAAGCATCGAAAAACTGGTTATGGTGAGACTGATAAGTTGCTTTTGGAATGGCTTTCTAACTGTCAACAGAAAAATCTCTCAATTTCGGGGATACTGTTATAGGAAAGTGCCCCAGAAATTGCAGAGAAACTGGGAAATTAAAAATTTTGTGCTCGCTCAAAATGATAATGAATTGTACAGCAAATCTGTGGAAATTGTATTCTTTAACTGTAAAAATAAAATAATTTTGGTCAGTTATTTTGATTATAATGTAAGCAATTTTGAGCTTTTAAAATGTGGAACCTCTGAATAACGGCAACCTCCGAAGTACGGTCACTTTATCGTGCTCCCAGTGGTGGCTGCTATTCAGCGGTTTTACTGTATAAACAAATAAACAACTTGACATGTTTCGGTTTCATTAGAGATAAAAACTATTATCATAAAAATTCATCATCGATCAAGATGAATGACATCGGACACTGAAATATATGCAACATACAAAATACATACCCGCCATCTATTGTCAATCATGAAAAGAAACCAATGTATTTTGTGTGATACGTTACTTATGTAAAAGAAAATTTTTATGAGTTTATATGTTTATGAAAAGGTGATGTTCTCTTTTTAAATTTAAAGATTTAAAAAACAGTTTTAGGAGAAAAACTGAAATTTTGAAGGAATTTGATAGAAGCACAGGACGGAATTGGCTAAAAAGATGGGCATTGCAGTTTTTACCTTAAAAATTATTTTTTATGATCAATCGCCAAAAAAAAAATGAGAATCAAGCAAAAACGTGTGGATCTTTGGCAAAAAAGAAATTGTGTGTGCAAGAAAGTAAACTTTCTAAAGTGGAAACCATTTTCTGTTTCGCTCCAATTTTTCACTCGGTGTTTTGCAACAAATATTTCAGTAAGTGGACCAGTGATGATTTTTATTTGCTTTAAAATAAGCAGAAAGACTCTCCATGATCTTAATTCATTATACAAATATTTAATTATCATATAACAATAGTCAGCATGTCAAATGACGATGAAAAGTTTTTTGTGTTAAATTTACAAATGAATGAAAGTAAAAAAAGGAAGAAAAAAAAAGAGTGGATATGCAACAGAAAAATAAAGGTAAATTTAAATTCCTTTTAATGTTTTATTAATGTTTCTTCAGTCTCTTTATAATATTACTTAAAACTAACATAAACCATCAAAATTACATGAAAGTGATTTCCCTGGGTTTTGATTTTCTGAAAATATAGTTTAGAGGAGGAAATTCAATTGACATTTTTTTTTGTGTGTGTGTGTGCGTGGTGCCCTTTTAAAGATGTATAAACAATGCTTTTATGTACATGAATTTTAATGTATTTCTCATTCAGTAACTTGTACTAAAAGTATTGTTTGCTTTTCTTTTTCAGATTTATATTCCATGCAGAGTTGGTGTGGTCTATGCACGATTTGATTAGTGTCATATACATTTTCAGGAGAAGTTAACCAGCATAATTTTGTAGTGACATATCCATTGAAAGAACCAAAAAGTCTTTATTGTGCCATATTTTTGTATGTTTTGGGGGATGGGTATATTCAAGCATTTCATAATAGACTGATAAAGAGCTTAATTTGTTATTATTTTTCAAACGTTTCCGGTTAGAACTGTAAATACGATTATCTGTTAAATTTTATAAAAATATAAATATTGAAATTTTGTTAGATAAATGTGGTTTATTAAAAACATGTTCTTTGTTACTGTGTTTGAATTCATTCTTATATAAAGTGCTCCTTGTTTGATAATTTCAAACTAAAGGGATGAAGAAACTATAATTCTAGAAAACTTCTAGAAACTGTACTGACTGTTATACTTTTATTGCACATATTCACTTTTAATATTTGCATGATTGCTTCATAAAGCCAATTTTTTTTTTTTTTTCTCCACATTTTGTATTTACATGCTGCGCATAGATTTTTTCATATAAACATACATAGTCATAAAATGGTGAAAACTTTATGCTCAATTTGCTAGGCTCTGCTTTTATTTTACTATCTTTTTTATTTACTTTCATGATTTCTCTATTAATTATTTATCTATATATCATGTTAGAAAATGAACCAAAATTTATCATCATTTTCTTTTTCAAGCTAAGACTGTATCTGAGAAAACATCATGTCATTTATAATAAAAGCACTCTGAATATGCGAAAAAAGTTGTAACAATTGTTGTGTTGTAGATTAGGATTATGGAAATTTCTCCTTAATCATTGATAATTTCCTTTGTTGAAAAAGGGTTGTTATATCTATTGTGTGTATTGAAAGTTGTTATATATTAGTTGTGTAATATTGCATGTAAGTATGTAAAACACATGCAAATATGTAAAATATATGTGCTCCCCAATTTAAAGAATTCTGAAAATCAGAGCATCTCTTCAGAAGTTATATCTGCACATACTGTTTTTTCCAGGAATGACGCCACAGTTACTTTTTTTAAAAACTAGTTTAACGCCACACTGGGTATAATGCCGCATCGGATATATTGTCACACTGGGTATAATGTCACATTCATTATAAAAAAAAAATACAGTACCAAGTTTTAAGTAATTAATTAAAATTATTAACTGGTGGACATAAAATTACACATTTTGAACTTAAATAAATAACTTACCTTTTAATTAATTGTACAATTAATTCCACTACCAATATTATTTATTTTTACAAACAGAAAAAAATAATACAGCATAAATGATTAATTTTGTACATCCAAAAATCCATCAAAATCTTCGTCTTCAGTATCACTGTGGAATAATTTTAAAATTTCATGTGACAAACTCTGATCAGTATCTCTGAAATCATCTGCATCATTCTTGTCATTATCAAAAAAGCGATTTGGATCATATGTTAAGCTTGACTATGTAACATCATCATCCATATCACCTTGAATTATTTCTGATTTTATAAAGGGTTAACTTTGTAAATCTGCCTGCCTGGGTAATCACTATTTCTGTTTTCTCTGAAGCCAGACATTTTTTTTGTGTCATCCGTTATATGAGTTTTCATTGAATACATAATAAGAATTTTTAAAAAAAAAGGGAGGGGGGCTTTTTTTGCCCCATTTGGTCATAATGTCTTGGTTCATCCAACCGTTTTCATTGCAGAGCACAATTATCTAATTTGGAAAAGTTTCTTTTGGTACAATCTTTTGCTTAAATATTACCACGGGTGGTAATTTATCACTAGATGCCATACAGAAAAGCACAACTGTGAAGTTATACTTTAATGTCATACAAAGGATTTCTTGCGCAAACTTGCACCTTTTTGAAATAAATGGATTTAAAACCCTGTAAGTGGCTGTCACATGATTTTCTATTTCCTCAAAACATACTAAATTAGCTGTAGACAAAAATATTTTTTTTAAAGTGTCATATCTCAATCAAATAGTTGAGATCTGCGTTAATAGATGGCAGCACTACACAATCTGTTTGTAAGGCTTTGCACGTAGCCGAGAATATTTCTGCGCAGTTGTAAAATGTGTTTTGTTCTGAGAGCTGCGCTTAGCAGCTGCTGTAAATAATGTATATAATAAACTATAAGTAATCTTATATTCATGCATTCTTCCTTAGTTAAGAATAATTAGTTATTATAAGAATGCGGTGTTATAATAGTGGCGACGAAATGGGAATTTAATCCAAAGTGAAATGTTGTGAAATTTTTATTTATTTTTTTTTTTTTCGAAAGAGAAAAAGAAATAGTGGCACGGAAAATGGCAGATAAAGAAATAATTTCTCTGGGACGCTTGGAAGAATATAATGCAAATGTTCCTTGGACTATTTACGTCGAGAAAATTGATTTTTATTTCTCAGCAAATAGCATCAAAAATGATGAGATGAAAAAGAACATATTATTAAGTTCTGTGGGAACAACAACGTTTGCTATTTTACGTGATATAATTGTTCCGAATACGCTGAAAAATCAGTTACGAGGACCTTTTAAAAAAAGCTAAGGATCATTTTTCACCACGCTCTAGTGAAATTGTGGAACGATTTAAGTTCCAAAAGCGACTAAGGAAGCAAGGAGAGAGTGTAGCAGATTTCATTAGAGATTTGTGTCGGTTATCCGAATATTGCAACTTCGGAAATACCCTAAATAACCGCCTCCGTGATCAGTTGGTGTTTGGGATCCAGCAAAAATTACTGGATTCTAAGGATTTAACGTTTCAAACAGCAGTAGAAATAGCTGAGTCTGCAGAGGCTGGAGTAAAATCCCTACACATTGGAGATAATACGACTGTCAATCAAGTGCGTGTTTCTAAAGGAGAGAAATCGAAAGTGGATAAAGATACTCATGCACCTAAGCCTAAAGAAGATAGATTCGCGCCTGAGAAACCGCGTTATAGATGTTCTAAAAATCATAATGCAAAATTCTGCCCTCTTAAATCAGCAGAATGTCATTTTTGCCATCGATTAGGTCATCTTAAAGTTTGTTGCAGAAATCGAAAATTTGGAATGAAAAGTGAGAAACCTTTTAAGAACAGAAAAATTAAAACTGTTCAGGAAGAATATTGTTTAAATTTTATGGATGACAACTCCAATAAGGTGTCATGGATTAAATCAGTTAAAATAAATGGTGTAAATATACAATTTGAAATCGTTAGTGGTGCGGCTCATACGATTGTAAGTAAAAGTGTTACTCATAAATTGTTCTCAGGTAAGCTGCCTTTAATTAAATCTAAAATAAAATTGCAAACTTATACTAAAGATTCCTTAACTGTTTTTGGGGGAATTAAAAGTAAATGCTGTTGTTGATGAATATTCTATACCTGATTTAAGAATATTGGTAATTAAAGAGGAGGGTCCGAGTCTAATCGGAAAAACTTGGTTAAAAGCATCAAAATTATTTTGGCCTAATATAAATATGATTAAAAGCATTTCGAAAGATGATTTAATTAGAAATTTTCCTAATGTTTTTGCTGACGGGATCGGAACAATCAAGGGTCCTCCCACGTCAATAAAATTGAAAAAAGATGCAAAACCAGTTTTTCTTAAGTCTCGACCTGTTCCTTTTGCTTTAAGGAAAGCTACTGATGTTGAATTGGAACGATTAACTAATGAGGGTATTTTAAAATCTGTTGATCATTCAGAATGGGCTAGTCCTATAGTAATTGTTCCTAAGCCTAATGGTTCTGTTAGACTATGTGGTGATTATATAGCAACAGTTAATTCTAATACTGAAAATAACAATTATCCTCTTCCTAGAATGGAAGAATTATTTTCTAAATTATCAGGTGGTAAATTTTTTACTGTTTTTGATTTAAAAGATGCTTATTTACAACAACCTGTGGATAACGAAAGTAGCAAAATTTTGACTATAAATACACATAAAGGTTTGTTTAATGTGTTACGATTAGCATTTGGGGTAAAATGTGCTCCTGGTATGTTCCAAAGAAAAATTGAACATATTTTTAAAAAATTTTAATATGTTGGTGTGTTTTTAGATGATGTTATTATTAGTGCTAGTAATGAATCTGAACATTCTGAAAGAGTTGAAAATGTTCTAAAATGCTTTTCTGAGCATGGTATAAGATTAAATAAGGAAAAATTAAAATTTATGGTTTCGGAAGTTTCTTATTTAGGTCATAAAATATCTCAGGAAGGAATTAGACCTATGCCAGAAAAAGTTAATGCTATTTTGAACACTCCTATTCCAAATAATGTGTCACAATTGCGTTCATTTTTAGGCTTAATTTCTTATTATAGAAACTTCTGCCTAATATTTCAGATGTTTTAGAACCTTTACATAGATTATTAGATAATAATGTAAACTGGACATGGTCAGAAAAGCATGAAAAAGCGTTTCAAAAAGTGAAACAATTATTAACTACATCTCCTGTTTTAGAATTATATGATGTAAACAAAGATATAGATTTAAACTGTGATGCTTCTGAATATGGTATAGGGTCAGTTTTAAGCGGTAAAGAGAAACCTATTGCTTATGCTTCGAGAACTTTAAATAAAACTGAAAGAAATCTTGCCATGATTGATAAAGAAGCTTTATCTGTAATGTTTGGTGTCACTAAATTTCACCAATATTTAGCTGGAAAAAAAATTTAAAATTATAACAGATCATAAACCTTTAATTAGATTATTTGATCCTGTTAAAAAGGTACCTGATACATTATCACCTAGAATGCTGAGATGGTCGTTAATGTTAGCTGGGTATGATTATACAATTGAGTATCGCGAGGGTAAAAATAATAAAAATGCTGACGCATTAAGTAGATTACCTCTCCCAGAAACTGTAAATATAGTGAGTAATCCTGCGGAAATAATGTTTGTTTCAAATAATGATAATTGGACTATTACTTCAAAAACTATTGCAAAGTGGACAACTGAAAATCCTGTAACTAAACAAATTTTAGAGTGGGTGTTACATGGGTGGTCGCGAAAGGTTAAACAAGAAGAATATCAACCATATTTTCGTAGAAGGGAGGAAATTTCCTGTCTAGAAAATTGTCTATTGTGGCGACTGCGGCGTTATAATATAAAGATTATGTTGTAAGAAGTTTGTAGAATGAAGGGATATGAAAAGATAATTTAACATTAAAATGCGAAATTACATTTAATATATCTTGGGTTTTACAAACAATAATACGAAATGCAAAGACTTACAGAGTGTTAAATGAACTTTAATAAATGGTTGCTCTGATTTGTCAATAATAAAGTGTTATGCTTTAAATTGAAAGTTCCAATGCTTCTAGAAACTTTCTGATCCTTAGAACTTCTTTTTTATTTTGTGATTAATACTGGAAATCAAAGGGTCAAATGTTATTAGCAAATGGTGCAATAAGTCTTCGTTACATGCCTTTCGATTCTTTTTTCTCATATGAGACTTCTGATACTTTCGAAACTTTATTTCGAGCTTCGCTAACTTCTTCTGATAATTGCCTAATTGAAACATCAAAATTTATAATTATATATTTTCCATGAATCAATAGGCATATAATACCACCCATATATTGAGACACATTGTTTAGCAGTTTCCAGATCGAAATTACACTACTTTTAAACGTTTTATCAATATTATTTGTTTGCGAAGATTTTATAACACAAATAGAACATGTTGAATATGATGATGTATCTAAGATCGTAGTAATAACTTTTCTATCAGTCATAGTTAAATGCATCTCTTGATGAATAGCCATATTTGCATTCTAGTCTTTAATTTGTTTGTTCCTTTTTCCAGTCATTGATGCTATTTTGAAATATTTTCGCTCACAAATTCGGATGTAACAGGCCGACAAGATCTAGTGGAGAATGGAATTTGGTTTTGACAAATATTTTCTACCAGCGTACTTTTGAATTTTATTTACACAAAGCATAAGTAAACGCTCTATTAAAATTTGTTTTTCCAATTGCTGAGTTCATTACTTCACACTGTTCAATGACATGATTTGTCATTAGTAAAACCGTTATTTAAATTCTTTACAAACAGAAACAGATCTCTGTTTGTTATAGCATTTCAAGAGAAGTTAAGAAAAAACCAAAATGAAATAATTTTCTTTGAAATAAAAGAGAAATATACTAAAATCTTGATAAGTTTAAAGAACTAAGCCTCGTATATAAAAAATATGCTTTGAAATAAGTTGTGAAACGTTTCAGTAAAATGTTGCACTTTTGTAGAACAATTTTAAAGAGTTATGTAAACATCACATATGTTGTATATTTAAAATTAAATATTGAATATTCGAGAGAAATCATTTGGTTGTAAATAAAAATTGGATAGATAATAAAATTACTATCTACTAAGCTTTTCTCTCTTTCTTTTCCCCCCAATTTTAGTTTAGTTATCTAGCATATATTTAAATTTCTGTTTAAACAGATAAGTATGAAATTCTTCGTAAAAACCATGGAGATACTTTCAATATTATTTATTATACTCATTTGAACCTAAATGTAATAAAAAACGTCATATATATAGGCTTATACTGCTGTGATAATCCTATGTTCGACACTGCCTATACTTTGATCCACTCTGCGATGTTGAGCTCGCTTATGTTTTGGCATTTCCATCAGCACAGACTCTTACTTCTGAAACTATCCAATTCTTTTTCGTCCACATTTAGTTATTGCACAGCATTGCAATTACTGTTAATTTTTGCTAATTTTATAGCATTCAGTTTGAACTTTACTCTATAACTTCAGCTCTTAAGCTCATACTAAAAAGCATTTAAAAAGACAAACAAACTTATATTCGTAAGTTAAAATTAAACAATAGCATGAGGTATTCTTTGATCTTGAATTGCAATTTTATGTGCACAGTTTATTGAAAGTTTTAAGTTTAGTTGAGCTGTTGCCAAACATGAGTGTATATATTTTTTTAATGCTGAAAAAAATTACAAACATAAAATAGTTTGATTATCTTTATCTGCATCGACGAAGAATGGAATAGGTAGAAAATGGAAGGAGTTATTCCTTATATGGCATGCAAGATGCTCTGACAAGTAAAGGTACTACAGTCTGTGGCGTCGAATTTCAATTTTTATGGCTCATTCGATTTGTCTCATCGATCTTAGTAATTTTATACCTCACATATCGGCTATTGAGTTTTTATAATGACAAGGGCCGGATCAATGTTCAAAATTTAGTTCATTGAAAAACAGATGCCTTCAAACAATTAAGTGCGATTTAAGTTTACTAATTGTTTTTACAGTGCCATACATTGCCAATAGCTACTATAAGGTTATAATATTGCTGTTATTATAAGACTTTGTAATTGCAGATAAAATATTCGTATGCTATTTTACAGGCAGCTTTTCGCAAGTAATGATGTCTTCGTCTAGTTCAGTGTTGCCAGTTGGCTACTTTTTTAAAATTTAGATTTCTTGATTGGCACCACTTTTCTGAAATGGTTAAATTTCCCTTGTTTTCTCCTTAATTAATATGTCATTAAATAAGGTGAATTTCACTACAGTCCCCGCTAATCCTAACTAATTTGAACCAATGCCTGTTCGCATTACAAAAGATTCGGATTTCCTTAAATTCCGACAAAAATGGAAAAGAAAAAGATGTGTGCTAAAAAAATATAAGTACTCAGTAGTACAGTAAACATCCTCAGAAAAAAATGGTATTCCTTCTTTAATCACTCCTAAAGATTTTTATAATAATCCATTGGAACTTCAGAATGAGGACCCATTACAAACGGTTCAAAATCGAGAATCTATAAATAGCTAAGTCACCACGTCGACAAGGGGGGAAGAAAAGAAAACATTTCTGTAGATAATTTGTGAAAACTATTGAAAGGAAAAAAAATAATTTTTATGATCTGATTTAAATACTTTTTGCATTTTAGAAAAGAACTTTGTAGTGACTGGCAAACAAACTGATATTTAAGAATTTTTTAAGGTGGCTTCTACGAGTAGGCTTACAGTGCACATTTAAATTTTATATTCGTGTACTGTACATATGCTGTACTTTTATATTATTGAGCATTTTTTTTATTCAATTCAAGCTGTTTAAAGAATAAATAACATGCTTTATTGTCATTTTTTGTTTAATTCTAACTTTGCATGTTTTCCTTGACATTCATCCTGTAATCCGGAAAATTTTCATCTGTTCCAAGTGTAATTTTTTAAAATAAAATCTGTTCGGATTGACCGGAATTTTGGATTAACAGGGTTCAGATTATCAGGTTCTACTGTATTTCAAAAAAGCTGTGCCGATCAAGAAATCTGAATTTTAAAAAAAGTAGCTCACTGACAACACTGGTCTAGTTTTGTTCATCCTGTCAATACTTTTTCCCGAATTATGAGCAAAAATTTTTATAACCACACAATGTTGATTCTTTTGTCAGTTTTTCAGTCACGTGGAACGTCCGCGTACGGTTGCATGCGAAGGAATTTTCTGTTAGTTTTATTTTCGGCAGCTCGCATTATGCAAATTTTTAAACTTTGACTGGGCCCCCTGTCATTATTAAAACTCAATAGCCGATATGCGAGGTAGCAAATTACTTAGTTTGATGAGACGAATCGATTGAGCTATAAAAATCGAAATTCGCCCCCACAGACTATAGTACCTTTACTTGTGAGGCGAACTTGAGGAGAGTCATTGTGATGGATGCGATGTCCGGTCAAATTGCAATTTTCTGCTCATGAAAATTGCATTGTTTGTAAACACGCTGATCCGTTTCTGCCATATGAGATAATTTTTTTTTCTTTTTACAGGTATGACATAAGATCATGCATTAAATTTTCTTTGTAACCAGATTTCCAAATTTTTAAATAAAGATAGATTAGCAGAAAATTTGGTGCTATTTTATGAGCTGCACCTAGTTATTGGCAACATTTTTGTTTTCAAACCTGGAAAATCTAGTTTATCACTGAAGTGTTAATAATGTGAAATACGGTACATTATTAATATTTTAGATATATATATACACAAATTGTGTAACCTACTTTGTTAAAAGTTAGTTAAAAAGTGTAAATTAATAAACTTTAACTATAATTCATGATTTTTTTTCTTCAAAAGTACATGTAAAATAATCTATAGTTTTGTTGAAGAAACCTATCGTATTTATTGGGATAAAAGTTGTAATTAAAATTTAATGGAATTTCAAGTGAAATAATACTTATTAGCCAAGCATAAACTTGAAAAGTAAATCCTTTTATAAAGTTTTTATTAGATCATACATTTAATAATGAATATATATTAATTAGTAATGAGTATAAATTCCCATTCCTTCTCTACCCCCCCCCCCCCCCCAAAAAAAAGAAGAAAAAAGCATGTATCAAGCATGATGCATGCTGATAATTATGAAATACTTTCCAGCACATCCAGAATACTTACTGCGTACCGGAAAAGTAATACTGAATAAGTATTTTACTAAAAACTTCAATGTTTAGTAAAGTAAAAGTTATATCCAAATAAACAATTTAAAAGCACATAATAGATTTGAAAACCCAAATACAGCAATTACCATCTATCTACAATAAAAAAAGTATTTGGATTCTTTTGTGCATCCTTATAAGAGATGTGTTAGAATTTATATACACCAAGTAACATGGAAAAATGTAGTTAATTTTTTAAACACATATCACAACTGAAAATGCTCTTTCAGTAATTATTGCTTGTAACCAATTTTTTTTGTCTGTCCCTGCAAATGAACAAAAAATGTTATGCACACCATATTCTTTGTTAAAAATCTGTAGTGCACCTCATTGATGTATATCAATTTCAATATGTTTGAAATAATGTAACATCATGAAATACATTGCAAACGATTTTTCTACCATAATGTAGCAGAATTCTTTTGTGTGCCTTTGTAAAAGTACTATAAAGATATACACTCCATTTTCAGTAGGGTATTTCCTATAGTAAATTTTAATAATATAATGTCATTGGTGATTTTAGGCATTTGTGGATTTTAAAGTTGCAGATGTTTAAGAATCGACTGTAACATCCAGAAATTTTTATTATTACTAGTGTCATGATCTTTTTTATTTTTATCAGCAAAAAATATTACTTAAGATATTGCTTTATAGTTTTAATTTTTTTCTCTTTTAAAATAAATTCTTTCAGTGCTTTAGTTTATATGACAAAGATTTTCCAAATTTGAGAAAATTCCCTAACTGAATTAGTTTTTCTGTGTTTTGATTATGTCACAGCTGATTAAGAGAAGGAAAAACATTATCTCTGGCATTTAAGAGCCTACACTATTCACACGGCCAGCTAATGTTAAACAAATGACAACAGTCTTTTCAAATTTCTCATTTGCATTTTAATCTTTTTATATAGGATAGCTGATGTCAATCTCTAACCAGGTACTTTTTTACTATTTCTAACTGCTTCCAAAAATGAAAGTATTCTTATGAAAAAAAATAACTGCAACCAAAATTGAAGAAGTAAAAAAAGTACCCAGTTAGAGATTCACCTCAGATATCCTATGCAAAAAAATCATTTAAAAATATTAAAATAAAAATTATAAATTTGAAAAGAATGCGTTTAACATTAGCTTGCAAATTTTGCCATGTGACTAGCATTGCCTCTTAAGAGTCCACACTAGTCATGGGAAAAAACGAAAATGCTAATGTTAAGTCTATGGGAGCATTATTTACAAATATCTTTCCTGAATTTTAATATTTTTAAATGATTTTTTTGCATAGGATAACTGAGGATGATCTTCAATCGGGCCAGTTTTTACTTTTTCTATTTTAGTTTCAGATTAAAAAAAAAAAAAAAAAAAAAAAAAAAAAAAAAAAACTTTCACTTTTGGAACCAGTTGAAACCAGTTTTGAAATTGAAACTATCCTGATATAGAAAAACTGTAACCAAAATCGAAAAAGTAAAAACTAGCCCGGTTGTAGAACGTCCTCAGATATCCTATGCAAAAGAAAAAAGAAATCATTCAAAAATATTAAAATCAAAGCAAGAAATTTGAAAATAGCGCCCCCATTAGAGTTTTCCTTTCTTCTCATGACTGAAGTGGACTCTTTAGAGGTAATGCTTGTTAGACATTTTAGGGAAAAGAATAAATAAAATTATTTAGACTTTTAAGAGTGAGGTTCATTTTATAAAATGAAAAAAATCAAACCATTCAAGACACTTATATTCATTGTGCCATTTTTTTTTCTATACACTTAATACATATTATATAGATACATTGTATGTATAACACTTGCTATGCATTTTCCCTACAATCCATTGTGCAATGCTATTTTACAGTTTTAAATCAAATTTCTGTTTTCCGATTTTATCTACAGAAAAATAAAGATTTTTTTTTTTTTTTTTTTAAGACTAAGACTTTTTAGTGCACAATTATGGCAATAAAGTAACGGTTCAAAATTATGAGGCTGATCTTGCAACTGTCTTTAGCATTCTAACTACTCTATTCATTTTAATGTGTTAAAATAGATCTTATTTTTTAGTATTACTATTTCTGAATAGTAATTGCTTTATCTATTTGTAGAATTTTTATGATTAAATAGGGTGAAAATTACTATTCAGAAACTGTGGTACTCAAAAATTAAAAGTTGTATACAAGATGTGTGGCCAAAAGGACTTAAATCATGCAGCATGATCTGAAAATCAATGAATACATATACAGTGAAACCTCCTTGAATGGTCATCTCTAAACAACGACAACCTCTGAATACCGGCCACATATTGATGGAACCAAACACATTCCATAGCATTTACATTAGTACGAACCTCTAAATAAGGAGTTCTGAACAACGACTGCTCAAAAGTCACGAGAAAATTTTTTTAAATAATTTCTGGTACAATTTGATATTTATTTTCAAACCAAAATCTGAAGCAGATCAAACAAAGTTTACTTAATATGTCAACAAAATGTTACTTAATCCTTTTTCCAAAACTAGATATAGAAAATGAAGACAATAATGATGGGAAAAATTTAGATAAAATTCTTAGCACAGTTAGCATAACTAACACGAACGCCAGTAAGTTTGTGTGTCTGGACAAAGATTTGGCAGTTCCTGCTACATTTGATTTATACAGCAAATGGTGGAAGATAGGAGAGAGGAAGAGAAAAGTGATGCGGAAAGGGATATGGAAGAGATTATAGAATCACTTAAAATTTTCAGTATTAACACACATATACCAAATTTTTTATGAAAATTTGTGAAATAAAAAATTTTGCATTAAATCATAATTATGATGAGTTGTACAGCAAAGCAACTCATATGATTATTTCTTTGGAGAAAGATATTTGCAGAAAAAATAAGCAACTGGAGATCACTGATTTTTTTAATGTATTAAAACAACGAGGATTAATTAAAATGACTGCATATTTCTATTTAAATTTATGTAATTACGATTTTTTTTTTTTTTTAAATGAAACTTCTGAATAACACCTACTACTGAATAGAGGTCACTTTTTATCGGTTCCACTGGTAACCGTTATTCATAGGTTACATTGTAAATGATTTTTTATTTTGCATCCAGAACCTATTTTAATTAGAATATGAGCTGAACCATAACCCTTGGTCCCCTGATTTTGGATGTCCCCAAATACTGTATGCAGTTTTCATGAAACTAAAGCTTTAAATATGTTTTGACATTGTACTGATTATATTATAATGAATTATTTTCATATTTTGTACTTTTAGAGAAGGATAAGATCAAAAAACAAAAAATATATTTATCAAACTATGTACTGTTCGTTTTCGAAAGCCGCACCTAGCACCCTGGGACAAATTCTACTATCCAAAGGTGTGTTACGCTGAGCTGGGTATATTTCGAAATTGTTCACTTGTGCTCAGCCAAATGCAGCTAAACGAACACCACTCACCCCTATTTTGATAAAATGAAAGAAGATCTGATGCATGCACAAAAGCATGGAGGGTTTTGCTATCTGAAAACAAACAGTATTTATATATTTATACTAACTGACCGGGCTGGCGTTGCTTGGGCCCGTGATGAATGACCCTTAAATGAATTTCAAATTTGTATGATTTTATATATTTAACTCCATTTTGTTTAAATTTATATTTTTAAATGAAAAAATTGTAAAAAAAAATATTGATTAGAAGGTACATGTTATTTTGAGTAATTTGATTTTTGTAGTCTATGCTCACCGAAAGCGAGTGAAACTGCAACGAAACAGTCAGCTTTTTACTGATTTTGTGGACATTTTCACACGTTTTATTTTGTAAAAAAATATTTCTACCCGTCCGAACATTTCAAAATTTTTGTAGGAGATATAAATCTGGTCTATTTAGATGCTCCACAAAGATTGTGTTAAAATAATGATGTTCACTAAAGTAAGAAATTTGCTTAAATTTCTGTTCGAAAATAGTGGTTAGTTCAACCTTCTGACGATAGGGAGCACAGTATGCTCTGTACAAGCATTACACTATGAAACAGTGGTCAAAGGGCTGTTATAAACTATCTGAAAGTTTCAAATCAATTGGCTAGTTCGTTTTCAGAATTTTAACAAATTTGCAATCATTCTTTATTCAAAAAAGCGTTTCTTAAAAAAAAAAAATATATATATATATATACATATACAGTAGATGCAGAGCCCGATCAAGCTGAAGTTGGGCCCAGGGCCTGTTAAAAAGTTGGGCCCCGTATACCTCCCCATTCCCGGCGACACTTTCAGAAAAAAAGTAGGTTTATTTCATGAGTAAACAAAGTTTCATGAGTTGACAAAGTTGTTTGTGTGAAAGTTTCAAGTTTACAAAAAAAAAAATTAACTTGCAAGAATAATCAAGAAAATGAATTACCGTCCACAAATAAGCATTTGTATAATTCACAAACATCTAAGATCCACAGTTTATGTTGCAGAATAAGTGAGGACGTCTTTTTCAAAACTCGCCATTTCCAAAATCATAAAAATTGTGTTTTCCCTAACAGCCTAGTAATCATTTTAAACTATAATTCTGACATTGTAAAATTCTCGTTTATATTGTCAACCAATAGACACAGTATGCAGTTTTTGGCATTTTCCCCAAATTTGATTTTCTGGATACGGCAAGTTTTGAAAATTATAGGTACCGTATTTTATGGAAGAAACGCCGCACTCCTCAAATTGGCCTGAATAAGCTTAAAAATATCATAAACGCCGCACCCGTTGTAAACGCCACATCCATCGGAACGTTACTTTTGTCAACAGCGTCTCATTGACCTAATTTTAATCAAAGCTTTCTGAGCAGTGTAGGATGCCACGTTCTTAATATCTTAAGATGTCTGAAGTTCTATTTAAAATATTTAAATCCGATTTTAAATATTTTTATGAATTTTTAAATTAAGGAAACTCAGTTGGTATTTAAAAAACATCGTAAACGCCACACTTAGAAAAAAATTAACTTTTAAACTCGTAAACGCCGCGGCGTTTCTTCCATAAAATACGGTACTCTCAAATTGAAAAGAACTTTTACAGAAAAATTAAATATGGAGGTTTTTTATTACAGTAGAACTTCGTTTTTACGTCAGAGACCAAAATATAAAATGCAAACAGTGGAAAAACTTAAATTGTGAGAAAATACACACAAATTTGTGGGCCTCTGAAATGGGTGGGCCCAGGGCCGAGGCCCCGGAGGCCCGTGCATTAATCAGGCCCTGAGTAGATGCTCAATTTTACGAACTCGAATGGACTCATATAATGTGTTCGTAAATGGGAATAACATTAGTTCAATGGGATGCTGGTGACTGGTCGGGACCAGTACATCAGTTCGTAAAAGCGAAGAATTCGTAAAATCGAGTGTCTACTGTATAAAACAGAAAGTTCTGCATCAAATTTTTTGAAATTTACATATTCTTAATTAGCGTCCAAAGATAGGCCTAGAGGACTAAGTTTAAAATCTCTAAATGCTGTATTTTTAAAAATTTGATTTAAAATTTGAACTTGCATTAAAATTTTACTCTGTGGTTTTTATCCAGTCTCCAAAATGAAAACAGGTTTTTTTCAAAGCAGACATAATGGACCTTTGCTTTAACTTCTGCAAAATCGAGTACAGCTAGTGAGATTTCAAGGGGAGCGTTTTGATTGGACGGTATTAGGGTAGCCTCGCATCGAGGTCCAAATCTAGTCAGCGTGTGGTTTTGAGGAAATAAATTCATTTTTTAATTGTGCCACTTGATGAGTTTTTAATTAATATTCCAGCTAATTATTAGAAATTTAAAATTCTGAGACTCAGGTGTATTAAGAGAGGCCTTGGGCTATCTTCACAAAATATTTCGGCCTCTTACGTGGGATTTCGCTAGCCATCACAGACAGACAGACAGGGCAAAACTTTCTTTTATTAGTATAGATATTCAGGGTGTTTATAATTAAAGTTCGGATTTCAAAACTGTGTAACTGAGAAATTAATGATCAGAATGACCTGTCATTTCACTTAAGTATTTGTGAAGTAGTGGAATTTGTTTTGCAAAGAAGTTTGAAGTTCTGACACGCTCTCTTCCCTTTCCCCAATCTGACTGAATTCGTTCACTTTTAAATGGCGATGCCGGCAGCTAAATCATTTCAAGCTACCATCACTGAAACAGAAATATACACAGCTCTGTTATTTATGACAAACTTTTGATAGAATTTTCTAAAGGGTTGTGATGATGAACAGTTCCATTCTGTGATTTTAAATTTCGTTTACGAATATTAGAGATATACTAGATTAGTTTTAACACAATTATTCTAATTGGTAAATAAATTTGTAATTTTCGCCCCGTTGGAAATTTACATCTGATATTAGAGATACTTTAAGTTATTTTATTTATTTTGAAGCAGTTTACGTAGGAGATTTGGCCTCCTGTGATAAGATGCTTCTGTCTTTCAGTCGAACTTTGTCAATCACAGGACAGGAAGTTCTTCAACATCTGTTTCTTACTGTTAGATACATACAACAGCTACAACCTAATACTTTCAACTTAAACTGACGTCACAGCACTAGCAATTCAAATAGCAATTCGGGCAAATGTCTACCAGTATAGTTGATTTAAAAGGACAATAATACTGGCTGACAATTTAATGATTTTGGTTGGTTGCATGCAAACTGAAGGATTATTGGTTACATGGTTGAAACTGGTCTATGGTACTCGTAGTTGTGGACATTCTATACGTGAATTCCACTATGCCACCTATTTAATTCTACTGAGTTTTCTTTTCAATTTTGTATGTTAACAATCATCATTTCAAATAATCTGATGGATTGCCTACACGGGAGAATATTAAATAGGTCTTTCAAAATTTCAATTGGAGACCAAATTGAGAAACATTTAATTCAGTGATTAAGATGCTATTGAAGTCTAAATAAACAATGAAACATGTCATAGTATTTTAATATTTTGAATCTGTAGTGTAAACAACAAAAGAGTTATAAGTGTATCAATAATAACATGAAAAAGTTAAAAGAGACATTCAGAAGAAATTTTCATTATCCAGTCTAAGCAGTGTCTCAATAAGGTTTTTTTCCCTTTAGTAAGCTCCAGCATGGGTGTTGGCAGAACAAAATCGAGGAAGGGATTTGATTTTGGATATGCTTCTAGTCCAGAACAAGTCTGCATCTTTTTTAAACTGGAGAATGTAATATGAAACCTACTAAACTAAGATTTTTTTTTCTTTTTGTGCTAACACCCAAATGTGAAACAATTTTTACCGTATCATCATAATAGACAGTGCAGAAATCTAAGAATAGATATTAAAAATCCAAAACAGTACGTGTTTACTAGCTTTTAAAAAAGAATGGAGAATTAAAGCAGTTTATGCTGTTCTTTTTCAGGGTGTTCTTCTGAAATCCCCGTTTAAGATGATTGTTACTTTTCGTTTAGCCAGGCGCCAGTGTTATATATACATGTATATACATACAAATATATGTATATATACATATATTGTATATATACACATATATACATGTGTATCCACATATTTGTATATGTATGTAGATGTATATATATATATATTTGTATATATAATACTGGTGCCCGGCTAACCGAAAAGTACCAGATGATTTTTAAGCATATGAACTGAAAAAAAGAAACATAACTAAAAATTGTAGTGGTTCATAGCGGCAGAGCTCCTCTGATAAAAAATCCTTACTTTCTTTTCTGTTAGTGTTTAATTAATTTTAATCACTTAAGAGTATTTTTTTGTTCAAAATCATCCAAGAAGAAAATTTAGTTAATTAAATTTGAACCCCTTCCCTGCTCTTTCCTTACCAGCACTCATAATCTGTTAGATGGACAGATGTGGAAGAAATTTACTTAAATCTTTGATAAAGTTTGAAATCTTTATAAAGTGATGTTTTTGCTTATCTAAAATAGGCATGCGTGCTTTGGCAGGTTGGCAGCAGCTTAAAAGTATACCTAGTAACGTCACACATCCTGATGCAAAGCAAAGGAATGATATCTCGATGGATGTTACCCAGACTATGTTAGCAATCATCACTAATCGGAATGTCATTCCTTTCGCTTTCTAGTGGAGTGAGTAACATTGCTAAGTATATTTTAAAACTGCTGGTTACTTGCCAGGTCATCCATACTTATTTCAGATAAGCAAGAAAAATCAGTTTATTAAGTAAATTTTTTCTCCAGCTCTCGGTCTATGTAACCTTTGTCACTCAGAAAGTTGTGGATTACAAGAAGATCCATTTCAGTCAGACAGTGTTTTCAGTCTTCAGCCTCTCTGTTATTTCAAAAGCATCAGCTACGAAATTTCCGATCTCGCTCAACATATCGATTGTGCTGCTGGCGACTTTTTCTGGAGTGCGATACTCGGCTGAAGCTGAGTACAGTTTCTTGATCCACTTCTGGACTTCGTATCGAGCGGCTGCATCCTTCACTTGGTCAATAGTGGCTGCGTCTATCTAAAAAGAAAACGATTCTTTGATCATTGTGGATTGAAGAGAGTCTGGATCACTTTTGCATTATAGGCTATACAGTGATACCTTGGCCAACGAACATATAAAAATATTCCATTTAGTTAGGTTTCTGTCTTAGCAGTTATAACTGTATGGTTGTAGCGATGCCATGAAGTAAGGAACAGTGTATAGCGAGTTACTAGCTTAGAGTAACTGGCTTTGTCTTTTGTTCGACACTGTCTCTCGCCTACTGTTCATGAGGATTCTGGTTCAATTCCAGCCTACGTCAGGCACCTCATATTTACAATTGCATTCTTTTCGACGAAATTATGAAATTTTTTTGTTTAACCCTTTCAGGGGCAAAGTCCCAGATAGCATTTTTAATAATCAGAAAATTTGCAGCAGTCTTGCTTTGAAAACCTGCAAAGTTGCAGCAAGCTCAGCATGACAAGACTGAAAGTTCATAACAAGACTGCAACAAGTAAACGCAAACGCCGAAGTCACCACACTTTGAACTTGCAGCTAACTTGTCGTGCAAGTTAAATTCATGCTGTATCAAATCTATTGCAAATTAACGGCAGTCAAGTAATCAAAAATACTGCAAAGTAGTAATCTTTCCAAGACCCACTATCTGTTTACAACTGTCACACTATAAGTTGAACCCCTTCGGAGGGGTCCACAGACCTCATCAGGCCTCTTAATGCGAACCCACCGTCAGAAGGTTTATGCATCGTTTTCAATCACTATAAACAAGTTACGGTAAAACCGTAAAAACGGTTTGCAATATGAAGGCGGTTATCGCTCACATTTAAATGCCCTCATTCGGCCAAACAAGACAAGCACGTGGAACAGGTGAGGTACTGCATCCTATAACTGTACATTTTGTCATTTTTAATGGAAATTTTAATCATACCTACGGTCAACATGCAGATAGTGAATAAAAATTTGCAACGGTAAAAGCAAAAGCAATGAAATACAGGTCTGAATTGACAGGCACGTCAAAGCCCGTGGTTGTGTTTAGAATGAATGTAACAGATTTTAGGGTTACATTTTTGGCGTCACATTCAGACACCATACTACATCTCTATTTTTTCTCTTTACTTTGTGATGTAAACTAATTTAAAATACATGGTGAAGGTAAGATGAAAAAATGATTTGTTTATGCAAAGTAAATTATACTGGATACACACATTTTTAAAAAGATTAGATTAGTTTATTTTACAAGACATTGATTATCCTGTATTCCATAATGTTAATTCTGAATTGATTGCTTGTTTATGATATTATTCCTATTTTGAAGCGGGCTGAAGCAAATAATGCTAGAATGCATGATTCTAATTTAAAATGCAGAACCATATATTTAAAATGCCTGATTAAAATAATAATAATAAGTTAAAGTACAGTAAAACCTGGACCGGGAAAAAATTTCGTTTTATATAGGTTAACATTTTAACAGATAACATTAAATGATGTCGAAACTCGACGACGTAATCATTTTTGTTGATGCCGCCAATTCTATTAGTAATTAAACTGAAACTGAGCATAGCTAGCATTTTAGTTTCTTTAAGTAAAGTGTCCCAAATTAAACTATTATACATTTACTACAGCAAAAACTATTAATCAAGAAGTCGTGAAATATGACGGATGTCGTCAGGAGATGATGGGAATTTTTTCTAAAGAAAAAAAGTTAATTCTAAAAACCAGCAATAGAGGGCTGTCTTTAAGCTGCAATACCGGCATATGCTAAAAATTCATAAAGAAGGGAATTATGTGCATGTGCACACATTAAAGTTATTTAAAGCTGCTATTGTAGTTCTGAAGTTATAACTGTTAATATGTTTACGATCGGCATTCATCTATAATTTCTCTAATTGACCAAAAAGAACAGATTCGGGATATTTTAATTTTTATATGGAAATCCACAACTATAAAATTCTATACGATTTATCAGTTCTTGATAGATTGTATTCGTAGATAAGATTATTGCGGTTGCATCACGGAAATTTTGTTCTTTGAAGGGGTTACGAAAATTACTCCTTCAAAGAAGTTACTATTAATGGACTACAAAACATGATTGTGGAATTTGAAGAAAAGGTATCATTATCCGTTCAGTCAGGAAGAGAAGCAGCGAAATGTGTTGATGTACACGCAGTTGATGGCGTAGCGATACAAGTGGAGGAGCCAGGATGTCACATCACAGTTTATGGTTAGCACTAACGTTTGGTGCATTGCACATGCTGTATACCAATCGCATTCCACGGTCCAAAAGGTTCTTAAAAAACTGTTATGCTACTGTCTTTACAAACTCACTTTTTTAAAAACTATTGACTGCTGATTTTAAAGCGCGATAAAAGTTTGCATTACAGATACTTGCTAGCTCTGAGCTCCAAAATGTATAACCATAAAACATTTTCTTGACGGAAGGGGCCCAGGAAACCACATCAGTTTCTACATATTCCGTTACACTCTTTTAAGATTTCGGTATGGTGTAGTTTTACTTTCACATTCATTTTGCGACTATTTCTTTCAAAGAACTCAGTCCCGTACGTTCTATAACGTGTTCTATAAAAGTGCAGCGTAACACATCATTTTGGAGAATTCCATCAATGTAAGCACATCAATGTGCTAAGAACAGTGTTTATGCAACATGGTGCTCTTCCACACATAGCCTATCGTGGGAAACAACTTCTAAGGAACCACTTTTCTGATGACAAGATCATCACCATAATTTTTCTACGGTCTATGTCCTGCAACATATCCGGATTTGACTATGCGATTTTTAGTCCGGGGATATTTCAAACACTCAATCTTTAGAGATATCTGTCTGATCTTAAGGACAACGTAGCACGTCATGTGTGTAAGTTTCCGACGTACCACCTCAATAAACCTTTGAACGTGCTATGTCACGATTCCAGATGGTAGAAGATAAATGCGGCTATTATATTGAACATGTTTTATCCTCATTAGACGGATAAATTGAGAATTTATGTTATATATTCTGCATAAAGATATACACTCTATATTGGTGGATTTTTCGTACTAGAAATAATTCCCATAATCTTCTTGCGACACTCACCAAATTGCAAGAATTTTTGATAAATGTTATAGCCTTCTTGAAATGTGTGTTGTTTAATTTCTGAGACTTGTATTTAACCCTTAAATGCCGGGTGTTGCTTTTCGGCAACATACCCAATTTAAGCTCTAAAATACTATTAGAATAATATTGAAGCTATAATGCCAAATGTTGCCAATAAAATACATTCTGAAAATATTATTAAATCGATTTTCAACACGTAGATGGCAACACTTGTGCTGTTTAAGAATAAAGATAGATTTATTTTTACAATTGTTGCTACTTGTTCTTTTTGTTTTGTTTGGAAGTTGCGAAATACTTACTCTATTTTGTTCTGCAGTGAGCAAGTAAAATTTATTTCGTATTATAGTTCCTAAAATTCTTGTGTGTTTAATATTGTAGAATTTTATCAAGGAAAATTATTTTTTCCATTAAAGACCAGTATTGCCGATTAGTAACAAACTGTTTTTTAGCCGTAAACCATACTTAAAACAAAATACGATTTTTTAAAGTATTTTTCCCGTGATTTATTTAAAAAGTGAAAGCCGAAAAACATTATTACAATGATTTTTGAAAAATCATGCATTTAAGGGTTAAAATGTAAATATTAATGAAATTATGAAATGTACAGTGATACCCCAGCTAACGAGTATTTCCGCTAACGAAGATTTCTTTAAAAATTTTTCAATCTGTGTTAATGAAGGGTTTATTGGATGCGCGCAATAACATGAAGCAGCCACGTTGTATTTTAATTGAATAAGAATTCATGTTTCGATTAAGATTTCGGCTAATGAATAGAATTCCGGAACGAATAATGTCCCTTAGCCGAAGCATCACTGATGTTACCTGCTCCTCTAATTGGGTGATCTGGACCTTGAGATTTTTGAGTTCAGATCTGTGATGGAGGAATTCGGTTTCTTTAGAAAGAAAGGCGGCAGGAGAACTTCTCCCGAGTTCGAACATCTCCGGATCCCTTTGAATGACGAGCTCTTCGTCAGCGTATTGCGACTTATTAATCAACAAATCCTCCTGGAGCATTTCCAGAACAAGGTAGTACTCAACCAGATCATGGATATTCGAGTACTCGGCTAAATCTGTAAAAAAAAAAATAAAAAGAAGAAGAAATAGATTTGAAGATGCTTTAAAACACGCAAAGAGGTTCAAAGTCATTCTTTTTCAAAAAAGAAATATTTACAAACACACATATACCGGGTGTTTCATAAGTTCGGTGAAAAAAGTAAAATGCGATAAAAAAGATCTATGGGTTGGAGAGATATGCGGTTTGCAGATAAATATTTAGCGTGCTACGGGATTTTGCATGACACCAACAAAAAAATTACTTCAAAATCTCGACAATAGAGGACGCCATTAAGATAATTCCATGTTCCTCACACAACGCAATATTTGGATACAAAATCATTAGCGAATACTGCATGTACACTTTCTTGTAGCCAAATGTTGCATGTAAGCAATATGGAATTATTTACAGTAGTGCCCTCTACAGGGTGGCTACTAAATACTGTAACACTCCACAAAATACGAATTAATTTTAATTGTTTGGAAAAAACTATTTATTTCTCTATTTTAGCGTTTGGCAATCTTCTATTAGTGCAGACGAATTTTGTTATAAAGCAAATATTTAAAATTATTTTAAAGAGGGAAGCCAAAAGAATGATGATTAAACAGCTCTTTGATCGCAGATTTTCCGCAGATAAAATCTGTAAGCAATTAAAATGCCCTAGTTTTAATGGAACATTTATATATAGAACTATAAATCTATTATTGGATACTAATAGCTATGTAAAGTTCGATCTAGGTCTGATCGTCCACGCTCAGTTCGCAAAATAGAGTGCATCAAAAGAATTCGTGAAAAGGTGTGAAGAAATTCACAATGTTCTGCAAATAAAATGGCTGCTCAAGAGAACGTGTGTAGCAGAACTATGCAAGTTATTATAAATGAAGATCTGGGTTATTGCCCTTATCGCAAAAGAAAAATTCAAGGTTTGACTGCTACACAAAGAATAAAAATATTACAAAGAAGGAAGAAATTCATGAAGTGGCATGGTAGGAGAAGTGTTGACAGAATAATTTTCTGATGGGAAGCTATTTTGCACTGAACAGGGTTATAATGCTAAAAATGGTGTCGTATATCCAGCAACCATCGAGGATATACCTGAAACCTTTCGAACTGTTTAACGCTTTCAGAACAAGAATTCTGTTATGGTTTGGGCTGCAGTGTCAAACAATGGAAAATTGCCTTTGAAGTTCATCGATAAAGGGATAAAAATCAATGCGAATATTACAAACAGGACATATTGGCTACACATTTATTGCCACAAGCTGAAAGGTTGTATTCCAAAAAGAACTGGACATTTCAGCAATATTCTACACCTTCGCACCGATCTAAATCAACACAGGGTTGGCTCCCTGTCAATTGTCCGAACTCTATCATGCAGGAAGATTGGCCACGTTCTTCACCGGATCTAAATCCTTTAGATTATTGCGTCTGGGGGATTTTAGAGGCTAAAGTAAATAGCAACAAACACAGAAGTTTGGACTCTCTCAAAGCTTCCATATTGCGCGAATGGTACCGATTACCTATTAAAATGATTCGTGCCGCAGCCGGACAATGGTATAAGAGATTATCTTTGGTAATCGATAAAGATGGCGGTCAATTCGAATAAAATTATTTTCCGGTAAACTTTCATCTCTGATGTTCATCATATTAGTGTAGTTATCATTTTATATTTGTAAAATAAAATGACGGAATATTTGTAACAGTATTTAGTAGCCACCCTGTATAGCCTTATTAGTCTGTGTCGTTAAAATTTTGTAAATGTTAACGGCAAGACGTTCTTTATGCAAAGTTTGACAAAGTACTCTCTTTTCACAAAGTTAGTTATTTATATCTTTTCATAATGTTTTATTTTAAAGTTTTAACCTATTGTTTAATCGTATTATTGCAGCAGATAAAATTAATTATTTATTTTTGAAAACTCGTTAATTCCCGTAATTTTTTAAAATATCTGTATTAGAAGAATAAAAATTACTTTCGACGTATTTTAACGGGCTTCAAAGAAAAGAAGTTGTGGAATTTAATTTTACTTAAATATTTTTTTAATGTATGACTACACAAAAATTTCGAACGGATGCTATGATTGCGATAATTCTATTTTTCTATAAAAGAATTTTTTTCATGGTTCTCACAGCATTTTCCAATGAATACATTTCTATTATTGTTATAGGAAAGTGGGTTATCCTCCTTATTTGAGCCATAATTCGCTGAAACACATGTGATTTGATGTATAATGAATTGCAACCAAGAATTATGGGTACTTGTTAGTTATTCCGTCGACCAAATTCGCCAAATTATATAAATCGCCAAACCACTCGCCAAATTATACAAATTGACATAATTTATTTTTTAAATAACGAAAGAACAAATAAATTAGCATAACATTAATAAAAATACAAATAAAACGTCGAAATAAAAATCACTTGATGACGTAAACACGTGCTGTCAAGTGAATGTGACATTTACGGTCAACCATTATTGGGATTTAATCTTACAATTTGGCGAGAGTAATTTGGTCGACGGAATAACTAACAAGTACCGAATTATGAAATAAACATTTTATACGTACATTGTTACAAATATCGGTACTTTTATGTTAGCTGGGCGCCACTGAGAAATCGCTAATTATTGTTCCTATTGACATCATTTGTACTGGAATCATATCATTTAAAATATAAAACTTTCACTCATTTCATTTGAAATACCTAACATTCATTTAAAACACTTATATCACATACATTTAAGTAAGGTTATATACATTTAATTTTAAATGCAAAATAATGTGATGAAATATTTACCTAATAATAATAATAAATAATACCCCATATCAAAAGGGCAAAGCATTTTATTTCCTTATCGAAGCATTGTTTTTAAGTTACACACGTACAAAAATAAAAGCTGCTGTTAGTGAGAAAAATATCTTATAAGCGAAATTTGCGCCCGGCTAACATAAAAGAACCCAAATATCATAAATTTTTGTCATGGATGCCAACTCTTGGCGTGGACCTAGATTAAAGAGGATTAATGAAATAAGAATTAGAATATCAGAGAATGTTGTACGGGCTGAGATGAAACTGATTTCGTGTCTAAAAGTAGGTCTAATCTTCCGTAATCGGGTTCTTTGCCAATTAGTGTATTTACCAAACGTGGTTTGGCGCAATAGGCTTGTTTGTGGCAGCATTTCAATGGCATTCGCATTCATTTTAAATCAAATGGTTGCAGCATCGCTATGTTTGACAGTAAACCTTGGCTGTGGCCCCGATTACCGAAGATTAGCTGAAAGGAAAGATTAGAAAACGAGGTGAAAGACGACAAACCTGATGTCAGTTTTTCGAGATGGAGCTTAGCTGGTTGCAGGACATGAATGGCTTTCAAGAGGGATTTCTTCTTTCCGTAACAGGCAGTGGTTTCCTTCATCAGTTTTCGGAGGATTTTGCGCTGTTCGTCCCCCTTGTTCAGTATCGGGCCACGCAACTGGTCGGCATCCTGCTTCAAGTAGAATACAGCTCTCAGGTAAGCTTCTATCTGCCGGATGGAGCCTATCAGCACATTTTCCCGTCGGTCCAGTTCCGCTTTCATGCAGTCGATCGTTTTCAGTTTATCCTCATACATTATACGCGTCTCTTGAAGTCTGTCCTCAAGTCCATCCGATGTTTCTCTGGTCTTTGCCAGTTTTTCTCCCAGTGACGATTCCAGGTGAACTGTTAAAGTTTTCTGAGCAGCTTTTCTATCGAATTTATTTTTTGTCGGCGAATCTATTTTAACGGACGATATCGTTTTTCTCTCCAGTTTCAAACGTTGTTCTGTAATTTTTCTAAGTTCAAAGAGGAAGTTTTGTTCCAGAAGACGGAGCTTTTCTTCTAACTCTACAACTGAATAGTTTTCAAACATTTTTTTTTTACTCTGAATAATAATATCGCCAAAGAAAATTCTCATCCGAAGTATGCAAAGATCGAATAGAAAAACGTGTAATGAAAGTTGTCAATTCTTGAACTAATAAATATTTACGCTGATGTGTTGCCAATTAAAATTCACAAAAACTAAAAATAATACGAAAAAAAAAATCAAAAGAAAAACTTATCACAATTCTCCAATCAGAAGCATGCTTTCATCAGTGAAAATGACGACATATTTAAAAAATATATATACAATAGCGCTCAAAAGTATTTTGACAACCTTATATTCTCTCTTATTTTATTTAATATAAAAATGTAAAAGAAAATATAGTCCCTATAATAGAGAACACTATGAATGCAGTTATTCAAATGTATCAAGTTTCAAGTTGATTGTTTATATTCGGCGCCACCGAAGAAATATGACTCCTCCTTAGCTCAAAAGTATTTTGACAATTAGTTTGCATTTAATTATGTTGAAGGTGTCAGTGGCGCTATAGCTTCGATTAGTGTTTATATTGACTTATTGTGATTAATTTTAAGGATCAGGAATACCGAAATGTAAAAAATATTGAAGTGATTCTAGAAAAACCGCTGTCAATGCACTTAAGAAAGGTAGACTGCAAGCAGACTTTTAACGTGTATCGGCAACTTCTTATTACATGGAATAAAGTTTTAACAGAAATACATCGAAAATAAGCCTCAAAGTGGCCATCCGAGTAAAACAACTTCAATGTTGACTGTATTATAAAAATGATATCTACAAGTGATTGTCGTAAGTCCGCTGTAATAATAAAAAATGAAATGAAAGAAAATTACGGCATAGACATACACGTTTCATCAGGCAAACGACGCCTAAACCTCTATGGTTTATATGGCAGAAGTCCAGCAAAAACACGTATCTAATTTAATAAGAATAAGAAGGCTAGAGTTGCATTTGTAAAACGGCATAACCCTTACAGGGGCAATTCCATTGCTGAAGTGTTGAAATTAATGATTGACACCAGAATTTTGGTTAAAAAAATTTGGTTTATTATGTGTGTGAAATATAGCTTTTTCTTATTTACAAATAAATTTGTTTTCAAATTCCGGTGTCAATCATTAATTTCCTCCCTTTAGCAATGGAATTGCTTTGCCCCTGAAAGGGTTATGCCGTTTTACAAATACAACTCTAGCCTTCCTATTCTTAGTACATAACAAACGTGTTTTTGCTGGTCTTCTGCCATGTAAACCATAGAGGTTTAGGCGTCGTTGACTGATGAAACATGTATGTCTATGCCGTAATTCGAACAATTAAATTCACTATAGGAATTCTTTTTTTCCTAAAACAATTCATAGTTCTGCATTTATTTATTTTCCTTTCTCCTTTCACAATGAACTTTACTCAACACATATAAGGATTTATAGTTTCATATATTTTTTTTTCACTTATTCAAAATTCTCATTCTCGCATATTTATTTATTTTTTCATTCCTAACAGTTTTTATTTAAAAGCAATCAAGAACACATTTATACCTCCGTACATCTGCACTTTCTTTTAACGTTTTATTTTCTTTATAGTATTTTATCTGCGTTTTAAATAAACCACTCTCATTTCCTATTAGAATTTGACGGTTAAAAAAAGAAATAAAGAAAAAGTATTTTTATTGGAATTGCAGTTTCACATTATATTTCATTTATCATTATACTACATACATTCGTTAAAGATTACTCAATCACATTTGACTGCAATCTGTTGTTAAAGTAAACAAAAACCAGAATTTATGTCGCAATTATTCTTGAAACATGTAGGGTTGCTTCACATCCTGTGGGTGCGCTGAAAGGGGGAGTTGCCACGTTATTTGTCTGCTAAACCTGTCGCCAATGCTTTGTCTCTGCAATTCCGGTGTCAAAAAACCTTATTATTTGCCGATAATGCAATATGCCAAGTCATGGGATTCAGTTCGCATTATGTAGAGTTCGCTCCCGACCACCCTGCTGGAAGGTCCGCTGAAGGACCGCTGTTGTTTTTCTTTTCTTTTTGTGACGTTGCGGAGCAGTTTGTCATGAACGGATATGCTTCTACACATAGAGATATATTTAATCTGTGCTTCTACATAGCTTCATATCTGAGGCTCCTTTTTATGAGATGTCTTCCTTCGTATTGAGAATGAATAAAAAGTGATTGTACTTTCATCTATATGTTGGAGTTTTTTTTTTAATCATCATTTCACCGAACCCATGAACCACCAGATCATCTCCTTCACAACTATATCTTTCTGAGTTTTCACAATGTTTGACTGGACTTTTTATATAGAAGTTTCCCAAAATAGCTGACTACTAAATTATAAAATAACAATTTTGAAATCTTTCACGCATGCGCAGTTAAAAATTATTTCATACAAAAGCCCATATCTCATCAAATATTCAATATATTCATGTTTTAATTTCAGCATACTGTTGCTATTTTTCAATTCCTACTATTAGTTCACACTCTCCCTATATTTATTTGTATATCTTGTTCAAATTTTCAATCGTTAATAAAATACTTATTATTCATCCTATCAAGTTGAAATAAATTTTTTTAAACTTGTACTAAATGACAATTAATGTTCATACAGATTTTTCAAATATTAATTCATTAATTAAATTTTAATTAATTAATTTTAGTTTTATATGGGAGACAAATGGCGGCCACTGGTTATAGAACAGCATTTAAGGCATCTTCATATCTATAAGGAGCGTTACCATAGGGGGATCCTGTACCAAAATGAGTCGCCAAAAGTGACGCCAACTTGGCGATATCTGTAATATTTCGCCAAATTCCTAAGGACTTCCATTGTAAACCTACTTGCTTATAGAAAATCAACAAATTGAGATATTTTAATGCAACAAAAACTAATATTAGCTTAATAGCCCAGTGGTAGAAGAGGAAAAAAAGGCCGAATTTGGAATTAATTAGAGGAAAGCTGGAAATCGTTTTAATCCATTTAGTTTAGGCCTAGAATGAATATGCTAAGTTTTCCCCCTCGTAGTAGGTGAGCGTTAGAAAATATGTACAGCTTTATAGTAAAAAAAACATGTGTTTTTAGACACCATAACAGTATCTCAAAATAGCTAACTTTGTCAAAAATATTGTCAATACAAATGTTGTAGAGCTTAAAATTCTGAGCAAAATAAATACCTACACTTAATATTTTTGTTGAACATTAAGGTCACAATTCTACTTTAAAGTTTTAGACTCGTGGTCAGGGATTGAACTCAGAATTAATTAGGAGAAAACTGGAAATTGTTTTAATCCCTTCAGTTTAGGTCTAAAATGAACGTACTATGTTTCTTCCTCGTACTTGAGTGAATGTTAGGAAATATGTACATATTTATTTTCGAAAAACACGTTTTTTTTAAAAAATTACCTTAACAATATCACAAAACAGCTAAATCTATAAAAGACATGTCAATATAAATGTTGTAGAGCTTAAAATTCTGAATAAAATGAGTACCATCATTAATATTTTTGTTCAACGTTGAGGTCGAAATTCTATTTCAAAATTTTTCAAATCAAGAGCTTGAAGCCAGGAGAGACCAAGTTAACTTAACAATATCTCAAAATTGCGGTCTTAATATTGAACAAAAATATTAAGTGTAGGTACTCATTTTACTCAGAATTTTAGGCTCTACAACTTTTGTATTGACAATGTTTTTTTTTATAGAGTAGCTGTTTTGAGATATTGTTAAGTTAACTTGGTCTCTCCTGGCTTCAAGCTCTTGATTAGCGATTAAGGCAAAATTTTGAAATAGAATTGCGACCTTGAAATTGAACAAAAATATTAATGATGGTACTCATTTTATTCAGAATTTTAAGCTCTACAACATTTGTATTGACAATGTTTTTTATAGAGTAGCTGTTTTGAGATATTGTTAAAGCAATTAAAAAAAAAACGTGTTTTTCGAAAATAAATATGTACATATTTTTAACATTCGCCCAAGTACGAGGAAGAAAGCATAGTACGTTCATTTTAGACCTAAACTGAAGGGATTAAAACAATTTCCAGCTTTCCCCTAATTAATTCCGAATTCAACCTCCTAACCACTGGGCCATAAGGTATTATATTAAATTTTTCTTTGATGACCTAAGTAGGAATTGACTTTAAAAACAAAATTTTTATATTACTTGTTTTTTTGTCAGATTTTTGGAAAGTTGTGTTAAATTTGGTTGAAGACTGTGTATGCTATAAACAAAAAACTTTTGAATTCTTCACAGACACAATAACATCTGCATGAATATGAGTGCTATGCTTACATAAACGTTGAACAGAACCCAAATAATCATTTAACACAGTGACAAACCATTTTCAGGATTTTCTATTACATGGGTGATCGCAAATATTATTTTATTATTAAATTTATTATTAGCCCCCTAATTGTCCTCCCGACTACGTGTTCACCGAGAAATATGAAATCAAACATGTTCTTTGCATCCCAGAAGTTCAAGAACAATTCGCCAATAATTTTGATAGATATTCGACAAACCATGTACGGTCGAATACAACCAGTCTCTGTTCCTTAACTTTTGGAGGCCAGTGTATATTATAATGAAGGTTTTCATAGACATGCTCACCTTTGTTGTAAATGTGATAACACTAAAAATAGTGGCACAAGTTCCCATTCTACACGCCAGGAGTATGCTCTTGATGCTCCGCATTTTGGACTGTGATTATCAGTTCATACGGTATCATTGATTGCGTGAGCTGAGCACACTGTTTTCCCAGAATCTTTTATGATTTTATCACATTTCATATAGACCGAGAGGTGGCAACGCAGACAATCATCTTATGGAGTTCAAGGCTGATATTCCACAATTATTTAAAACTCGATCCGCATATTAAAACGCAATTGGTCTGCCAAGTCATATCTTTGTGGAAAACACTTAAAAACCCGATTTTAGAGGTTAACTATTTTAGAGGTAGGATTTTAGAAGTAGGTTTACCATTGTGTTTACCTGCTCCCAGTGCCAGTCCTAAATGTTTGAATACCTTTGGGTGCAGGAAAACGCAATGGTAAACCTACGAGTCAACCGCTAAAATCGGGTTTTTAGGTGTTTTCCACCAGGATATGAGTTGGCAGACCGATTGCGTTTTAATATGCGAATTGAGTTTTAATTAATTATGAAATTTCAGCCATGAACTCAATGAGGTGATGGTCTGTGCTGCTGCCTTTTGGTCTAATACAGAACAAGGTACATATCGTTGCATTTTCATTGGAATTTTTTTTATTTTTCTCAAAGTTATTACTGTCAACCCAAGTCAGTTAGGATATAACACCCTGTATTTGCGATTCAATGAATGGTTTGCGATCTCATTTTCCATGGGAATTTTTCATCCTCTAGATGCCTACTATCACCCCGCTGAATTTGTAAAAACAATTTAGACTCACCCTGTATATCTGTCCAATTCAATTTGTGGAAATAAAACTTTGTATATGGGGCATTCTCACAATCTTTTGACTTTTGGGGAAAAAAATCTGACAAAATTAAACTTGCTAAAATAACATTTTAATCTGATAGACGAATGCCTTAATGATTCAAAATAAAGAAAAAATGGTCAGCAGCGAAATTTTTTTTATTTAACTGAGGTTTAAGTTAAATTTGCGAGTTTAATTTTCCTTACCATTTTACCCCTATAACTTTTTATTGTCTTCTAAATTTTTACTTATAATGAATTTGCATAGTACCCACAGGACATTCAAATAAGAAAGAATAACAATGTAGTACTTTTAATACAGAATTTTTGTAAAACATTGTCTTAAAGGAGTGTTAAAGAAGGGACGGTAAGGTAAAAAAGGGGGATGGTATTGGAAAAAAGGGACGAAATGGTAAAAAAAGGATGGAACGATAAGGAAAATTGCCACCTATTTTTAGGAAAATCATGTTAAGACTAAGTGATAGCCACAATGTTCATTGATTTTTAGAAACAGTTGTTAACATTGGATTAAATTAAATTATTTTTTTTATTTACCTCGAAAAGTGCAGGAATAAACCTTGGGGACGGTGAGACTACCAATAAAGCCACGATGCTTGAAATTGATATTTAAATGCTGATTTAAATTCTACAGTAAATTTCCTGCCTAAGAATTTTAGACATTATTTCTCTAGCATACTTCTGCATGAGTAAAAGCTTGAAAAAAATTCTGTGGCTGCATCTGAAATGATTTTCGGTATAATTTTAGAAGAGGGATGGTAAGGAATCTAAAACCCAGGGACAGAGTTTAAAAAATAATAACAACCCTAAAAATGTGTGCAGGTTAATTTTTAGCTACATATTTATATAAAACAATAGTTCCAGTTTCAGAAAAAAATTACATCGAATTATTTTTATTGAAACAATTTTATCCAGACAGCTCCAAACTTAAAAATCAGCATCAGGGACACGGGACGGTATAGGAGTTTTCCAGGTGTTTGGACCCCCAACATCGTCCAAAACTTATTTATCTCGTTAATATTGTTGTGCAATCATGCAATGCGATGTTCCCCAGTATATGAAGAAAAAAAAAAAAAAAAAAAAAAAAAAGTGTATTAAAATAAAAATTATTATTCAGGGACATGAAAGTCAAAAGATTGTGAGAATGCCCCATATACCACTTCCTTCGGGTTTGTTCCAGTTAAATCCAGTATATAGCATGGAGAAATAGCACTACATATATATGATGTTAAAATTCAAATAACGCACAGAATTTGACTACAGATTAGTAGAGTATGAGTAATTTTCATATATAAAAAATTATTCATTTCGTAAATTGCAAACGACAAAGCATCCACGATTGAAGTATGGTTGGCGAAAACTCCAAGCACATTGCGGAACAGTCTGACATCAAGCGGTTTTAACACGTTCACGCCGGCGCGTTTTTCGCTGTGAGACGGCTCTCGAATTCATATTTCGCTTCATCGGGCGGTGCGGTATTGTCGCTTTTTCAGACACTGTATGTAATGACCCGCCCCTCTCATATTTATTGAATTAAACTCTAATATTACAAGCAGAGTTTATTGGGAATGTTTGAAAGTTCGTAAAGAGTGAGCAAATTACTTAGAGACATCATTTTAATGACTACATATGTACGAATTTAATATAAAATGTCTTACAATCTAAAGAAATATGGACAACATGATATAAATGCAGTTCTGTAAGGTAGAAGCCACGCCCTTAGTCAAGGATATTTTTTGAATGAAAACGAGAATTCTCGTTTCCCGTCGTGAATGTATTAAGTTTATAATAATGAATTATTTTTACTACTTTTGAATTTTCGAATATTTAAGTGTGACACACCTGTAGTGCATGCCGTCTATAGCATAGTCGAGTGTGACCCACCTGTAGTAGACGCCTTCTATGAAACAGTCGAGTGTGACCCACCGGTGATGCACGCCGCCTGATGAAACAGTCGAGCGTGACCCACCGGTGATGCACGCGCCTGATGGGACAGTCAAGTGTGACCCACCGGTGATGCACGCCTGCGTGAACGTGTTATAAACAAATCTCGTTTTATAAAAACCTCCTTCGTTTCACCGTGTTCTCACCCTCACTATGTACAACTCTCCCCCCATATTATAAGAAATATGTGTAATAATAATAATAAAGAAAAAATATGTACAACTACAGATAAATATAAAATAAAAAAAATGTGAAATGGGCTTTTACCCAGTAGCCAACCGTGGTGGCCGATAACTGAACATGTAAATAAATATATAATACCCAATAATCGCCGACATTAAAATTAATTAATACAAACACACTTATTTAATTTTTATAATGATAAACATTAATTTATTTATCTTTTTATTAGTAGGCTCTTATAATTTTAGAAAATAATAAAAAACTAGAAAACAGGAATTCTGCTTTTTCAGAATTTAATGTCGGCCCCAATAAAAAAACAAAACAAAACAAAAAAAAAAACAACAACATATATGTAATGTTTTGGGTAGTGGTGATACTTGAAAGATGTTGCCGGTAGGTTAAATAATTGACTCGGGACCTCGCTCTTTCAGTAAACTCTTTTTTTATTTAGCACATTGGCAGTACAAGAGAGTCACGAGTTCGCGGAGGGCCCGAGATACCATATATTTTTCTAGAATCACATAGCTGATCTTTTAGAGACACCTCAAATCTCTGAAAAAGTCTCTTCTCTTAGGGTGAGCTCGTGAGTTTTGTTATGAAGTTTGTAATATTTTTCAGCAGAGGGCGAAAGTGTCAATTTGGGAGGAAACTTTAATTTAATTGGTTAAGACTATTTTTAACCAGATTCTATTGTTAAGAAACTTTTGCTTAAAGGTTAGAGTATTCAATGATTCTGTAAAACGTGAGCATGCTCGGTAGAAATGGAAACTTAGAACTATGAAGTAGTGGACAAAGGGTTAACATCTCAAAAATGCTCTCAGTCAGAAAACAATTCATGAATTTATGACAGCCTCTATAAGGTTTCTCAATGAAAAGTTATATAAAAAATTTAAGCTATTGTAACTGCTGGTCCGAAAAATCAAATTTCAATAAAGAAAAATCAGTAAAAAAATTTATTCAAAAGTTCTTAAAATTAACCCATGCATCCAGGGACGTAGCTACAGGGGGGGGGGGGGGGTTCGGTAAACTCATATACATTCGGTAATTTCACTTTCGTTCAAAAACTGCATCATTTGGCTCTGATTTTTTTCTTTTTTTTTTAAAGAATTTTTAAAAACGTATTACAAAATTTATTACAAAACAGAAAACAATGTCAAAACACATTTAAAATTATTAAATATTTTCTAATTAGAAACTTCCTTTCTCTTTGCATTGTGTAATATTTTTTTTCGCTCGGAGTTGACTGCAATTTCACTTTTTAGCTATTCCATGGGTGTAAGAAGGGGAGGGGGGGGGGGGGTCCATGGTACAGTATCCCTTAGAAGATTAAATATACCTTCTTCTTATTTCTATGCCGTATCCCTGTAGAGAATATCTTCGCTTCATTCAACAAAGGAATCTGGAGAAAAAGGGCTTGAGGGTAAATGTGTACACTCCTTGACCAATGCAAATGAAATTAGAAGGCCAGACTTCTTGTTCGTTAAAATTCGTTTTGCTGGACTGTGAAAGCTATGGTGGGGGGGGGGGGGATATTTTTTCGGGGGACAGGATGTCGCCAGATGTTTACTGTTGTATTGTCTGTTTTTCAAAGCAAAAAAATAAGAGAGAACCGGGAATTTTTTCTTATCAAAGAAAATTAAAACGGTGTAATAAAATTACATCAGCTACTAAGGATGTACCGAATAGTGATTTTGACCGAATACCGAATATTCGGCCTAAAGGCGAACCGGATGCCGAATATTCGGCTAGCTGAGTAGTAACTATTCGGCCAAATACCAAATAATCGGCTGGTCAAGTATTTTAAAATTTTATTAATTAAAAAAGTTTCATATTTCATGGCTTCTTCTGGTGAATTAAACCAAGTGAATATATTTTTTTTAAATTCTAAAACAAACAACTTAGCAAAAATAACTTTTCTACCGAATATTCGGCTAGCCGAATTAACTGTTAGACCGAATACCGAATATTCGGCCAGCCGAGTAGTAACTATTCGGCCAAATACCAAGTACTCGGCTGGTCGAATACTTTCATATTTCAAAGTTTAAAAGCATTAAAATGTTAAATTTAAAAATAATTTTACATAATATTTAATGCAGAAACTTATATATTGATAAACAAGAACTTTTTACAAGTAAACTTTATACATGAAAAAAATCTGCTTTGAGGTATTTAAGAAGAGAATTTTAAAAGTTTATTAATTAAAAAAGTTTGATATTTCATAGCTTCTTCTGAAGAATTAAACCAAGTGAATATTTTTATTTTTTTTTTTTTGAAATTCTAAAACAAACAACTCAGCAAAAATAACTTTTCTACTGTCTTTGATTTAGTTTGAAATTCTTTCTAAATCTTTGATTTAGTTATGATTATTGAAAGTTTTTAAATGCATCATAGATCAGTGTTTCGAATGGGCAATTATTTTCAAAGATTGTTAAACATACACATTGTTCCTGAAAAAAATTGTAACAAACTTTCAACAGAGATAATGTGGTCAAGGCAAAAAATTTTGAACAAGAAACAACACCTCACTCCATTTATTCCATAAAAATTACAATATATTCAGTCAAAAATTCTGGGTGTGCAACTACAAGCCGAAACTGAATTTTCGTTCACAGCTTTATCACTAAATGGAGATATTTTAGCAAGATTTGTTTCATATTAATTTAGTTTGTATTAAATGTGATAATATCATTGAAAATGGCTGGATTTTGGTCAGTGACACAGTATAAATACTATAAATTGCATTCTGAATAAAGAAATGTCTACCTCATAGTTGTTTAAATATGAAAAGTGGCAATTTCCAGCACTTCTCATCATGGTATTATATTTCACAGAAATCAAAGCAAGTTTGTTAAAAATATAGCTATGATATCTTCGTTAGGGTTAACAAATGAAAATCCAAGTTTGACCCCGAATGAGATGAGATACACTTTATTTATAACTGAATAAGTGGATTGCGATTATGGTTTTCTGAGCAAAAAATGTCTTTCTTGATGTGTATTATCAATCCAAAAAATTTTTCTGTTTTAATTAGAAGCGCCCTTTTTTATGAAAAAGCAAGAAACAGATTATTTACCAGAAAAAGTTCAGGAACTTGCATTTTTACATTGTTAATTCCTATGAAAATCCCCATTAATGGTTAATTTTCTTAAGTAATACTTTACAAAAAGCAAATAACGTAAAAACATTCTCTTTTACTTAAATATGATGATTTTGTTTCTAATTATTATGAATATCTTTATAAGTTGACAGTTAAAAGTAGAAATTGTGTAAGATTTTAAAAAATGTTTTAAAAGTTTTTTTTAAAGTATTCAGTTTGGCCGAACATCTTGATATTCGGTCTCACCGAATATTCGGTAACATGGGCAAAAAGCAGGGTTCGCAAAAACCCGTTTTTTTTTTTTTTTTTTTTTTTTTTTTTTTTTTTTTTAACCCAACCGACATGGGTTTTTTCAAAAGTGTAATTTATGCATAATTACATTATTGTACACTATATTATTTATATATTATATACACTATACATAAAAAAATATACACTGTTCCTTTATATACAATATAATTGTAATGCTTTTTTACAAGTTATAAATTGTATAAATTATATGAATTTAAATTAATTAAATGTCAGTGTTTCGCACAAATTAGTTTTAAATATAATAGATGATATAAAATTGTTAATTTGCTTTAAAATCAAATAATGAACACAATATTAAAATTTAAAATATATAAGTAGGAAGGAAAAAAGGGGTAAACTAGTCGGATGTGCCAATCCCAAAACTTTCTTCTATCAAATACATATTAATAATTCAAAATTCGCTATCAGAATGCAAAAATTAAATGGCAATATAGTATGCCCATTATGAGGATTGTAAAATATAGGTTCGTTGAATTGGATGCATTTAACAAGGAGATAGAAGTATCACCTGTTGTGCAATTTACAACAAAACCTGATCAGTAACAGTTACGTCAACGTCTAACTAAATCTGAAGTTTGATGAAAATCCATGCATTATTTCTTGAGATAAAGCTATTGCAAAAAGTAAGATAAATGCAGCACAACAGCGCCACTGTTGTGCTGGAGGCCTAACCGAATCTGAATTTTTATTCAATTCCGTACATTAGTTCTTGAGATAAGTTATTGCTAGAATCGCGAAAAATGCAGCATGGCAGAACTACCTGTTGGGTGATATGCACCAAAACTTAATAAGCAAAGTAAACTTGTAACAGAATCTGAAGTTTTACGAAAATCTGTGCATTAGTTCTTGAGATAAGCCTTGCAAAAATTGAGATAAATGCAGCATAGCAACGTCACTTGTTGGGCAATATATACTAAAAACTAATCAGCAACAGTTTACATCAATTTCTAACTCAGTCTAAAGTTTTGTAAAATTCTGTGCATTAGTTCTTGAGATAGAGCACCCATAAAATGCTTTTCACATACAGACACATTTTCTAAAAACCATCAAATTGTCTTCAGGACCTCTTTAAAACGTATAAATCCATCATAAACTGGAAGTAAAAATTTTTCACGAATCAAATACTTCTTGTAAAGATAGAAGAAAGTAAAAATAAATATTTTTTATTTCCTTGAATATAGATGATTTGAATTTTTTATATAAAGACATACTTATGATATACCTTTACCTATAATTATGTACTATGTATGTTGGCTACTAGGTTCTATGTTAGTAAAGTATTTCAATGGGCTGAAATACATTTTTATTTTACTTCGCATGGGCTTTTATATATATATTTTTTTCAAAATTAATTGAAATGACTTAAATTCATTAAATGTATGTGTTGTTTAAATTTTTAAATATTTCTGAAAATTGAAAAAACACGCATTATGGGTTTTTTAGAGGGCTTTTTCAAGTGGGCCCATTCTGAAAAAAACCACCGGGTTTTAGGTAGCTTTCTTTACAAAAAAGCTACCTATTGCAGCCGTTCGGAGGAAAGCGATTTCAAAAAATTTTGGTATATTTTCATCGATCATGACCCCCAGACCCCGAAACCACCCTCCGTTCAAAATTGATATATATATATATATATATATATATATATATATATATATCTATATATATATATATATATCTGACCTATGTCACACTGTAACTCCCGTAATTATGAACCGATTTCGATGTAATTCGGTGTGTACATAGTACATACCAATGTCTCGACCGAGTTCGTTGGCCAGCTTCATCCGCCGTTTTGTTTCAAAATGGCGGCCATTTAAAATTTTTAAAAAATTTTAAAACTTGAAATGTGGTACCAAAAAATTAAAAATGGAAAAATATTTTTTTCTTGTGTATTTGACCTTTATACAAAGATTCCGGAGCAGTTTTTTTTTCGTCTATATCTTAAAAAATGGCTGAGTTATAGCATTTTGAATTTCTAGCGTGGCTGACATTTTGAAACGTCCTGAATTTTGTCACGCGATAAAAGGCGTATTTATGAACCGATTTGGATGTAATTCAGTGTGTACATAGTACATACCAATCTCTCGACCGAGTTCGTTGGCCAGCTTCATCCGCCGATTTGTTTCAAAATGGCGGCCATTTAAAATTTTTAAAAAATTTTAAAACTTGAAATGTGGTACCAAAAAATTTAAAATGGAAAAATATTTTTTTCTTATGTATTTGACCTTTATACAAAGATTCCGGAGCAGTTTTTGTTTCGTCTATATCTTAAAAAATGGCTGAGTTATAGCATTTTGAATTTCTAGCGTGGCTGACATTTTGAAACGTCCTGAATTTTGTCACGCGATAAAAGGCGTATTTATGAACCGATTTGGATGTAAGTTCGTTTATACATAGTACATACCAATGTCTCGACCGGGTTCGTTGGTCAGCTTCATCCGCCATCTTGTTATAAATGGTGGCCATTTAAATTTTTAAGAAAAATTTAAATTTGAAATGTGGTACCACAAAATTAAAAATTGAAAAAATATTTCCTTCTTATGTGTTTGACCTTGATAAAAAGATTCGGGAGCAGTTTTTGTTTCGTCTATATCTTAAGAAATGGCTGAGTTATAGCATTTTGAATTTCTAGCGTGGCTGACATTTTGAAACGTCCTGAATTTTGTCACGCGATAAAAGGCGTATTTATGAACCGATTTGGATGTAATTCAGTGTGTACATAGTACATACCAATCTCTCGACCGAGTTCGTTGGCCGGCTTCATCCGCCATATTGTTTCAAAATGGCGGCCATTTAAAAAATTAAAAAATAAAAAAAATTAAATGAGATACCAAAAAATTGGAAAGTGAAAAAGATTTTTTTTGTATGTGTTTGACCTTAATACAAAGATTCCGGAACAGTTTTTCTTTCGTCTATATCTAAAAAAAATGGCTGAGTAATAGCATTTTGAATTTCTCTTGTGGCTGACATTTTAAAACGATCTGATTTTTGTCACGCGATAACAGGCGTAATTATGAACCTATTTGGATGTAACTTGGTCTGTACATAGTACATACCAATGTCTCGACCGAGTTCGTTGGCCAGCTTCATTCGCCATCTTGTTTCAAAAGGGTTGCCATTTAAAAAAATTAAATTTAAAATTCAAAATGAGGTATTAAACAATTGGAAAATGAAAAAGATTTTTTTATGTGTTTGGCCTTGATACAAGGATTCCGGAGCAGTTTTTGTTTCTGAAAATTTGTTCTTTTGTTTATATCTTAAAAAATGGTTGATTGAATTTTGAATTTCTAGCATGGCTAACATTTTGAAACGATCTTGTATTTGTGACGCGATAACACACATTCGCCTATTTCGATGTAAGAAGGCATGTGGATAGTATACATCAACACCTCGACCAAGTTCGCTGGCCAGATTCATCAGCCATCTTGTTTCAAAATGGCGACCATTAAATTAAAAAATATATATATATTTAAAGTGAGGTTTAAAACAATTAGAAATTGAAAAAGGTTTCTTTCTTAAGTATTTGACCTTGATATAAGGATTCAGGAGCATTTTTTGTTTGTCTTTACCTTAAAAAATGGCTCAGATATAGCAGTTTCAATTTCTATTGTGGGTGACATTTTGAAAAATCTGATTTTTTGCATGCGACAGCACTCCTATATATTAACCGATTCCGATGTGAGTGAGCATGTGCACAGCAATTACTAAGGTCTCAACCAAGTTCACTGCTTAGCCTCATCCACCATGTTGTCTTAAAATGACAGGCACTTTAAGAAATTGCCGAATTTGGCAGCCAAATATATGTTACTTTAAAGAAAAGCAGCTTGGATAAAGCTGACTAATTTCGCGAAATTCTCATTCATTATATTGATAAAAATTAGTATTGAATCTCCTATATTCGGTTTCCACTAAATTAAGCTTCGTGTGTTTGAATGATATAATTTGGCTTTTTTTTTTAAATAAGGATTATGAAAGCTACCTCTTCCTCCCGGCACTGGCCGGAAGGACTTTTTTAGGTAGCTTTCTTTACAAAAAAGCTACCTATTGCAGCCGTTCGGAGGAAAGCGATTTCAAAAAATTTTGGTATATTTTCATCGATCATGACCCCCAGACCCCGAAACTACCCTCCGTTCAAAATTGATATATAAATATATATATATATATATCTGACCTATGTCACACTGTAACTCCTGTAATTATGAACCGATTTCGATGTAATTCGGTGTGTACATAGTACATACCAATGTCTCGACCGAGTTCGTTGGCCAGCTTCATCCGCCGTTTTGTTTCAAAATGGCGGCCATTTAAAATTTTTAAAAAATTTTAAAACTTGAAATGTGGTACCAAAAAATTAAAAATGGGAAAATATTTTTTCTTATGTATTTGACCTTTATACAAAGATTCCGGAGCAGTTTTTGTTTCGTCTATATCTTAAAAAATGGCTGAGTTATAGCATTTTGAATTTCTAGCGTGGCTGACATTTTGAAACGTCCTGAATTTTGTCACGCGATAAAAGGCGTTTTTATGAACCGATTTGGATGTAATTCAGTGTGTACATAGTACATACCAATGTCTCGACCGAGTTCGTTGGCCAGCTTCATCCGCCATTTTGTTTCTAAATGGCGGCCATTTAAATTTTTTTTAAAAATTTAAAATTTGAAATGTGGTACCAAAAAATTGAAAATGGAAAAATATTTTTTCTTATGTATTTGACCTTTATACAAAGATTTCGGAGCAGTTTTTGTTTCGTCTATATCTTAAAAAATGGCTGAGTTATAGCATTTTGAATTTCTAGCGTGGCTGACATTTTGAAACGTCCTGAATTTTGTCACGCGATAAAAGGCGTATTTATGAACCGATTTGGATGTAACTTCATTTATACATAGTACATACCAATGTCTCGACCGGGTTCGTTGGTCAGCTTCATCCGCCATCTTGTTTAAAAATGGTGGCCATTTAAATTTTTAAGAAAAATTTAAATTTGAAATGTGGTACCAAAAAATTAAAAATTGAAAAAATATTTTCTTCTTATGTGTTTGACCTTGATAAAAAGATTCGGGAGCAGTTTTTGTTTCGTCTATATCTTAAGAAATGGCTGAGTTATAGCATTTTGATTTTCTAGCGTAGCTGACATTTTGAAACGTCCTGACTTTTGTCATGTAATAACAGGCGTATTTATGAAACAATTTGGATGTACCTTGGTGTGTACATAGTACATACAAATATCTCGACCGAGTTCGTTGGCCGGCTTCATCCGCCATCTTGTTTCAAAATGGCGGTCATTTAAAAAAATTAAAAAATAAAAAAATTTAATTGAGATACCAAAAAATTGGAAAGTGAAAAAGATTTTTTTTGTATGTGTTTGACCTTAATACAAAGATTCCGGAACAGTTTTTCTTTCGTCTATATCTAAAAAAAAATGGCTGAGTAATAGCATTTTGAATTTCTCTTGTGGCTGACATTTTAAAACGACCTGATTTTTGTCACGCGATAACAGGCGTAATTATGATGTGTGATAATTATGACCTATTTGGATGTAACTTGGTCTGTACATAGTACATACCAATGTCTCGACCTAGTTCGTTGGCCAGCTTCATTCGCCATCTTGTTTCAAAAGGGTTGCCATTTAAAAAAAATTAAATTTAAAATTCAAAATGAGATATTAAAAAATTGGAAAATGAAAAAGATTTTTTTTATGTGTTTGGCCTTGATACAAAGATTCCGGAGCAGTTTTTGTTTCTGAAAATTTGTTCTTTTGTTTATATCTTAAAAAATGGTTGATTTACAGCACTTTGAATTTCTAGCATGGCTAACATTTTGAAACGATCTTGTATTTGTCACGCGATAACACACGTATTCGCCTATTTCGATGTAAGAAGGCATGTGGATAGTATACATCAACACCTGGACCAAGTTCGCTGGCCAGATTCATCAGCCATCTTGTTTCTAAATGGCGACCATTAAATTACAAAATATATATATATTTAAAGTGAGGTGCAAAAAAATTAGAAATTGAAAAAGGTTTCTTTCTTAAGTATTTGACCTTCATATAAGGATTCAGGAGCATTTTTTGTTTGTCTTTACCTTAAAAAATGGCTCAGATATAGCAGTTTCAATTTCTATTGTGGGTGACATTTTTGAAAAATCTGATTTTTTGCATGCGACAGCACTCCTATATATTAACCGATTCCGATGTGAGTGAGCATGTGCACAGCAATTACTAAGGTCTCGACCAAGTTCACTGGTTAGCCTCATCCACCATGTTGTCTTAAAATGACAGGCACTTTAAGAAATTGCCGAATTTGGCAGCCAAATATATGTTACTTTAAAGAAAAGCAGCTTGGATAAAGCTGACTAATTTCGCGAAATTCTCATTCATTATATTGATAAAAATTAGTATTGAATATCCTATATTCGGTTTCCACTAAATTGAGCTTCGTGTGTTTGAATGATATATTTTTAACCCATTTGTGCCTGAAGTTTTGTTTTCTCAAATTTTTGGTAAAATCACTTTAAAATGTTGCAAAATGAACTGAAAAAATATTTTTTAAAAATTACGCTAAAACTTTTTTGTATTTATTTGATAAAATGTAAACGTTCTAAATATGGGAATATGCATAATATTTGTAATAATGTAATATGCATAATTATATGTTTCGTTTAAATTTATGTAAAATAAGCTTTTAAATAGTATATTATATACTATAATTAGTATTTTTATGAATTGCTAAAAAATATATAGTTATTTCTTTACAGAGTCTAATAGCATTATAAGTATTAGCAATAATAAACCAAGAATAATTGTATTTGAGGCTTAAAAACAATTTGCTTTATAATCATCTTGAAAAGGATTTTACATAAACAACTGTCCCCTAAATGGCTAATAAAAGCAGGTACCCTTTCGTGCATAGCGCCCTATATTTTGTATGCTACAACTGCATAAAAAATACGCTTGGAGATATAATTTCACAATTTTAAAAAATACGTATTTCAAAGAAGTCTACAAGCTACAATTATGACTTATTTATTTCGAAAATTGGTAGAAAAAACACAAAAAAACTCACTTTTTAGATTTCGCCATCTTGAAAAACGAAAAATCTATAAACTCCGAAAAAAGCATTCATTTTAAGCAAATAAATATCCACCTTATGCAATCATCTTTCGGAAACAGGTAAAGACAATTATAGATAATTATTTTGTAAATTTTCATGTTATAAAGAAGAAGAAAATTATACAAATTTATTAAAATTCGAAGCGTCCCAAAAATAAGACGCCAGGCATAAATGGGTTAAATGTAATTAACTTCAATCTGAACATCATAACCTGGTAAGTGTGCATTCTTTTTTATTCTTTTTTTTTTAGTTTTATCCATTTATCAATTACTTAAAATGCTAATTTATCTTTATAATTTTGCCTTCTGCTACGATTAGTGTTACGATTATAGTGGGTCTGCAATTAGTCCCGCTTAACCACTGCGCAAGACGTCAAAAGTCCCGATTTTTCATGATGCAGAAGTTCTGTTTAATTTCGTTTCGTTCCATGTCATTGGTTAGTCTGCATCAAGCGGAACTTAACAAAATAAAATGTCTAAAGGCAGAACCTGTCTATAATGGAAAATTTAAAGTCTCTTCCAAAAGAATACCTTACATGTCTTCTACATGCCTAGACGGAAACCTGTCAAAAAGTAATTGTTTGCGGTCCCACTGATTCTGTCTTTACGAGTTTTACTGCACTTTCTTCAGTAAATTTTATGAAAACTGAACCTGTTTATAACGGAATTCCATTTTAAAAGTAAAAATTTCATTGTTTCTACGATCGAAACGATATGCAATTATAATTGCTGAATTGGAATTTTGTCCGTTTGTCTCTAATCATTCCATTTTCACCGGTTTTACTGTATAAGAATATTGTGTTTACTTAACCTTCTAAGACGGAATAGCAAGGGGAAATAATCTGTTTTAAAACGCTTTTGTCTTAGCAGATTGCATGGTATTCCTATCACATGAACAATTTAGTTTTTACGTTTAAGAGTCTCATGACTCTTAAAATTGGAAAAAATGAAAAAAAAAAAAGACCATTTTTAACATTTAATATCTTAAAATGCATATGATTTAAAAATACAAGTTTTATTGGAACTAAAAGATGTACTCATGTTCTTTCAATTTATGTATTTAAAAAATTCCAAGATGCAAAATTCGTATTTATAGGGGGCTCCAAGCTGACAGACATTTGTCGAGCAGAAAATTGGTATAACAGCTTATGCGCAGAATGAAATTTTTTATGCTTTATTATACTTCAGTTTGTAATAATTACCCTGAGCCTAAATAAATTTATATTTAAAGCATTTTTATATTTTTAATACAAAGTTGTATTTAGCTAATACAAAACAGTATAATCACCTAAAAAAATATTTTTTTGAACAGTATAAATGAAATTTTAGTTTCGGTTTATACAGACTAACTTGAAACATATGTTTCGAAAATTTCATAAAAAAATATTCAGAAGTTGTTGAGATATCCTGCGCGTTATGCCCAAAAACGCCATTTGGGGGGAAATGACTTCAAAGTTTCGGAAACACCGCTTCAGCTATTGAGCGGGTATAATTCTATTAGCCATAACTTCTGTTCTAATAGGAATTTCAAGGAAATAATCATGTCAAAATGTTCAGAAAAGATAGGATTCCATTATGGACAGGTTCTGTTTTCATGGGGTTTTCTGTATTTTAGGTAGCTTTCTTTACAAAAAAGCTACCTATTGCAGCCGTTCGGAGGAAAGCGATTTCAAAAAATTTTGGTATATTTTCATCGATCATGACCCCCAGACCCCGAAACCACCCTCCGTTCAAAATTGATATATATATATATATATATTAATTCATAATAATTGACGGTGGTAGGTTATGTTTAATTAATGTAATATATATATATATATATGACCTATGTCACACTGTAACTCCCGTAATTATGAACCGATTTCGATGTAATTCGGTGTGTACATAGTACATACCAATGTCTCGACCGAGTTCGTTGGCCAGCTTCATCCGCCATTTTGAAACAAAATGGCGGCCATTTAAAATTTTTTTAAAAATTTAAAATTTGAAATGTGGTACCAAAAATTTGAAAATGGAAAAATATTTTTTTCTTATGTATTTGACCTTTATACAAAGATTTCGGAGCAGTTTTTCTTTCGTCTATATCTTAAAAAATGGCTGAGTTATAGCATTTTGAATTTCTAGCGTGGCTGACATTTTGAAACGTCCTGAATTTTGTCACGCGATAAAAGGCGTATTTATGAACCGATTTGGATGTAATTCGGTGTGTACATAGTACATACCAATCTCTCGACCGAGTTCGTTGGCCAGCTTCATCCGCCATTTTGTTTCAAAATGGCGGCCATTTAAATTTTTTTTAAAAAATTAAAATTTGAAATGTGGTACCAAAAAATTGAAAATGGAAAAATATTTTTTTCTTATGTATTTGACCTTTATACAAAGATTTCGGAGCAGTTTTTGTTTCGTCTATATCTTAAAAAATGGCTGAGTTATAGCATTTTGAATTTCTAGCGTGGCTGACATTTTGAAACTTCCTGAACTTTGTCACGCGATAAAAGGCGTATTTATGAACCGATTTGGATGTAACTTCGTTTATACATAGTACATACCAATGTCTCGACCGGGTTCGTTGCCCAGCTTCATCCGCCATCTTGTTTAAAAATGGCGGCCATTTAAATTTTTAAGAAAAATTTAAATTTGAAATGTGGTACCAAAAAATTGAAAATTGAAAAAATATTTTCTTCTTATGTGTTTGACCTTGATAAAAGGATTCGGGAGCAGTTTTTGTTTCGTCTATATCTTAAGAAATGGCTGAGTTATAGCATTTTGAATTTCTAGCGTGGCTGACATTTTGAAACGTCCTGATTTTTCTCACGTAATAACAGGCGTATTTATGAACCGACTTAGATGTACCTTGGTGTGTACATAGTACATACAAATATCTCGACCGAGTTCGTTGGCCAGCTTCATCCACCATCTTGTTTCAAAATGGTGGCCATTTAAAAAAAGTCCTTCCGGCCAGTGCCGGGAGGAAGAGGTTGTGAGAATACTTCTCACAGTATTTAAATTTGGTTTAATTTTATTCCCTTTCAGTCTCTTTTTTGCATCGATGTCTATTTAAACTCAATCTTTATGCCGCGATGTTGACGCTTTTATCTCTCGCCGTAAAGCAAGTTCATTTTTCACCGCCGATATTCATATCTGCGTTGGGAGCGGATCGGCAGCTAGCGCATGCGCACTCCGTATTTTAGGAACATATCTTGGAGCTCTCGTATCGATGGAGACAACTTGCTTTACGGCGAGAGATAAAAGCGTCAACATCGCGGCATAAAGATTGAGTTTAAATAGACATCGATGCAAAAAAGAGACTGAAAGGGAATAAAATTAAACCAAATTTAAATACTGTGAGAAGTATTCTCACAGAGGTAGCTTTCATAATCCTTATTTAAAAAAAGCCAACTTATATCATTCAAACACACGAAGCTCAATTTAGTGGAAACCGAATATAGGAGATTCAATACTAATTTTTATCAATATAATGAATGAGAATTTCGCGAAATTAGTCAGCTTTACCCAAGCTTCTTTTCTTTAAAGTAACTTATATTTGGCTGCCATATCGGCAATTTCTTAAAGTGCCTGTCATTTTAAGACAACATGGTGGATGAGGCTAAGCAGTGAACTTGGTCGAGACATTAGTAATTGCTGTGTACATGCTCACTCACATCGGAATCGGTTAATATATAGGAGTGCTGTCGCATGCAAAAAATCAGATTTTTCAAAATGTCACCAACAATAGAAATTGAAACTGCTATATCTGAGCCATTTTTTAAGGTAAAGACAAACAAAAAATGCTCCTGAATCCTTATATCAAGATCAAATACTTAAAAAAGAAACCTTTTTCAATTTCTAATTTTTTTGCACCTCACTTTAAATAAATATATATTTTTTTATTTAATGGCCGCCATTTTGAAACAAGATGGCTGATGAATCTGGCCAGCGAACTTGGTCGAGGTGTTGATGTATACTATCCACATGCCTTCTTACATCGAAATAGGCGAATACATGTGTTATCGCGTGACAAATACAAGATCATTAAAAAGCAGAAAAACCAACGTTTAAAATGCACAAATAATATATGAAAAGCAGCAAACAGCTGTTTCGAATCTACTAGCGAGATTCTTCTTCAGTGCAAAAGGAACAGCGTGCTAGAAAAAGCAAGGCTGAGCAAAATCGTAGACAGAGAGGCGCTGGCTTTTATACCCTATGCGGGTGGCGAAGGCGCCGAAACAACCAATGAGAGAGAAGCAGTGGAAACGACTGGGTGGACAAGTAGCGACATCTACCGGAGAAGTAGAGAAAAGAAATCAAAAAAGGGGGGAATTAAATTAACGCTTTCCAAATACTTGGAAAATCTGGAGTACTAGATAAATCATTGACTAAAGAGTGAGAATTTTTAATGATATGGTAAGCTTCCCAAAAATCAAGATCAAGGTTAGAAGAACATTTTTGGATAATGATGGCTGAGGAAAAATCGAACCTATGTTGAGAAGACCAAGAATGTTGAGCAATAGAAGAACGTTTGAGCTCCTGATTTTTAACATAACCTTCATGCTCTTTTAAACGAAATCTAAGAGCACGTTTAGTCTGACCAATATAAGAAAGACCACACTGACAAGAGATCTGGTAAATGCCCCAATTATCTAGGCGATCAACGGGGTGTTTGAGATTTGAAAAAGGGATTTTATTAACAGGAGAAAAAATAACTTTAAAATCAAACCTTCTTAGGATTTTAGCAACTTGCTGACTGATTTTAGGAAAAAATGGTAATACAACTGAAGTATTAGAGTTGGAATTAGAATGCTTTTCAGAATGGTCGGATTTCGTCAATTTCTTATAAATAGAATCGATAATATTAGAGGAATAACCACGATCGACAGCAATAGCTTTGAGGTAATTAAGTTCAGCACTAAGTAACTGAGGAGTGGAACAAATATTAGTAGCCCGAAAAACAAAAGTATTGAAAGCAGCGAATTTCTGGTTAGGGGGATGAGAAGAATACCTGTGAGGTGGGAGACTGACAGCAAAAGGTTTACGAAAGACGGTAGTCTGAAAGCCATTTTCACAACGAATAACAAGGACATCCAGGAAAGAAAGACAGTTATTGGTCTCAATTTCAGAGGTAAATTGAATGCAGGGATCAATAGAATTCATAATAGAGAGAATATGATTAATATCCGAATTCATTTCAATCAGGACATAAACATCATCAACATAACGAACATAGAACGGAAATTTTAAGATTTCAAAAAGCTTGACCTCAAAATAGTGCATATAAATATCGCATAAAATTGGACTAAGAGGATTACCCATAGCCAAACCGTCAATCATACGGAAGAAATTACCATTGAAAACAAAAGTATTTTGCGACAAGCAAGCGCGAGTGAGAAGTATAAGTTCCTCGATTTCAAAATAAGAGAAATGGAATTCACAAAGCCTTTTCTTGAGGCAATCTAAAGCCCCCTCAACTGGAACGTTTGTAAATAATGATTTAACATCAAAAGAAACCATCATGTGACCCTGCGGTTTAAAATTATGAAGTTTTTTAACAAAATCAAAAGAATTCTTAACAGTGAAACGGTTACTGCTCAAAAGTGGGGAAAAAACAGAAACTAAATATTTGGCAAGCTTATAAGAAGCTGTACTGATACTAGAGACAATAGGTCTAAAAGGAATGTCAGGTTTATGGACCTTAGGTAAAGCATAAAACCTGGCACAATGCGCAATAGACGGAATAAGGGACTTCTTAAAGTTAGCAGGAATAATGGAAGAAGACTTAATGGCAGACTTAATAGAGTTAATTTCACTAGTGGAAGGGTCTTTGCGGATATCCACATACGGACCATCATTAATTAATTTATGGGTTTTTTCCAAATACGTAGATTTGTCGAGAAGAACAATCTGACCTCCTTTGTCGGCCTTAGTAATAATTAAGTTTGGATCAGAACGCAAATTTTTCAGACATTGTTTAACAGGATGTTTAAGATTGGGTTTATAAACATTAGAATTGAAATCAACAGTATTGGCAATGAGATGCCTAATAGACTCTTTTTGAGAAGAAGATAGAGCGCTATGCTTAAAGGCTCTTTCAATAGGAGCAATAAGATTAGGTAAAGAAGGAATAGCAGAGACAGAAAAATTGTTATTCAATTTGAGAGCATCGAGCTGATTGTTACTTAATGGAACACTAGAAAGATTGACAACAGCATTTTGGTTAACAAGAGGCAAATTACTGCAGTTATTAGCGACAGAACTTCCACAAAGCGCATTAAATTTCTTCTTTAAAACCGAACAATGAACAGAAGAAGCTGTGAGAACTCTGCTCCATGACCTTCTGTCAATGGACTGAAAATCAGGAGTAGAATTAGCGAGGCTGATATGCAAAGAATATAACTCGCGCTCTATATGAGCAATTTTGTGGCGAGTATCTTGAATCAAAGCTCTTAAAAGAGCTAATTTAGAACGAAATAAGACCTTCTCAATCCTATTTGAAGAAAATAAATTACAACGAACGGAAATGAATTTAGGAATAACCTTCTTACGCCTACAATCAAGTAGGAAATGTAAGTGTTCCAAAAACCTGTACTTTTTTAATCGTAAATTACAAAACCTATTGATTTGAGACATTGCGGAAAAAAAAAAAAAAAATACAGAAGAATAAAGGCCCGTTAACGCCAAATACATAAAAATAGCAAATAAAGCCTTTGTGCAACAATATTAAAAAGCAGAAAAACCAACGTTTAAAATGCACAAATAATATATGAAAAGCAGCAAACAGCTGTTTCGAATCTACTAGCGAGATTCTTCTTCAGTGCAAAAGGAACAGCGTGCTAGAAAAAGCAAGGCTGAGCAAAATCGTAGACAGAGAGGCGCTGGCTTTTATACCCTATGCGGGTGGCGAAGGCGCCGAAACAACCAATGAGAGAGAAGCAGTGGAAACGACTGGGTGGACAAGTAGCGACATCTACCGGAGAAGTAGAGAAAAGAAATCAAAAAAGGGGGGAATTAAATTAACGCTTTCCAAATACTTGGAAAATCTGGAGTACTAGATAAATCATTGACTAAAGAGTGAGAATTTTTAATGATATGGTAAGCTTCCCAAAAATCAAGATCAAGGTTAGAAGAACATTTTTGGATAATGATGGCTGAGGAAAAATCGAACCTATGTTGAGAAGACCAAGAATGTTGAGCAATAGAAGAACGTTTGAGCTCCTGATTTTTAACATAACCTTCATGCTCTTTTAAACGAAATCTAAGAGCACGTTTAGTCTGACCAATATAAGAAAGACCACACTGACAAGAGATCTGGTAAATGCCCCAATTATCTAGGCGATCAACGGGGTGTTTGAGATTTGAAAAAGGGATTTTATTAACAGGAGAAAAAATAACTTTAAAATCAAACCTTCTTAGGATTTTAGCAACTTGCTGACTGATTTTAGGAAAAAATGGTAATACAACTGAAGTATTAGAGTTGGAATTAGAATGCTTTTCAGAATGGTCGGATTTCGTCAATTTCTTATAAATAGAATCGATAATATTAGAGGAATAACCACGATCGACAGCAATAGCTTTGAGGTAATTAAGTTCAGCACTAAGTAACTGAGGAGTGGAACAAATATTAGTAGCCCGAAAAACAAAAGTATTGAAAGCAGCGAATTTCTGGTTAGGGGGATGAGAAGAATACCTGTGAGGTGGGAGACTGACAGCAAAAGGTTTACGAAAGACGGTAGTCTGAAAGCCATTTTCACAACGAATAACAAGGACATCCAGGAAAGAAAGACAATTATTGGTCTCAATTTCAGAGGTAAATTGAATGCAGGGATCAATAGAATTCATAATAGAGAGAATATGATTAATATCCGAATTCATTTCAATCAGGACATAAACATCATCAACATAACGAACATAGAACGGAAATTTTAAGATTTCAAAAAGCTTGACCTCAAAATAGTGCATATAAATATCGCATAAAATTGGACTAAGAGGATTACCCATAGCCAAACCGTCAATCATACGGAAGAAATTACCATTGAAAACAAAAGTATTTTGCGACAAGCAAGCGCGAGTGAGAAGTATAAGTTCCTCGATTTCAAAATAAGAGAAATGGAATTCACAAAGCCTTTTCTTGAGGCAATCTAAAGCCCCCTCAACTGGAACGTTTGTAAATAATGATTTAACATCAAAAGAAACCATCATGTGACCCTGCGGTTTAAAATTATGAAGTTTTTTAACAAAATCAAAAGAATTCTTAACAGTGAAACGGTTACTGCTCAAAAGTGGGGAAAAAACAGAAACTAAATATTTGGCAAGCTTATAAGAAGCTGTACCGATACTAGAGACAATAGGTCTAAAAGGAATGTCAGGTTTATGGACCTTAGGTAAAGCATAAAACCTGGCACAATGCGCAATAGACGGAATAAGGGACTTCTTAAAGTTAGCAGGAATAATGGAAGAAGACTTAATGGCAGACTTAATAGAGTTAATTTCACTAGTGGAAGGGTCTTTGCGGATATCCACATACGGACCATCATTAATTAATTTATGGGTTTTTTCCAAATACGTAGATTTGTCGAGAAGAACAATCTGACCTCCTTTGTCGGCCTTAGTAATAATTAAGTTTGGATCAGAACGCAAATTTTTCAGACATTGTTTAACAGGATGTTTAAGATTGGGTTTATAAACATTAGAATTGAAATCAACAGTATTGGCAATGAGATGCCTAATAGACTCTTTTTGAGAAGAAGATAGAGCGCTATGCTTAAAGGCTCTTTCAATAGGAGCAATAAGATTAGGTAAAGAAGGAATAGCAGAGACAGAAAAATTGTTATTCAATTTGAGAGCATCGAGCTGATTGTTACTTAATGGAACACTAGAAAGATTGACAACAGCATTTTGGTTAACAAGAGGCAAATTACTGCAGTTATTAGCGACAGAACTTCCACAAAGCGCATTAAATTTCTTCTTTAAAACCGAACAATGAACAGAAGAAGCTGTGAGAACTCTGCTCCATGACCTTCTGTCAATGGACTGAAAATCAGGAGTAGAATTAGCGAGGCTGATATGCAAAGAATATAACTCGCGCTCTATATGAGCAATTTTGTGGCGAGTATCTTGAATCAAAGCTCTTAAAAGAGCTAATTTAGAACGAAATAAGACCTTCTCAATCCTATTTGAAGAAAATAAATTACAACGAACGGAAATGAATTTAGGAATAACCTTCTTACGCCTACAATCAAGTAGGAAATGTAAGTGTTCCAAAAACCTGTACTTTTTTAATCGTAAATTACAAAACCTATTGATTTGAGACATTGCGGAAAAAAAAAAAAAAATACAGAAGAATAAAGGCCCGTTAACGCCAAATACATAAAAATAGCAAATAAAGCCTTTGTGCAACAATATTAAAAAGCAGAAAAACCAACGTTTAAAATGCACAAATAATATATGAAAAGCAGCAAACAGCTGTTTCGAATCTACTAGCGAGATTCTTCTTCAGTGCAAAAGGAACAGCGTGCTAGAAAAAGCAAGGCTGAGCAAAATCGTAGACAGAGAGGCGCTGGCTTTTATACCCTATGCGGGTGGCGAAGGCGCCGAAACAACCAATGAGAGAGAAGCAGTGGAAACGACTGGGTGGACAAGTAGCGACATCTACCGGAGAAGTAGAGAAAAGAAACGATCTGTCTACGATTTTGCTCAGCCTTGCTTTTTCTAGCACGCTGTTCCTTTTGCACTGAAGAAGAATCTCGCTAGTAGATTCGAAACAGCTGTTTGCTGCTTTTCATATATTATTTGTGCATTTTAAACGTTGGTTTTTCTGCTTTTTAATATTGTTGCACAAAGGCTTTATTTGCTATTTTTAAATACAAGATCGTTTCAAAATGTTAGCCATGCTGGAAATTCAAAGTGCTATAAATCAACCATTTTTTAAGATATCAACAAAAGAACAAATTTTCAGAAACAAAAACTGCTCCGGAATCAAGGCCAAACACATAAAAAAAATCTTTTTCATTTTCCAATTATTTAATACCTCATTTTGAATTTTAAATTTAATTTTTTTTAAATGGCAACCCTTTTGAAACAAGATGGCGAATGAAGCTCGCCAACGAACTCGGTCGAGACATTGGTATGTACTATGTACAGACCAAGTTACAATAGGTCCAAATAGGTTCATAAATACGCCTGTTATCGCGTGACAAAAATCAGGTCGTTTTAAAATGTCAGCCACAAGAGAAATTCAAAATGCTATTACTCAGCCATTTTTTTTTAGATATAGACGAAAGAAAAACTGTTCCGGAATCTTTGTATTAAGGTCAAACACATACAAAAAAATCTTTTTCATTTTCCAATTTTTTGGTATCTCATTTAAATTTTTTTATTTTTTAATTTTTTTAAATGGCCGTCATTTTGAAACAAGATGGCGGATGAAGCTGGCCAACGAACTCGGTCGAGATATTTGTATGTACTATGTACACACCAAGGTACATCCAAGTCGGTTCATAAATACGCTGTTATTACCTGAGAAAAATCAGGACGTTTCAAAATGTCAGCCACGCTAGAAATTCAAAATGCTATAACTTAGCCATTTCTTAAGATATAGACGAAACAAAAACTGCTCCCGAATCTTTTTATCAAGGTCAAACACATAAGAAGAAAATATTTTTTCAATTTTCAATTTTTGGTACCACATTTCAAATTTAAATTTTTCTTAAAAATTTAAATGGCCGCCATTTTTAAACAAGATGGCGGGTGAAGCTGGCCAACGAACCCGGTCGAGACATTGGTATGTACTATGTATAAACGAAGTTACATCCAAATCGGTTCATAAATACGTCTTTTATCGTGTGACAAAATTCAGGACGTTTCAAAATGTCAGCCACGCTAGAAATTCAAAATGCTATAACTCAGCCCTTTTTTAAGATATAGACGAAACAAAAACTGCTCCGGAGTCTTTGTATAAAGGTCAAATACATAAGAAAAAAATATTTTTCCATTTTCAATTTTTTGGAACCACATTTCAAATTTTAAATTTTTTTAAAAATTTTAAATGGCCGCCATTTTGAAACAAAACGACGGATGAAGCTGGCCAACGAACTCGGTCGAGACATTGGTATGTACTATGTACACACCGAATTACATCGAAATCGGTTCATAATTACGGGAGTTACAGTGTGACATAGGTCAGATATATATATATATATATATCAATTTTGAACGGAGGGTGGTTTCGGGGTGTGGGGGTCATGATCGATGAAAATATACCAAAATTTTTTGAAATCGCTTTCCTCCGAACGGCTGCAATAGGTAGCTTTTTTGTAAAGAAAGCTACCTAAAATTAAAAAATAAAAAAAAATTAAATGAGATACATTTAATTACACATTTAATACACTTTAAGAAATCGCCGAATTTGGCAGTCAAATATAAGTTACTTTAAAGAAAAGCAGCTTGGATAACGCTGACTAATTTCGCGAAATTCTCATTCATTATATTGATAAAAATTAGTATTGAATCTCCTATATTCGGTTTCCACTAAATTGAGCTTCGTGTGTTTGAATGATATAAGTTGGCTTTTTTTAAATAAGGATTATGAAAGCTACCTCTTCCTCCCGGCACTGGCCGGAAGGACTTTTTGAGCTGGGCCCAACTTAGCGAATACTAAAGGCCGAATATAGAATAGATACCGAATATTCGGTGCATCTCTATTAGCTACTATATATGATAGTATTTTATATCTTCGAAAAATTAAAAGTTTCTTGAAAAAATTATTTAAAAAAAATGCGCGAAAAAAATCCTTTAGGGTGTTTTCAAATCAAAAGAGGTACTTTCTGAGACATTTCTGAATTCATTTTTGTTCGAAAATTGGTAGGTGTTGTTATTCAGAAACTATGTAGTTGAAAGACGTTTTCCATTTTTTGGTAAACTCAAAAGATTTTTCAGAAAATACTGTCAAAGTTGGCGTTTTTAACCGAATTCCAGACACGGCAGCTAGAGAAAGGCAAAATACTTGTCGTCATGTGACCACAATCGCTTATAACACGATAAGTAATTTTATCAAAAAATGAAACTAGTTTCCTTTGTATTCCGCTTCAACAGTCAGGCCTGCCAATATGCTTAAAATGAGACACAAAATGTGTCAGAAAATTTTGCGTTTTTCAGTAGGAAGCTCGAGAACCGCTTTAAAGAAAAATAATAATAAGATAGAGAACTATAAAATATTGGATTTTTTCATTGTAACCAAATATAAACCGATGATATGTTTTAAGATCTAGATCTGTTCTTGTCACGGGGTAGTGGAGGGCATAAGGAGATATACGCCGTATACCCTCTCTGGATTTTTTTAAAGAAGCTCCGCATACCCTCTGCGTCTCAAATAAAGCATTAGCGTATACTGTATCCATGAATGTTCATGATTTTAGCGTATACCCTTTGTTTTTTTACGACTGCAACACTGGTTCTTGTCATTCAGTTCGAAAAGATATTTTTTATTTATGTTTTTGAACTTGTGTTTTAAAATTATTAGTTGTATTGATATACTAGCAAACCCCGCGGCTTTGCTCGCGTAATATTTGAAATATGCCAAGTGATATTTATATGTCTAATTTTTATTAAAAGGTACTAACTAAATTTTTATTTTATTAAATGGTAATATTTTATTTTATTAAAAGGTACTTATTACTTTTAGGAATAATTAAAAAAATTACTATTTAAAACACAGTTTGATTAAACATCATTGTTACACTGCATAAGGCAGAAATGAGACTTAAATTAATAAAACGAAATAAATCTAAATAAATAAAAATTTAAAAAATATTTTGAAACTTTTATGCTTAATTAATACGCTCATTTCAGTATTCATTTGAAGTTTCGACTTTTTTAGAAACCATCTTCTTACATCTTAAAATTAACCATCAAGTCAAATTCCAAGTCCTACCACCTCTCTCAGCATAAAGGGCTATGTTGAAATAGGAATTGTCATCATTAATTTGCCAACATTAATTTTGAAATTGGTTTGTTATTTCCTAATATTCCACAGAAACGTAATTTAGAAAGCTTTTAAAGGCCTTTTTTAGAGCGTTTGTTGTTCCTTTGAATCCTAGGTGGTAGAATCATCGGCATAAAATATAGCCTGTGTACGATCAGAGACTGTTACCTTTGATTCGCAACTATTACTTTTATAATTGGTTTATATCCCCTGAAATTGAGTAGAAATCGTAATTTAGGACTTTTTTAGAATGCTTTTCGCACCTCCCCTTCACTTCACCCCGTTTTAATTCGAATTTATTTTCGACAGTCCTTCGAGGGCATATATATTTTATAAGTAACTACTATGCCATATTTAAAGTTTCTAGCCTTTTCAGTATCACAGAAATCGCAATTTAGAAAGTTTTTAGCTACTGCAACCCTTTGGTGGTAGTGGCACAGACATAAAATATAGCTTATGTTTGAGCAGGTTCTATCACCAACAATTTGTCATCATTATTTTTTAAATCGGTTTGGTATTTTATAAGATTACATAAAAATTGTAATTTATAACACTTTTCGTTCACTTCATCTTTTTAAATTTGAAATTTTCTTTCGACAGTTCTTAGAAAGCAGTTGCATCGTGTAAGTAAAGGCCATGCCATACTTCAAAGTTTTAGACCCTTCAGTTATGCAAAAAACGCAAATTAGAACATGTTTTGCTTTTGCAACCCTCAGATGGTAGTGACAGCAACATAAAATATAACCTATATTATAGCAGGGACTGTGACCATTGATTTGCAACCATTACTTTTGAAATAGCTTTGGAATTTCCTGAGATTGAGTAGAAATCGCAATTTAGAACGTTTTTAGAACGCTTTTCGCGCATTTTCACCCCTTTTTAAATTTCTAATTTTTTTAAACTATTCTTAAAGATCATTTATATGTAATAAATATATTCCTTGCCTAATTTTATGTTGCTAGCCCCTACCGATCACAAAAATCGAAATTTGGAACGCTTTTTTGCTCCTGCAACGTCTAGGTGATAGTGATACCGACTTAAAATAGCGTCTATGTTAGAGCAAAGGCTGTCAGCATCAATTTCCAACCATTACTTTTGAAATCAGTTTGATTCTTCCTGAGATATTAATGACAAATCGGCATTTAGAACGTTTTTAGAACGCTTTTCGCTCATTTTGCTTCTGCATCTCCTCTGGGGTAGTGGAAACAGATATAAAATATAGCCTATATTGGAGCAAGATCTGTCCCCATCATTTTTACACCATTATATTTGAAATCGATTCAGTATTTCCTGAGATTGCTAGAAATCGCTATTTGGAACGTTTTTTACAACGCTTTTTTCGCATTTTGACCCCCCCCCCCCTTTTAAATTTCGACTTTTTTAGGAAATGTCCTTAGAGATCATTGATATCTTATAACTAACTACCATTCTAAATTTCACGATTCAAGGCCCTTCCGCCACGCAAAAACCGCAATTTAGAATGCTTTTCTCCTGCACCCCCTTTAGGGTAGTGGCACCGACATAAAACATAGCCTATGTTGGAGCAAGGGTTTTCACCATCCTTTTGACGCCATTATTTTTTTAATCGGTTTGGTATTTCCTGAGATTGTGTAGAAATCACAATTTAGAACGTTTATTAGAACGCTTTTCGCGCATTTTCACCCCTTTTAAATTTCGAATTGTTTAAGAACTGTTCTTAGAAATCCTTTATATCTAATAAGTAGCTGATACTTCAAATTTCATATTTCTAGGCCCTTCAGTAACACATAAATCGCATTTTTAGAACGTTTTTTGCTCCTACACACCCTTTGGGGTAGTGGCACCGACATAAAACATAGCCTATCTTGGAGCAAACGTTGTCACTATCATTTTGACGCCAATATTTTAAAAATCGGTTTGGTATTTCCTGAGATTATGTAGAAACTACCATTTAGAACGTTTTTTAGAACGCTTTTTGTGCGTTTTCAACCCTTTTAAATTTCGAATTTTTTAAGAACTGTTCTTAGACATCATTTATATCTTACTAGAAAGATAGCCCGTCAAAAATGACGGAAAATGTAATATATAGATCTGTTATATACAACATATCTGCAAGAATATGAGTTTTTCTCGCTTGTTCTGCAGTGATAAATGAAAATAAAATTTTTTAAAAGAAACACATTTATGAAAAACTATGTATAATAAATACATAAAAAATGCAATTTAAGTGTAAATTAACATTTGGTCGGAAAACTTCAGGATATACGACGTTTTTTGTAAAAAATTTTTATTATTTAAAAGCTGACCTTGCTGTTCAGTATCTTCCATATATTTTTAAATGTCCTTCCTCTTTGCATCTTGAAATAATTACATATAGTTGGCCATGGAAAAAAAACAGTTCTTTTAAATACAGTCCGACTGTATAAAATGTTTATCTTTCTAACTTATTTATCATATTTGTAAATGACAGTATAAATGAAAATTTTATTCATATCAATTCATTTTATTCATTACTCATTCATTTCAAATGAAAAATACTATAAATTATTGAAAAAGGGTATTTCTTTGTTAAAAAACATATTCAATATTACATCTCTACTTCATTCTTAATTTTCCAATCAAAAAACAGAACAAACCTAACAAAAAAACAAAACAACAAAAAAAAAAATCCCTGCCGGCTCGGGCCTACAGGCGGAGGTAGATTTCGAAGTTAAGTACTAAATTCTCCAACAAAACTTAAATCAAGATTAGAGATAAACCCAGTTTCTTCACAAAGAGTGAGCTGTATGGAGCTAAACTTTTTGTGAAAATTATAATATACACGAATACACACACACATGTATATGGAATAGATTTAAAAAATGGCTACAAAAAATTCAGAGAACCTTAAAGTGTTAAAATATGTTAATATTTCCATAGTCGGGTTTTTATCATGTTTTAATACGTTTCTTCAAACTCACATGGCGTTAAATATTCACCTGCTGAGGTCCATTATATTTCCAATATGACGCAATATACATATTTTTTTAATTCGTCAAACTATTTATTTTATTTTGAGTTTTCATGCTGAAATCTTGCTCTAAAAAACTTATGACGTAGTATTCAATTTGTTTTCAATTTGTCAAACTATTTAATTTTACACGTGAAAATTTTGCATTAGAAAAGTAATTGTTGTGGTGAGAATTTTATTTATTTTTTTTTAATTGTTGGCAACTGCTATAACGAAAAACTTTTATTTTTTTCTGCCATTGTTGTGTAAGAGCTGGTTTTATCAGAATCATGTTAAGACAGTATTCAAAATTTTGAACCCTTCCCATTTCCACCCTCTTGGACCGATTTCGCCCATTTTCAATCCCCGCCGAGATATTAGCCATATCAAAGTTGTTGGCGAGTTTGAGAACAATCCGTGCATAATTGCGACTTTTATCGTGCGGACAAAATTTAGTACATACTTACATATATATATATATATATAAACTTTTTAGGTGGGGGTGGTTTTGGGATCCTGGGGTCCTATAATGAAAAGTTATGAAGGAATTTTTCAAAAGTCGCACCATAGTAACGACTGCAATAGGTAGTATTTCTTACGAAACCTACCTAAAAACGTTGCCGCTTTGAGTTGCCATTATCGTCTGCATGCGAAAAAAAAATAAACACTATAAAAACCATAGAGGTAATTCAGTGTTGGATGAATGCCAACATCGGTTTCCTTTTCTCATGTAGACTTTTTCATGGGGCTGCGACCGGCGGTGACGTCATTAATAATGTATTAAAAGAGAGGCGAAATAGTAACTCAATGAGCAAAATTTTTTATGTGAACGATTCTAAAATGTGAATGACTCACCATAACAGCTCTGTGCTTGTTTACATTAGGAAAATTAAACACGGTTTCTGAAATGGTTTAACGATAACGCAACACATTAAGCTTTTCTAATAGAAAAATATGCTGAACTTATGCTGTTTTTATAGAAAAATGCGCTGAACAGACGTGATTCCAGATAGAAGAAATAAATGTAAAAAAATTTTCAGGTACAGATGTCATATTCGCCCCATATTGGCGCGATTTTTTTCGGTTGCCAATTTGGCGAAAACATCAACAGCATAAACAACATAATCCGGGTTACCACATCAAGCAAAATAACGACACTTTGGCGCAAGTTAAGTACCTGTTGCCTATATGATATTGGCGACAGAAAAAAATCGCGCCAATATGGGGCGAATATGACATCTGTTCCAATTTTGAAAGACATACTTTCATTAACATTCACAAAAATGTATTTTTTTAATGCTCTAAAAAGTGGGAAATTTTTGGTATTGAAATGAAATTGTTTTATTTTCTCATGTCCAAGAAGAAAAAAATGAAAGATTAAACGCCAATTCAATTTAACTTTTGTTTAAGTTTTTTTATGATATTATACGTATGATATTATACGTACGTTACCTATGCATATATATGTACATAAAGTTGGCGCCCGCGTTTTCATTTTTCCCCCTTGGTCATGGGAAAATAAAACAATTTATTTTCAAGCAGAAATATTATTTTCTACTTTTTAGTGTATTTATATATATATATATATATATATATATATATATATATATGGTACTTCTTAGTTATCCCGTCGACCAATTTCGCCAAATTATATAAATCGCCAAATTATACACATTGACATAATTTTTTATTTTAAATAACGAAAGAACAAATAAATTAGTAAAACATTAATAAAAATACAAATAAAACGTCGAATTAATGGTTTTATTGCCATTATTGGCATTTAATCTTACAATTAATTAATTAATGGCAACCATTATTGACAATTAATCTTACAATTTGGCGACAGTAATTTGGCCGACGGGATAACTAAGAAGTACCATATATTTTTTATACATTTTTGAAGAGTTTTAATAAAAGCATGTCTTTCAAAATAAATAAATAAATAAATAAATAAATAAAAATTTAGAAAAATACATATATTTTGTTTTTAATATTTTAGTCAAACAGCACTTTTTTAGTCTTATTTTACATTTATTTTAGGCAGAGATGTCATATACGCGCGCGATCATTGTCGCGATTTTTTTCCGACGCGAGTTTGGCGAAAACCTCGTTACCATATTATCAATATCCGGATAACCATATCAAGCAAAATAACGACACTTTGGCGCCAGTTAAATACCCGTTGCGTATATGATATTGGCGCCAGACATGTGACCATATGTGACATCTGTGCCTTATTTTATTCTTAATTTTTTTGTACAAACTATAGCGCAGATAGTGCAAAATAATAAACATTTTGGGAACAGATGTCATATTCGCCCCATATTGGCGCGATTTTTTTCGGTTGCCAATTTGGCGAAAACATCAACAGCATAAACAACATAATCCGGGTTACCACATCAAGCAAAATAACGACACTTTGCGCAAGTTAAGTACCTGTTGCCTATATGATATTGGCGACAGAAAAAAATCGCGCAATATGGGGCGAATATGACATCTGTACCACATTTTGGTACTTTTCCACTATAGGGGTCTTGGCGATTTTTTTAAAAAGTTTGTTGTAATTCGGGCATCAGAAAGTGAGATTTGTGATCATATCATATAAACAGCTATGAAAATCAAATAAACAAACTTTTAAGTTTATTTATATAATCTATAAATATTTTACTTGTATCTATATTATTGTTGTTTTTTCATATACAATTTACTTCTGTTTGTATACAAAAATAGTTAACATAGTTGCTTCTGTGTATTAAATAAATTGTGTAAATATTGAAAAATTACTTCTGTAGTATATGAAACAGTGAATAAGTTGCTAGAAAATATGTTGCCAAATTACATTTTCTGGTACTTTTCCGTTATACGGATGCCACTGCCGCCAAGCGTAATAGTTGGCGCAAAATGAAAATCATGTGAATTGAAACATTTGAAAAATAAAAGAAAAAACATGAAGATAAAGTGAGCATTTAAAAAATAGGTACTTCTTAGTTATCCCGTCGACCAAATTACTGTCGCCAAATTCTAAGATTAATTGTCAATAATGGTTGCCATTAATTAATTAATTGTAAGATTAAATGCCAATAATGGCCAGTAAAACCATTAATTCGACGTTTTATTTGTATTTTTATTGGCACAGATGTCATATTCGCCCCATATTGGCGCGATTTTTTTCTGACGCCAATGTCATATACGCAATGTATACTTAACCGGTGCCAAAGTGCCGTTATTTTGCTTGATATGGTAACCTGGATGTTGTTGTTTATGCTGTTGATGTTTTCGCCAAATCAGCGTCGGAAAAATAACGCGCCAATATGGGGCGAATATGACATCTGTGCCTTTTTATTAATGTTTTACTAATTTATTTGTTCTTTCGTTATTTAAAATAAAAAATTATGTCAATGTGTATAATTTGGCGTGTGGTTTGGCGATTTATATAATTTGGCGAAATTGGTCGACGGGATAACTTTTAAGTACCAAAAAATATAACATTTGAAAATTACAGACTTCTACGAACTATTTTATTAAATCACAAATATATACTTAAAATAAGTGAACAAATAACTGTTATACAATAGAGTAATAAATTAAAACTCATACTAAACGGATCATATGTCATATATTCCCGCGGCCGCCATCTTGGATTTTTTCTTAGCATGAAAACCCTTTTTCCGCCAAGTAGTAAATGTCGTCACGCAGTGATTTATGCGTTTGTTAGGATTAACGAAAATGAAATGTAAAACATCGCCAAGAAATCTCAAAATATCAAAGATGGCGGCCGCGGGAATATACAGCATCTGGCACAGATGTCATATCATATTGGTGCAATGTTTTTCTGACGCCAATGTCATATACGTACAAAGTACTTAACTTGCGCCAAAGTGTCGTTATTTTTCTTGATATGGTAACCCGGATATAGATGATATGGTAAAGAGGTTTTCGCCAAAATGGCGTCGGTAAAAAGTCGCTCCAATAAGGGATGTATATGACATCTGTGCCCAGCATCTAAGCCTTGTTTCCATTGCCGCCATTAAAGTTTCAGCTGTACGATCGAGAATAGGAGTAAGAAAAAATCCCCGTGTTTCACGACATAAACTACCTAACACCCACTGAGGAGGAAGAAAACATCCTACATTGCTTTTTTTTCTGGTAAAAAGACTTTCATCTACTTCTATAATTTTATTAGGTCCACCGATTTTTCTGTTTGGTCTTGAACACAAAGCATTTGCACAAACTTCTCTCAAATAACTATTCCAGTCAGCTGTTGTGTTGTGATTCATATCAAGTTGCAGCTCACAAAAATCAATCGATGTCAACTCTTGGCACCATAAATATATAAACCTTAAAGCATTATGAAAAGACAACCGCGATCCTTTTCAAACCATGTTTTCTGTCGTATTCCTACGCTTTCTCGGCATGATCGTAAACTACATCTCCATTTCGGATTTTCAGAATTCATCCATAATTCCATTTCATGGTTTTTTGAACACAACATTTTATTATGCAGAATTCCAAATTCGTGAAACAGTTTAATCGCAATTTTCTCACCATCTGGTAATTGCCAAATGGTAAAATTCATCTCAGCGTCTGCAGTAAAAGTAAATTATAACTTCATAAAACAAAATATTTTCAATTCGAATAGTAAATTAAATAGCTTTTAAGGTTAAATAATAACATTTCACGCGATTCACGTTTCATACATAGCATATCACAATGTTCCGCATGGTTTACAATAAAAATCCTTTTCATGATCAGGGTTGAAATAATTGGCGCATTAGCATACATTTTGGCATAGTGTCCGTATAACGGAAAAGTACTCATTTTCTCTATCTCGCCAAGGTCCTACACTGGAAAAGTACCTAAAGCACATTAAAATCGGGTAGTTAGGAGCTCAGACAGTACAGCGCCGTCTATTGGCGGTTATGTTATTAGTAGCATCGGGATGAAGATGTAAAGACGTACATTTTCGTATATTACACTTTTAAATTCTCATCCATAGATTCTGGAAAGAAAAACCCTTAAAAGTACGGAGTTAAAATTATATTGCGGTGATCTCGATTATGAAAGCTTAATGGTTTTAAATGGGAATTTCGCCAAAAGAGATGAATCGCCAAGTTGGCTTCATATATGACAACTTATTTCTGTCACCAGATTTGGCGACATTTTTTTCAAATTTGGCGATATTTCGCCAAGTTGGTCAACCTTTGGCGCTACTGTGGCTACTGTTAGTATTTTTCAACAATTACTCATTACGTCATTACAATGAGGCGGTTCTACCGGAATCGTGAGGGACACACAGAGACTTGGATTTTATATAAATAGATAAGTAACTTATATTCCAAATTTCATATTTCTAGGCCCTTCAGTAACGCAAAAATCGCATTTTTAGAACGTTTTTTCTCCTGCACCCCCTTTGGGGTAGTGGCACCGACATAAGATATAGCCTATGTTCTAAGTTGGACTAACACCATCATTTTGATACCATTACTTTTGGAATCGGTTCGGTAGTTCCTGAGCTTACCTCCGACAAATAAACAATTTTTTCCTCTTTATAATAGGAGTATAGATAAAGACAAGTGCATTTATGATAAGCATTAATCTTTCTTCTAATTGGCGTTTTTAGATATACATTTACTTTCTGCTGCAAAAACTGAAAGCAATTTTTTTTTTTTTTTTTTTTTTTTTTGTTTTCTGAAATGAAGGGATCTCAAAGTTAATTAAAAAAATTCTTTGACTTGAATCAGGCTAATTCATGTAACAGAATCAATGCTACAGCTCACAAAAAAATGCAAGCAAAGTAATTTTGCAGAAAATAAAATAATTTTCCACACTGTCTACCCTCTCTCCCCTCCCCCTTCTCCATCAAAAAAAAAATCTTTTTGTGTTCAACACTCTTTTTTTTTTTATTATTGCAAATTAAAATAACAATATTTAATTTTTTTATACTTATGCTCAATTGCTCAACATGATATTTGACTATTTCAATTCTGATAACTTTCCATGTTACGAGTTCCAGCTTAAAAATTCAACAGAAAAGATATCCTACAAATAAAGTGCAGCTTTGATTAGCCACATTTTGTGGTTTTTAAAAACTATTTAAAGCTGTTCTGAAACCGTAATTTGCATGTTTTTTCACACATTCGTGAAGAAATTTTCATTTTTAAATGCACGAAATTTGCAGATATTCTTTCTTCTTCGTAAACCAACAGCGTTTCTCTTTTTTCCTATAAAGGTAACTGGTCTTTCAGAAAATGGTGCTAAATTTGACGTTTGGAACAGATTTTTTTAGAACGTGACAATCGGCAAAAGATCATTTTGAGGCAGCAATTGATTATAACTTAATATGTAATACATTTATCAGAAAATTTAAAAGTGCTATTTGATTTCAAAGCACTTCATGCCTCATGCCTGCTGATTACATGCTTCTGGATTTAAAAAAAATGCCTACTTAAATGAGTCAGTAATAAATAATTTTGGCAAAACATAAAATGTTTTCTGTACCGAGCCGGGACTGGTTTTATTTTTCCAAGTCTTCACGGGCCAGAATTTTCAGTCCCGGTTCTCACCCAACCCGTATGAAAATCATTGTCTCAGCGTGGCCTGGTAGCAAAATACAGCTAAATTAAAATATAGTAATACGCGTGAAAAAGAACCTGCCTATGACGGAATCATGTTTTAAACTGAAAAATGTGTTGATCCATGCAAAATTAATATAATATGTGAGAAAAGAATATATAACACATTTACACCTATTAATAACATATTAAATTTAAAAAATAAAAAAACCCGACTACGTAAAAAGCAAACTAATTAATTATTTCTCATGAATGTGAAACTATTTTTTATATTACTTAACTATTTTTTTTATTTACTTGTATTGATGACTTTTAAGTTGTATTTAACTGTTAGTTCCTATCTATAAAAACTGTTTTGATGAGGCCTATAGATGTCTGTGAAGGTTAGAGTTGCACTAAAACTAGAGATCCTAACTTCCAGCTTGGGTAATATTTAAACGGGGCTTTTGACTGTAAAATAGTCAATGAAACATCGTTTTCATTTTGAAAGACCTATCCAATGATATGTCACTCAATAGGGTGCATAAAAAAAATTTCGTCTGTACTGCCATTTTGTATTTTACGGCCTCCATTTTAAATTATAAAAACAAAACCTAGCCTATAACCATCGGACGGTTAAGTCAAATCGATAGAGACCTCAGTCATTAAAATCCATCCAGCCGTTGGGATGTTTCGAGGGTATAAAGAAATCCACATACCCAGATACGCGTGAAACACATAACCCTTCTTCGCAGTCGGGTGAAAATGGAACTTGTCTATAATGCATTTTTTTTTTACTTTAACTGTGTGATTCCGTCTTAGAAGATTTTACTGTATAGCATTTTTTAGATTTTTAAGTCTCCAATACATGGAATATGGATTAACAAAATTAATGATAATGGAAACATTGGCATACAACAAATAGAGATTTATTAAAAAAATAAATACAGTCCACTCCCTCTAATCCGCAACTCTATAATCCGCAAACGCCTGCAATCCACACTATATTTCAGATGTAAACAAACATGTAAATAAAGAGATTTTTTAAGCAAGATAACTCACATTTTGACTGTAATAAATATTGACTAATCTGATGAATTTATTAAAAATTTTAATTTTAAATGCACTAAAATTTTTTAATGCATTTTTGCATTAGTTAGAAAGAAATATTCTGTGTATCTTATAAATAACTATTAAACTTCTATATTCTGAACACATTTGTTGGCTATATAAAAGGTAAAATTACTTTCAAAAAAGGGTCAGCTCTTTTGTATAAATGTCTTAATCTTTTAGAAAAATAAACTTTTCTTATTTATCAAGAAATCCTGACTCTTGTAAAAGGCTTCAAGATTAAATTGCAGAGTATAAATTAAAAGCTATAAAGCAAACCATTATCACTGCGATGCTTGAGATCTAAAAATAAGTAGAAATGTTTCTATTAATTGTGCATTATTATATTATTTAAATGTATTTCTAATATTGGGTACAGTTTATATATATATAAGCAGTTTCTTTTATTTCTGTGTTATTTATTTACAATGTGGTTACTATATTTGTTGATAAATTCCAAATATTACAATGTAAACAAAGAAATGACCTATAATCCGCAAAATTCTATAATCCGCAAAACCCTTGGTCCCAACCTGTGCGGATCAGAGGGAGTGTACTGTAAATATCGCAGCCTACGGCATTTCTACAAAACTAAAGATTACAAAAACAAAAAAAAAAAAAAAAAAAAAAAAAAAAGAAAAAAAAAAGAAAGAAAGAAAAAAGCTAAGATTAAGTATTTTTGATCAGAAAATTCCTCGTACAGACAAATTTTTAACCAAATCGACGTAAAAATCAATGTTTTGTAAAAAATCACTCGGGCCGTGCCAGGCTCGGGCCGAGATTTTCATTTTTTTCCGGGCCAGGATGGTCTCAGGCTGAACTTTTAGCTGCTATAACGCCGGACCAGGCCAATAATTTTTTTCGACAGGCCTGGCCGAGTTCAGGCCTACCTTTTATAATGGGCCGTGTCGAATTTTTTCCTATGGGTCGGCCTGGCTCGGGCCTGAAAATTTCTACCCGTACAAACTTCTAACTTAAAATTTAAAAAGTGTTGCATATTTCAAACTTTGAGTTATAAATAAAAGAAAAAAAGAATTACTTTTTAAATATTTTCTATTGAATTAATTTTTATTGTAATAATAAATAATCAATCTAAATCTGTCTTTTTACACCTCATCCCAAATTACTGCTTTTACCTTTGTTTCCTCTCCCCTCACTGGGGTATCGAGCACGAAAAGATTAAACCTTAAGTGATGAGGTGATTTTTTTTTTAATAACGTGGTGAGGTGGTGTGTATACAACCCCAAAATTTGATTTCTTGTCTTGTGCACTCCACAAAATTTAGCGAATTAAAATAAGAAAATCTGCTGTGAATTTTGCATAATTTACTTGAATAAAAACAACTGAAAAAGTAATGTAAGTGTACATACATATACATATAAATACACGTATCTAAATACCACAAAAAAATTTCTTCATAATTAAAATTTCTCCGGGGTGAAAACACCTCACCTGATCAGTTAAGGGTTAAAGTCTTTAAAATTACTTTTTTTCCTCTGCCTTATTCGTAATTGTGCAATACGATAAATAAATCAGCAGTTATCTACTTCACTCCCACCATTCATAATTTCTACTACCTTCGCTCCCCCCCAGTTTGTAAAATTTTAAATGGTTGAAATTATTTAGTTTTTTGTTAAAATTTTTCGGTCTGTTTATTTATACACTGCTGAAATAATAAATAAATGTCTAATCCCCCCCCCCCCCCGCCCAAAAGAAAATAATGCGAAAAAATACAAAATACAAATAAATACAAAATAAAAAAAATACAAAATTTACTAGTAACATTCGGTAAATTCGATCTCCACACCCCCCCAAACGAAATGCTCTAGCTACGCCACTGCATGCATCGCCCAATCAAATTCATCTAAGTCTAAACCTCCTGTCCCTACTCAGCAGCTATACGAGCTGAATGAATTTCTATGTTTTATCCCTACGATAGCTAAAATTGTACTAAAAATGAAAGAAGAACCGGATGTAAGTTCTTTTTCCGATATTCATCACAAACTCAATAGTGTCCTTGACCATATTAAAAATAAAAAAGTCCTTTACCTAAGTTTCTTGCCTTCAATGAACTGTTGGTTCCCACCCTCTATTCAAAATTATTATTAATCTGTTATTTTAAAATGTATGGTCACTGAAAAGTGTTTTTAACACTTTCCAACAAAGTTGAAAAGTGTTTATGACTTCGGTTTGTCTGTCCGTCTGTCCGCGCTCTAACTCTCGTAAATATATTAGGATTGTCCTGAAATTTTTGGATGTTATTGACGTTTACCCTACGAACCCTATTTCAAATGAAGTTTGTAGCTTGATTAATTTATTTACAGGGACAGTCAAAAGTATTCCGTTACATTACGGACAATGAAAAAAAATCGTTTCAAATGAATTTTAAAGATGTTACACCCTTTCAAACATAATAAAGTTGATATGCATTTACGAAGCGCACTAAAATATGCATACTGTAGAATATGCAGGGCAAAAAAATTATTATTCATTTACAGGGCCACACAAAATAATTCCATTACATAATGGCATAGGGGGAATTGTTTGCGGTGTATTTTAATTATATTACACTATTTCATATACAGTCGAACCTCTATTTAACGAAGTCGCTAAATCCCGGAAAAAAGTTCGTTATATGGAAAATTCATTAAATAGAGATTCACCTTTTAAAATACTTTAAACCACACAAAACAGATTTTAAATTCATAAACACTAAATATTTTTACTAAAAGTAATTAATCACATTTTTTTTAAATAAATTATATCGATTTGCTTTATTTATTTTACCCATCAATATCCATCATCCATTCATTTTTTCTATGTGTTTAAATCTTTGAAATCTGCAAGGAAAACAAAACATTGTCCGGGAATACACTGTACTTTCTGTTTAAAGTAAATAGTTTTACATTAAAATTAACGAATTTTAATGACATTATCGTATTTATTATTATTATAACAAATAATTTTAACCATACATTAACATATGCGTCCTTAAATTTAATTTCTGAAAAATTCTGTTAATTTTGCCTAAGTTTTTTTATTTAAAAAGTGCTTTCCCTCATAATACGTCTCGCATCTTTGCAATGCACCAAAAACCCCTTCATGCGTATTTTCTTCTAACTATAATTGGAGTCTGATTGTTTCAAATGATTTTAGCATTTCATCATACGAAGTTTTGTTAATTCCTGCATAATGACCATTTCCATTACCATCATATTCGTCTTTATCACAATTCATTGCTGTATTGTTTTTATTTGTCACACTGTCGAAAATATCCAATTCGGATAATGTTTCCGAGGTCTCAATTTCAGAATTAAGTGAAATACAATCACCAATCAGCACATCATGCTTAATTTCTTCTTTTTTTTCTCACTGTATCCACATTTTTAAAAGTTACTCTGAGGGATTATCGTCTTCGTCCTCCGTACTTACCGAATTCTCACTGCTGACAAAGAAGGCTCCTGGTAAACCCAGTTCAAGGCCGTTGAACATCATAAAATGTGTTTAAAGAAAGAATAAGTTTGAAACGTCCAGAAATATTTTGAGAAACGGGGAAAAAAATTTTTTTTGATCACAAGAAAAAATTCGTTAAATAGAGAATGCACTTCGCTATTTGGAGGTTATTTTACGAAGAAATGCGCAAAATATTCTTGGTTCCAAGGAAAAGTTCGTAAAATAGAGAAATTCGCAAAATAGAGGTTCGTTAAATAGAGGTTCGATTTCATAATGAAATTGATATACGTCGCTGAGTCTTACTATTAGTTGTTTCATGTATAATACGAAGTGCATAGCATTTACAGGGACACACAAAAGATTTCAAATATTATATTCTATCCGGAGTACTGTATATTAGCGACAATGGCAGGAAATGCATTTATAACTATGATATGCGCTTTCAAGTTTCACTACAGTTATACATACTATATGGTGTTTATAAATGCTATAGTTGATATTCAGGGGTACGCAAAAGAATTCGTAAAGGTTACTGAGTATCAGTGTAAATTACTTAAAGGTGGTTTTTAAATGAGTTATGCATTTTTACGCTTAACTGAATTCAGTTTACAAAGAAATGTTTGTAGAATATAGATAAAATGATATACAGGGCCACGCAAAGAATTGTATACATTGCCATCTATGGATGATAATTTCTGGAAAAGTGATTTCAGTAGTTTTAAGAGTGTTTTAGTTTGAATAAAATTTTAGCTAAATACAGGCGTGTAATAAAGGTACTAGGTAAACTACAGTGCTGAACAAAAGTATTCAAGTATGTTTCCATCTATTAATATAAACTACTGAAAGAGAAATTTCAACCTGTTATGCGTTTTCTTGCTAAATTAAAATTTCCCTATATAGTATGTATATCAACCTACAGATAAAATAGAGGGCTGTTCAAAAGCTTTGGAATACATATTTGGTTATGGACGGTAACTGCTGAAATCAGTTTTTCAAATGTTTTTTTTTTTTTTTTTCTAAAATGTTTATTTAGTTATCTTATTTACCTTATTTCACTAAATAACGAAGTTTTGCTAAAGATTTCAGGAAGTGTTGGAAAGTGTTTCATAATCTATGCTTAGCGCATGATTTTTCTTTTTTGTTTCCAACCCTCTCTTTTATGCTTTTCTACACTTTTAATATCTTACTACTGTGGTCCTCTCATTTCTAGTGAAGCCACGCCCTCCCTGTATTCAGATTGGCTGTTTGCGCGGCCGTCATCTTAAGTAGCCTTTTTTTTAGATATTTCTTCAATGCACCAAGTGTTTGAACCGAGACAGTCCTTTTAAGGACTCATTTTGTCTATTCGTGCGCCTGTGGATGCTTGGCTGTATTGTCGACATTTTTCTATTTTATGCTTATGCTATTCTTTCAATTTACTATACATTGTTTTGCAAGAAATTTGATGTCAGCGCACCTAAGTAAATCTAATGTTTTGGATGCATTCTAAAGCACTACCGTTATATGCTTTTTCTACACTATATATTTGTAAGTACTCTACTTCAAGAATTAATAACATATTCCATATAAAAAGACCGTATTAAGTGAAATATGACACCGTAATTTTTATAAGATAAATGTGTATATTATCTTTACATTTCAGGGGAGACTGAATTTGATGATCTGTCTTAAAAAAGTGAAAATATTCACCATAATCAAAAGGGGAAAATTCTCATTCTGTAAAAGAAATCCTATAAAAAAAGAAAATTAAAATCTAATAATAACTTGCCCCCCCCCCCCCCTCTAATCCCCGGAACCCCAATTACATATAGTTTAAATTCACAATGTAATATTCTTTAGAATGTTATAAAGTTTAAAATGAATCATATATAACCGTTAGTAAAGTCAGAAACGATTTTTGGCCACTAGAACGTGATTTAGGACCACTGTGGCTGCTAAGAAATTCCCCATTTAAAGGGAAAGTATGGTTTTTTATCTCTGATAATGACCAAAAGTAATTTTTTTTTTTTTTTTTTTTTTTCTGTGAGTATGATGCTATCGGCGAGGGGAGAAAATGGTGGTAATTATTATTATTATTATTATTATTATTATTATTATTATAGCAGTGTGATTAAGTTTTTATTTATTGATCCTGAATAAAACAATTAGCTGAATGTAGAGAAATATTTGTTGATTGTAATTCCTTTAGATGTTATGAATAATTTTTTTTTTTAATTTCTTTATTTATCAAATTTCTGCTTGCTTCAAAGTTCAAAGGGTGGAAAGAACAAATAGTATATGAACATTAATTTTTAAAAAGACTTTCTTAGGTAAAGGCAAGAAGTCAGGTCTCATATATCCTGGGTTCCCGCTGGCTTTTGACTAACATTAGCGATTTGGCGAATAAGAAATAAAAAACAGTAGCCAAATGAAAAAAATATTAGCAAAATAGATTCGGCGTGAAACACTGAAAAATCTATCTTTAACCCCTTACTTCAATATTACTTTTTTTTAATATGTTCTAAAATTACCTAATTTTTTTGTAATTGCTTAAAAAGTAGAAATTCGGCTACAGAAGCTATTAAGAATAAATACATTCTAAATGTCTCCTAAATGTGTAAATGCTTCAGATTTTCTTTTATCAGTCTAAATAAAAATTCAAAACAATCAAAACTATCTTTGATTTAACATTGTGAAAATATACACTAAAAGATTGACTATGAGAACAACTAAAGTCACTATGAGATTTCTACTCTAACCAATATATAGTAAAGCGAGGAGAGTCTGCGCACCTTTCAAAAGAATAATAATAAAAAATCTAAATATTAATATTTTGCTAAACTATGCATGAATAATTTTGACTTCATTTGTTTTTTATGCATTTCCATTGTTATTTTGTTGTTATACTGTAAATTAATAGAACAGCAGTAATAAAACCAAGAAAACTATTTTGCGCAATCTCTCTTTACAGGGTAGGAGAGAACGCGCACATGGGTAGGAGAGATTGCGCACATAGGTAGAAGAGATTGTTATTAATAATAACTACAATTAAATTGTTAACAATAATAATTACACTTAATTGACATTTTGTGAGTAAATATTTTTGTATTAGGAGTGAATATTTCAACCAAATGTTTAAATAATAAATAAAAGAAATAATTTTAACAACAGTTAAAATTTTTAATTTAAAAAGATTAAAATATCAGAAAAAGCAAGCCTTACTAAGATTACAAAAAAAAAAAAAAAAAAACATTCACCTAGTAGATAACATGTTTAACTTGAAAATTACTTCATTTCGATTTCCACAGTTTCATTGTATTTTGTTTGCTAACCGAAGTTGTCGTCGTCCATAATCGATGCACTTATTGTTGTAAAACGTGCATCTTTCGTGCAATCACCTGCAACAAGCAATACATTGAATCCAGTCAGTTGTCGAAATTGTCTCCTGGTACAGTTCCTGATACTCAGTGCACTCATCCTCATTGACCTTCGTTTTTTTTCCCTTGAGTTTTTTTATCCCACTTTTTGTAAAAGCACCTTATCTTCAGTTTTTTTTTTGTAGCGGCATCCTTCTTAAATCTTTTTTCATATATATTTTGTGGATCAGTAACATTAGTTGCACTCTGTTTCCTTTTGATTTCGATGGCATTACACTACTTGGAATGGGTGAAAGCTTTTCCAAAACATTGTATAAGAAAATTTATTTTAGTTAACAAAATTAATTTATTAGCAAATTAATTGCTCATAAATTAAATATATATATATATATATATATATATTTAATTAAATTATTAACAAATATATTATTAATTTATTAACAAAAATAATTACATAAAATTTATTTAATAACAACTGTATTATAAATTTATTAATAAAATTTTTATCTGCAAAAGTATTTTTTTTGCAAATTAATTTATTGCCAAATTTAGTTTTGATAATTATGTGTTTTTCCGAAATTATTTCAAAATTGATTCATTCATATGTTTTACGCGTAATTTGCAATTCATACAAATTTATCAATAAGCTGTGTTATCTCTCGTAGCACTTAAACTTATGGGGAAATGCGCCATCTCTCCTAAGTAGCAGATGCGCAAACTCTCCTATTTTGGTAGAAGAGATTGCGTGGTCTTTTATTTAAATACGGCCACTTCTAAAATGAATTTCTGGTGCTCGCATACTTAGTCCAGGTTAGTAGTTTATAAGAAATTGTTTAAGTTCAAAATATTTTGTATTATTGGCGCTCTATAAAAATTCTGACGAATAGTTATGAAAATTCAAGCACTTACTTTGGAAAAAATACCAAAATAGTCCTTTATCCAAGACGCTTGGAACAATAAATATGCACATTCATGTAGACACTGCACTAATGCTGCTGTACAACTACCTGGAGTCGCTGGGCGCGCACTCTACTCTTTCCCGTCGAATCTCTTTGTGCGCAATCTCTCCTACCGCGCGAACTCTCTTCGCTTTACTATAAATAATTGACAGGCCAATGATACTTTGCGTACTACTAACAAATAGTATGGTATATAGCTAATTTCAACACCGCATTCCAGCAAAACTTTTCTCTATTTGACGCTTGATGTGAGTAATTTTGTTATCGTTTTTACCGGCACGACGCGAAGCCGACGCATAGATAATGATTAACTGTCAATAAAGAAAAAATACCTATCGTATAATCATTTCTGTGTCTTTGGCTGTTGCTAAACTGAAATGGTCTTGAGTCAATACCTCTATAAATAGAGTAATGTAAATGGCACGGTGCGACTTAATATGTTAAAGCGACATCAATCGTTCAGCAACGCGGATAAATCCCGACTGTATTGGCACACACACAAAGCAGAAATTGCGCACTCGTAATTTGGCGAGTCCGATTGCTCGTTTAATCGCCAAATGAAGCATTTTGTCTCGATTTCGCGCAATGGCGAGCGACAGCGAGAACCCTGCATATATCTGGCATTAGCGATCGGATAAGTAGTCACTAGTGAGTTACGGATAATAGATTTAAAAGACTTAATAATGAAAAGTAGAGATCAACCGAATATTCGGTCTCGTTTTCAGCCAAAAATTCTGAGTTTCACCGAATATTCGTTTTCGGCGACAATGCTGCCGAAAATTGGAGCGGGACCGAAACTCGCTATTCCAAATTATCTGCAATACAAAAATTTCGTTAGTTCCTTCGGAAATTTTTTACATTACTCATTACTCAATGATTTGAGCTGTATCGGCTCAAATGAGGCAACCATTATTTATTGCGATGGACTATTTATAATTATCAATCATCGCTGACTCAAAACGTGAGTGCAAAGTATAAAGAAAGCAATGCATATAAAAGTTTGAAAGCGCTTTTCACGTACTCCATTAAAGCTACAAACTTACAAATAATTATTTCTTTATTCTTTTTTATTGAAGAACAAATGTTGCAGATTATTTTCTTTAAAAGAAGAAATTGGAAAACTTAAAGGGTTCTCTTCCGTAGTTGCATACATTTTACTTAATTTGGCTACTATGACGCAAACAAAACATTCACATACATTTTACATATGATTCTGGATAGCTTAACAAAAAAGATAAATCAATTTATTGGAATAAATACATTTGAATGCACAATATAGGCTCAGTGAAAGCGCGATATATTTAACAGTGTATTGGAAAATTAAAAGTATTGTTTAGATATGGAAATATATTTTAGAAGACAAAGCAAATACAATTTTAATTGAATTTTAAAACAAACCTTTTAAAGTCCCATAAACGCGTCACCCGAATTTTGATATCATCTCTTTTAAAACACATATTTTGAATGTATGAGAGACGGAAATAAAAAAAAAAAGCATTAGTGAATAAAATTGCATATAATTTTTTTCATGTTGAAAATACTGTTTGCACCTGTGAATATAAATAGAAAAAAATGAGGATATATATATATATTTTTTATTAATAGAATAGCGTTACTCAAATTTTCATATCATTATTTTTAAGACTCACATTAAATTTTTTCAGGGCCATAAGGTAAAATGCTGCGTCATAAACTTTTAACCTGTTGAGGCTTTTTGTACTGATATGTATTACTAATAAAAACTGCAAGTAAAAATCCATGTTTTCACATTTTTAATTTTTTTAAAAATAAAGGGATAATCTTAAATGGGGAATGAAGCAGTTTAATCAGTAAAGTATAATATCCGAAACCTTTTGTGTGTCCCTTAAATGTTATGCATTTTCTATTATACAGGAAGTAACATGCAGTAAACTACAACAACGTATATAAATTTCATTATATGTGAAATAGTTTAACATAATTAAAATACGCCGCAAACAATGTTTCTCCCTATACCGTTATGTAACGGAAATCTTTGTGTGGCCCAGTAAATGAAGAACAAATATTCTTTGACCGGCAAATTCTACAGATACAGAATGTAAATTTTAGTGCACTTCATAAATGCATATCAATTTCATTATGTTCGATGAGAGAAAATCATTAAAATGCACTTGAAACTATTTTTTCCCATTGGCCGTTATGTAACGGAATACTTTTGACTGTCTCTGTAATTGTACCCTGTAATATACATCCAATTTTCAAAAATTTGAAATGACTCGACAACATTTTGCAACGATTATATACATTAAATTTCAAACCATTCGGTTGGGTAATTTTTCAGTGTTATGCGTGGACAGACGGACGGACCAGACGATGACTATAGGCGCTACGTATTTATATAATTACGATCACTCCTAAAAACTATTTTTAAAAGGGGGAAAAAAATCGATTTTGCCGGTGATTTATTGGCAGCGCATGCGCAAATGGTGGTCGGACGTTGTACCTAAATATCCCTAGCCACTTCCTTTGCTTTGACGGTAACTGAAATTTTAGCTCTAAAAAAACAGTTCTTTTCTCGGCAAAGAAAAACTGTTTTTTTTTTCTCGAAGAACTGTAGGAAGAAACTGTTGCCCTTTTTTTCTGAGTAGAAATTTTTGAAGGTACTAATAATATTTATTAAATTAATTTTACTTTAATTAATTAATTTTAAATTAATTTATGTGTTTATAACAACTTATATTTTAATAAATAATTTCAGTTAATACCTTTAATTAACTTCATTTTTAAATAAAATTAATGTTTACTTAACACTTTGCACTCCGTTGTCGCCGCTGCGGCGACATGGTGCAGTAAGTGAAAAACTCCGTTGTCACCGCTGCGGCGACATCACCTTTCCTTGAGGAATTCGTTTTTGGCGCCAGTAATAAAGGAAAATAAAATTTGCCTTATTTAATCAAAGCGTTTTTGAAATTGTGTACTTGAAGGAAACTTCTTTTTAAAAAGTGGTGCCGACCAAATAAAATTTTTGTGTAATGACGCGGAGTTGCTGGTAGTCCATAGTAGTGATGGGCGATTCTGGAAAATTCAGGAATCGATTAAAATCGACATCGTATAAAACTGAATCGATCACAATAAGAATCGATTCCCAAATTCTAGAATCGATACTTGAATCGATATTTCGATAGTCACAGATTCGCACAGATAAGCTCAAAAATATTAATTTCAAAACTTAGCGAATCAGCAGAGCCGTAGCGACCACCTCCCATACCTCACATTTAGAGGGTAGACAAAGTCAGGGGCCCAGTCGTAAGCTATTACAGACCTTTGAGTCAAATAATAAAGTTTTTAACTTTTAAATTATTAGTTTTAAGATGTAATTTTACTAATATTGTAATTTAGATTTTATTTAAATTTATTTTTTTTAAGAAAGGTCTCGGTTAAATACAAGTTGGAAATTGCGCGTCAAACGTGGCAAATGTGGTGCGCTCGTACTATAACAGTGCACTTCATAAGTGCATATCAATTTCATTCTGTTCGAAACTCTGTAACATCCTTAAAATGCACTTGAAATAATTTTTTCCATTGGCCGTAATGTAACGGAAAACTTTTGACTGTCCCTGTAATTAAATCATTGTGATTTTCTTCCAGCCTAAATTAAAATTTAAATTTTCAGGGACATAATTCACGTTGCCATAAGAACCGATTTAGTATTCTTACAATTTGAGTTTAATAATGTAACTAGCAAAGTTTATTAAAGTTTTTTTATTTAAAAAAAAAAAAAATCGTCGCTGCAAGACGTGAAAATTTAGTTTTCTCAGAAGAAATAAAAATCAATTAATTTTACTGTCTTAGAAGGATAGTGGACGCACATGTATATTGCTTGGAAATCTTTAACATTATAGCTAGTAACTAGCGGGTTCCGCCTAATATGAAATCTCGAAGCGAACGAACCGCGAACCGGGTTCCCGCTGCCTACAGCATCGTATAGGTGTACCCCCCCCCCCCCACTTTGCCCACCGGGTCGGAAAAACGCGCTCACCTCCCCCCCCACACACACACACCAATTTTTGACATTCATCATTTAAAATTTTTTTATTATGTGTTATAAACTATCTTAAAATTTCAAACAAATCGCCCTGTTATATTTTCTAATTTTGTTCTGCCCCTCCCCTCTATGCCCCCCCCCCCGAAATATGACGCGCCATTCTTTTTTATAATTTTTTATCATGTATTATAAACAATCTTAAAGCTTAAAACAGATCGCATTGTTGGATTTCCTAATTTTAACAAAATCGCGTTATGTTGGTTCCAGATTCCACCACCAGGGTGCGCACTCTATTCCTAACAAAACTGTGAACGAAACTCCGTTATACAACCTATCAGTAGATATATTACTCAAGAGTGTGGCAATCTTGATAAAAAATTTAAGCTATTTGCCGAAATTACTATTCGGAAATAGTGGTGACTAAACTTTTGACTTTTTTATATTTAATAAGTAGAATTTATCTCAGGACTCCGTCAAAAAACCCCACCTAAAACGGTAAGGAACGCTAAGGTTTAAAAAAAATTCTAGCGGCCTCCCCCCCCCCCCCCCCCCCTCCTCCCGAAATTTTCGCACCATTCTTTTTTAAACTTTTTCTTATGTGTTATAAACTATCTTTAAAGTTTCGAACAGATCGCCTTGTTAGATTTTCTACTTTAAATGAAATCGCGGTCTGTTAGTTCTATATTCCACCACCAGGGAGCGCAGTCTATTCAAAACAAAAGTGTATCTAAACGAAACTCCTTTATACAACCTATCCGAAGATACATTAGTCTAGGGGGTGGTAGTCTTAAGCAAGAATTCAAGATATTTGTGAAATTACTATTCGAAAATAGTGGTATGAACACTTATAAAATTTTTGATATTGAAAAAGTAGTAATTATCTCAGCCCGCCGTCAAAGAACCGCACGCTAAACGGTAGAAAACGTTAATGCTGCTATAAAAAATCACGTGACTGCCTTTAAAAAAAAAGCATTTAATAGAAATAAACCAAGTAGTGAAATAATAATTAATATCTCAGCTTGTAATTAAGATAATATTTTTTCGAATTTCTGAAAGGAGAATTTTTTTTTTTTTTTTTTTTTTTGCATAGCCCTGTCCAAGTTTCGAATTTTTACGCCCCTTACATTCTAAGATGTGGTCCCCTTTTAAAACAGTACAAAATTCTCGGGAATCACTTTGTTTAAATTGTTAAATATATAATTTGAAAAAAAGAGGTTTTAAAGCCTTTTAGCAAGTATTTTCATACCCACACCCTTGAAAAAAATTAATAACATACAGGGGATCCTTTAGTTTCGAAAAGCTCCGAAATTTCATAAAATTCAAAGTATCATAAATCAGTAAGTTTGGTTGTAAACGACTGAATTTTTTATAATACAACTTACACAAACACTTTGACAAACTTACTGGTGAAAATACGGCTTAACTAACGAGAACCTTGAGTCACGTGGCTTTAAACCAAGAATGATAAGTTTAAAATGGAAAAAATTTGTTATTACCATTCATAAATAGTGCTCACCAAGAGCTGCAGATATAATATCAGTGTTTAGTTGGTAAACAAATGACTCGGGAAGAATGTCAAAAAAGGTCCCATTGAAATTGGACCATAATTAAGAAAATTGGGATCGGGGGGGGGGGGGATGTATAGGTGACGAACTGAAAAAGTACAGCTTAATAAACTAGTAACCCAAATAACTTGGCTCCTAAACTAAAAATATTACAATTTAACCTAGAAAGAAAAAGGCTCTTATGCGAAATTTGACAGCAGTTCTGCCTTTAAAACAGTAAATCCGAAAGAATAAATATATATTCCTTTGAAATTACTGTCAAAAATATCAATACAAAATTTGGAGCACGATTGACCCTTACCAAAAAGAAGGAAGGCTAGAGACAGAAAATGAAAGATCACATTAAAAGCTTTCCAACGATATGTTATACGATATGGTTTGGAAGAAACAAAAAATATCCCCCCCCCCCCCCCCGAGCAGCAGGTAAGCCCCAAACGGTCGGAGGGGCGACCTCAAAAGTATCTTTGGTCAAGGTTTCAAAATGTGGCTTTATAATAAAATAGAACAAGAATTGGACATTTTAAAAATTGCATGCAAATTTTGAACGGCCCTGTAAATTAAGATTAGCGAGGAAAAGGGGAGAGGGGGGTGGAGAGATTAGAAGGGACGAACTTGAAAAATACAATATAATAAACTAGTAACCTGAATAACTAGGCTTCTAAACAAAAGTATAACGGTTCAACCTAGTGTTGAATTCAGTGGGTAGCCCGGGAGGACATCCCTCCCGGGACATTGAAATGTCCCTCCCGTAAGTTTTGAGATTTTATGCTTTTTAATGGACAAATGTGCACCCCCCCCCCCCATTACGGAACTCTGAAATACCCCCCCCCCCCCAATCCCGACCGGAGTCGCATAAATCCCTCCCTGAGAAAAATACCTGCATTCAACACTGATTTAACCTAGAAAGTAAAAAAAAGGCTCTTATACAAAATTTTACAGCAATTCTGGCACTAAAACAGCAAAATTGGAAGAATTGATTCAACCCGAATCGTGGATCGACCGCGATGCGATTTGAATTGAAGTAAATCAAAGCATAACGATTCGACATTGCATCTAAAGAATTGAAAGTAAATCAAAATATAACGATTCGACATTGCATCTAAAGAATTGAAGTAAATCAAAAAAGTAACGATTCTGAAGATCGCATCTGAAGATCGACATCGGCATCGAATCTGAACTGAATCGATTCACCGTTTCTGATCCAAGGGCAGAATCGATGCGTTCATCTTTTCTTGCTTTCTTTTGTCTTTAGAAAAATAAAGTGTTGTTTTCGTGAAAATTTTCGACTTCCGGTTTCTAAGGATTTATAGTGTTAGAACTTCTTGTCTGGAATACGATTTGACTATTTTTATAAATTTTTTGTCTGTCAGTCTGTCTATTTGTTTGTCTCTGACAAAAAAATTGTGAGCGGTCTATTTCAAGAACTAATGCATGGAATCTGTTGAAACTTTAGATTCAGTTAGACCTTCATATAAATTGGTGCTGATTACATTTTGGTGAAAATCGCTCAACAGGTGGCGCTGCTATGCTGCATTTTTCATGATTTCCGCAAGATTGCTATCGCAAGAACTAATGCACGAATATTCACCAAACTTCAGATTCAGTTTGACGTTGACATAAGTTGTTGAGGATTAGGTTTTGATGTAAATCTACCGGCAGGTGGCGCTGCTATGCTGCATTTTCCCCGAGTTTCGCAATAGCTCTATCTCAAGAACTAATACACGGATTTTCATAAAACCACATTCAGTTAGACGTTGGCATAAATTGCTGCTTATTAGGTTTCGGTATAAATCGCCCAACAGAGGGCGTTGCTATGCTGATTTTATCAGCAGAGTTGAATTCAGACATTTTTCTCCGGGAGGGGCAGTTCAGAGGGGGAGGGGATTGGACTTTTGTACATTTTAATGTACAAAAAGCATAAAATCTCAAACTTTCTGGGGGGCATTTGAATGTTGCGGGGGGGGGGGAGGAATGCTACCCTCCCGGGCCATCCCCTGAATTCAACACGTTTTTCAGGATTTAAATAATTTTAGGGATAATATCTCAAGAACTAATGAACGAAATTTCATCAATTTTTAATGTACAAAAACGTATTGAACTCAGGGGTTGGCCCGGGGGGGGGGGTGACATTCTCCTCCCCCCGAAACACTCAAATGCCCCCCAGAAAGTTTGAGATTTTATGCTTTGTTGCGGGGTGAGGAATGTCATCCCCCCGGGCCACCCCCTGAATTCAACACGTTTTTCAGGATTTAAACAATTTTAGGGATAATATCTCAAAAACTAATGAACGAAATTTCATCAAACTTAATATTCTGTTAGACAATGCCATAAGTTATCCATGATTAGGTTTTTGTGTAAATGATATAACAAATTGTGCTGCCATGCTGCTTTTATCAACAGTGTTGAATTCAGACATTTTTCTCCGGGGGGGGGGATTTCTATGGTTCTGGCGAGGAACATTCTAGAGTTACGAGGGGGAAGGATTGGACTTTCGTCCATTAAGCATAAAATCTCAAATCTCCCTAGGGGGCATTTCAATGTTCCGGGGTGGGGGGGGGGTCCACCCTTACCAGCCCCTGAATTCAACACTGTTTTTCAGGGTTTACACAATGTTTACGATAACATCTCAAGAAGTAATGAACGGAATTTTATCAAACTTAATATTCTGTAAGTTGTTTTTTCTGAGTCTTTCGTGTTAATCATGTAATAGGCTGCATTGCTATACTGCTTTTTTTCATGATATTCATGATAGCCATATCTCAAAACTAATGCATGGAATTTAATCAAACTTCATAATCTGTTACACTGTCGTATAAATAGATCCTTATTAGGCTTGGGTGTATACTACCCAGCAGGTGTCGCTTTTATGCTCTTTGAACTGGGATTTTCCGTTGCGGACATCTAAGAGGGTGTGGGCCGAAATTCAATGATTTGTTAGGAAAATGGGATTCTTATATATATTTTTTAAATACACATATTTCAACGAACCTATACTTTTGGATCCTCATGATGGGTATAGGTTATTTAAATTTGACACTGTGATAGCGAATTTTGAAGTTTTAACATTTATGAGACAGAAGAAAGTTTTGGGATTGGACATGCAACTACTTGACCTTAAATTTTTGAAGGAAAATGAAAATGATATGACCTTTAGAGACATCGATTAAAAAATATATAGTATCGATTATATCGAGTTGGCCATAGTATCGATTAAATCGATTAAAAAAATCGAAATCGCCCATCACTAGTCCACAGTCAAAATTTTCCAAGAAAGACGTGTGGCATATGACGCTTTACATTTTTTTACATGGAATATATTTGGCTATTTGTGTAATTTATTATTTTAAAACATAACCATAAAAGTAATAACTCATCCCAGAAATATTCTATAGAATTATTTTTATTTAAATTCAAAGTGTTCCGTTACTTTACTTGAACTTGAAGTTGCCATTTTCGTCTCGAAATCATGCTGCTTTTACGGCGTGATGAATTATTTAAAAGGCTGATCAAAGGTACGCAATCTATTCCAGATCACGCGGAGTGATGACGATGATATCAGCTCGACTCCAATGACTTTCTCTCCATCTTCCAAAGTGATTCAAGCCAATTATTTTGGAGATGGGATGTGGCTACCTTCCGTACTCTTTAAGGGGTAACAGGACCTTTGAATTTGTCGAAACAATCAGAAACATCGCCTTCTTCAAAGTACCAAAACACAAACAATATGCAATTAAGATCTTTTTCTCCCCTTCCTGCCTAATATATATATCCTTAATAACAATATACAGAAAAATAAATGTTGTGTGTACAAAATTAATATTTAAATTTAAAAATTCATCTCACTAATGCGTGATTAAATGCTGCGCGCATGATAAAACTCTAAATTATGCATAGAGAAAACAATTTTTGAACAAAATAGAATCATAACCTACCTACTTCTAACTTAAAACCAAAATATACGCAAAAAGTTTTGTTTAAAATTTAATTTTAGCACAAAATAAAAAAAAAGTTCAAAAATCTAAAAATTTTTTACAAGTTTTTCAAATGCAAAAAAATAAATAACGAAAATATAAGAATTTTTTGGTTTTAGCCTGCAGACTATAAAGAAACGCATATTTGGTTATTTTTTTTAAAGCTGTAGCTTACATAGTTTAAAAGTAACACTGCGCGCAAACTCCAAATTTGCTAATTTGAGAAAACGCTTGTTAAATTTTCAATATCTACGGACCTTCCATTAAACTCACCGCCTAGAAATGATTATAACTCAACAAATAATACAGATTTTTGAATGCGGTTTTTTGCATATTGTTAAACATTTTTAAAACATTCAGAATTAAGCAAAAACCGAAAACTGATTTTTTGAAAATTTAAAGGTCCTGTGCCCCCTTAAGCGTTTTGTCTTGACAATTCGATGCTTCGTTTTTCGTTCATAATGTGGCACCCCCATAAATCCGATTCTAAAAACCCCGAACTACCACATGACTAATTTTTAAAAAAATCGAATTTACAAAAATTTCATGCGTATTCATTAAAGTAAATATTATTTTTTTAAATTTCTTATTAAAATATGAATTTTATTTTTAAATAAAATTTCTATTTTTTAACCTATTTAAGACTTTATTAAATGCCATTTTGTTTATTTTTAAACAAAAACACATCAGTGTTACAAAATAAAAATAAATTACTTAGACGTTTCAAGCTTTATACATGTTCTTTATCAGTACAAAGCTCAGTGTATACAAAGCTTTAAACGTCTACAGTAATTTATTTTATTTTGAAAATAATTTGTTTTTACTTTCTTCTATCTTCAATAGAAGAAAGTATTGTAATCGAAATTTTTTTCGACTTCCGGTTTTCGACGGATTTACACGTTTTAGAGGTCAGAGATCCCCAAAAACATGTTTATAGAAAATGTCTGTCTGTCGTGTCCGTCTGTCTGTCGCCATTGTACCATCAAAAAGTGTGTGAAATTATGCATAGAATTGAACCAAATTTTTATTTTAAGTTTTTGGCTATGGCAAGCAGGACCTCCCTGAATTTTGAAAAATTTCGCCGGAAGGGGGTGCTGTAATAGCGATTTTTGTGCGATTTTGAATATTGTACCATCCAAAAGTGTATGAAGTTATGCATAGGATTGAACCAAATTTTTATTTTAAGTTTTTGGCTATCGCAAGTAGGTTCTCCCTGAATTTGGAAAAAATCGCCGGTAGGGGGCGTAGCGATTTTTGTGCGATTTTGAATATTGTACCATCCAAAAGTGTATGAAGTTATGCATAGAATTGAACCAAATTTTTATTTTAAGTTTTTGGCTATCGCAAGTAGGTCCTCCCTGAATTTGGAAAAAATCGCCGGTAGGGGGCGTTGTAATAGCGATTTTTGTGCGATTTTTAATATTGTACCATCCAAAAGTGTATGAAGTTATGCATAGAATTGAACCAAATTTTTATTTTAAGTTTTTGGCTATGGCAAGCAGGTCCTCCCTGAATTTTAAAAAAATTCGTCGGTAGGGGGCGCTGTAATAGCGATTTTTATGCGATTTTGAATATTGTACCATCCGAAAGTGTATGAAGTTATGCATAGAATTGAACCAAATTTTTATTTTAAGTTTTTGGCTATGGCAAGCAGGTCTTCCCTGAATTTGGAAAAAAATTCGTCGGTAGGGGGCGCTGTTATAGCGATTTTTGTGCAATTTTGAACATTGTACCATCCAAAAATATATGAAGTTATGCATAGAATTGGACCAAATTTTTATTTTAAGTTTTTGGCTATGGCAAGCAGGTCCTCCCTGAATTTTGAAAATATTCGCCTGTCGGGGCGCTGTAATAGCGATTTTTGTGCAATTCTGAATATTGTACCATCCAAAAGTGTATGAAGTTATGAATAGCATTGAACCAAATTTTTTGTGTTTGTTTTTGGTCATGGCACGAAGGTCCTCCCTGAATTTGGAAAATATCTGCCGGTAGGGGGCGCTATAATTGCGATGTCTGTACCATTTTCATTATTGTACCATCGAAAGCTGTATGAAGTTATGCATATAATTGAACCAAATTTTTTGTGTATGTTTCTGGCTGTGGCAAGCAAGTCCTCCCTGAACTTGAAAAAATTCCGCCAAAAGGGGGCGCTATAATTGCGATCTTTGTGCCATTTTTATCATTGTACCATCGAACAGTGCATAAAATTATGCATACAATTGAACCAAAATTTTTGTGCATGTTTTTTGCTTTGGCCAACAGGTTCTCCTTGAATTTGGAAATATTGCGCGGTAAAAGGGCTCTGTGATAGCGATTTTTGTTTACTTTTTTTGATTTTTCGTAGTTCTATTGTGTATCGGCGGCTCGTGAAGCGGCGGGAACTCGCTTCCTGCTAAGCCGGCTATTCGCAAACACTTGATAACAACAGAAAAAGGAAAAATTAATATTTTTAACAAATATCATGATATCGATTAACTTGTTTTAGTCCGTTTAATTGACTGGAGCAGAAATTTAAGATGAAAATCAAAGTTGGTATAATATTGAACTAATAATATTGAAGTATTAACATGTGTAACTAGGTTTTGAAATATTAAGATGTATAAGATAGAAGAAAGGTTTGGGAGATTGGCACATCCAACTAGTTTAATTTAGCAACTATCCTATGTTTAATGTTAAATTTTGATTCAGGCGTAATAAGTTTAGTAATTTGAAATATTTAAGGCTTAAAAAATCATTGTATCTGTGTACTTATTCTAATTGTTGAAAAATGGGGAAAATGCAAATACAAGGGATATTTTTTAATTTTTTGCTATATTCTGATTATTATTGATTTTTCTGGAAAAATATATTAGGGGAGAAGGGGGCATATGTGAACATCACAATTTTTCAATAGTTATTATATGTTTTTTTATTTGAAAAATACATACCAAAAATGGCAACACCAATAGGCAAATGGTAAAATTATTTTGAAACTCTTTGACATTTCGTTTGTCCCCAGTAGTCAAAACCCTGTTTATAGATCCCAACAGTAAAATCTCAGCTCCAACTTGATAAGCGAATAACTTTATTTATTAGGATGTGCGAAGCGAATCCTCTACTAGACTACTCAAATTACAATTTGTTGTACACTTTTCAAAGAAATTATTCAGTATTTTGACTTGAAATTAAACATAAAAATAAATTATGATCTGTAGATTTGCACAATATTATTATTATTTATTTTTTTATTTTACAGAATAACCTTAAAAAGTTATTATTTTAATTAATTTATTTTACATGTTTTTCCATTACGGATGCATTTTTGCAAATAAAAAATGAAACACGTATATTTTCAGAAGAAAAAAATTAATCATAGAGTTAATAAATATAGATAGAACCATGATTAATTAAATAGTTTCACGATTTCTTTTATGAAAATTTTAAAATACCTTTTGTTATGAAACTTGTAGAATATTTTTAATGAATTAAAATTTGTGAAAATTCAGTTATTTACATTCAATTATATAAGTATTTTTCAGTGTTAAGAATTCAAACACACAATTTATTCTTATTATGTGAAGTCATTTACGCAGACGATACTTACTCGTTTTAAAAGAATTATATTATGAATTTTTTTTTTTTTTTTGTTAACTGGCAGAAAAAGAATTGTAAACAAAGAAAATTAATTGTTAAATTCCACGGAGTAAAAACACAGACTTATGGAAGGGAAACTTAATACGCATTATTAGCCGAAAACGCAAGTGATATTTTGGTAAATACTGAGGCGTTGCAATTCGTGGTTGGCCATTCTTTTAGCAGAATATCGTGTGATTGTACGCATAAGAAGCATGTGATAGAATTAAAAAATATTTTATTTTATTCGTTTATATTTCTATATTAATATCACAAAGCAAAAATTAAGATGGGGTATAAGTGATTTGTTCCTGGATGCAAAACAGGTTATAGTAGTGACGTAAAACAAAGAAAAAAACGAGGGGAAAAATAAGTTGAGTTTGTTCTGTGCTTACCACCTCGCCTTCCTCCCATTCCTTCTCCTGTCTCACCATTTCTAGAATAAATAAGGTTTAACAGTTAAATTTCTTGAAACTGCATCATATATTACTCGTAGTAAATGGTACTACAAATATGAAAGAAATGAATTTGTTGGTTGAATATTTTAAATACTAAATAAAATGATTTCATTATAAAACTGCAGAAGCAACGTTTGAGGCTCCTTATCTACAGATTTACTAGTTTCATTCCCACTATAAATTTGATAAAAATTTAGAATTTTTTTTTTTTTTTTTTTTTTTTTATTGTAGAGTTACCTCGTCAGAGATGACAACATAAAACATTTACGAATGAAAACAATAGATTTTGAACAATTTGTGTTGCTTTAAATAATTGTCTTTATTTGCAGGGGAGGACTTGTCCATATTTCTCTATGCCCTTGAATTATTCTCTGCTTTCTTATCTGTTTGGTTGATTGCCAGATTATAAAATATGAGTTTTTTACTCTCTCCTCTCTTTACTAGAAGAAAGCATTTGATTCGTGAAAATTTTCGAATTCCAGTTTTCGACGATTTTGCCAGTTTTAAGGATCAAAGATCCCGAAAAACATGTTTTACAAAATGTCTGTCTGTATGTGCCACAAATTTGTGGGCGCTCTATCTCAAGAACTAAGGCACATAATTTAATAAAATTTTATATTCAGTTAGTCCCTGATATAGATTGGTGCAAATCGCTCAACAGGTGGCGCTGCTATGATGCATTCTTTTTACAATTTCCGCAATGGCTTTATCTCAAGAACTAATGCACGGATTTTTATGAAACCTCGTTATGAGTTGGTGTTTACTACGTGTTGGTATGTATAGCCCAACAGGTGGCGTTCTATACAGCATTTTTGACGATTTCCGCAATGGCTCTATCTCAAGAACTAATGCGTGGATTTTCATCAAACTTCAGATTCAGTTAGTCCTTGATATGAGTTGGCGCTGACTACGTTTTGGTGTAAATCGTCCAACAAGTGGCGCTGCTATGCTGCATTTTCCCCAATTCCCGCAATAGTTTTATCTCAAGAAGTAATTCACGGATTTTAATCAAATTTCAGATTCAGTTACCAAGTTGACTTACGTTATTGCTTATTAATTTTGATATATATCGGCGAACAGGTGGCACTGCTATGCAGAATGTTTTACGATTTCTGCCATAGCTTTACTCAAAAACTAATGCACGGATTTTCACGAAACTTCGGATTCAGTTAGAAGTTGACGTAAGTTGTTGGTGATTAGATTTTGGTGTAAATCATCTAATCGGTGGCGCTGCTATGCTGCATTTTTCAGGAAGTATTAACATGTATGAGATAGAAGAAAATTTTGGGATTGCCACATCCGACTAGTTTTTAAATAATCTGACTAATATTAAAAAGGTTATTGACCTGCCTTCATAGATTCGACCTCAGCTACAAAATGCAATAAAAGGAAAACATTGAAAAATAGAATTGAAATGAAAACCAGATATCTTTAAAAAAAACTTTCCATTGGATTTATATTAGGGAGCAGGTTTTTTTCGTCTAACTGAAGTAGTCTCGTCTTGCAAGCAATTCGTTTTGTAAAAATAATGGTAGTATTAATGCACTTTTAGAAACGGAAAATTTGGAAATATAGCTTAAAGAGTTACACAGAAATATTTTTTTTAAATATCTTTTCTTAGGTGCGTTCGTAATTATATAAATACACACCACCTATAGTCATCATCTGGTCCGTCCTTCTGTTCGCATATAACAGCGCAAAAACTACCCAACTGAATGGTTCGAAATTTAATATATATAGTCGTTGCAGAATTTTGGCATGTCAAATTTTATGAAAATCAAATCAAAACTTAAAAAGATATTAATAAAAGTTTTCTTCATTCTATTAAATCCTATATTTCGTAATTAATTCCATGATATCCCATGATAGGTAATGATTCTAGGTTGCCATGGCGATTACGTTCTATTTAAAAGTCCTATTATTTTCGTATTACTGAATTTAATCTATATAATCGTAATAAATTTTGTATTAATGCATTTTTGCATAAGAGTGAGTCTAATGATTATTAATGTTGCTATTCGTATGCTCTGGCTTGAAAGCATATCTAAAATATACTGTTAAAATTTTCCATAAATATTATACAGTATTCTAGAAAATAATGTTAATTGCATGTTAAGAAAAATCGGAATTGTTTGTAGAAATTGAGTCGGGTCTGATTTTTTTTATTTTTGAAGGGGCCAGGCCGGGCTTATTTTCACAGATTTTTGCATGGGGGTGGGCCGGGGTGTGAACCGCGAAAATACAAAAGGGCCGGGCCGAACTTTTAGTTTTTCCACCCGTCCGGTCCGGTCCGAGCCTAATTATTTCTCTTTCGGGGCGGGCCGCGCCCGGGTCTGGAAATTGTGATCCACTACCCTTTTATTATTATGGAATTAAAAGTATCATCCCGAAGTTTGGTTTTCCTTGACAAGTGGCGTAATGTGGAATGCTTGATGTTAGAGGAGACACACGCAGCAATTCAACACGGGAAAAAAACAAAGAGAAGAATATTCTGACTTTGTTCGGTGCCTGCCAACGATGTTGACTTAAGCTATTCTTTTTATTCATTCTCGGTCGTCGCAATTACATTTTGAAGTCTAAATAATTCAAGTCAAGAATATTTATGATGTAAATTTTCACCAGACTGGGATCAAAGTCCACAGGTTAAGAAAAGGTAATATGTGAAACAGCTCATTTGAATATCCTATAGTTATAGGTGGTTGGATCCAACCAAGGTATTGAGCGAATATTCTGTTGGCTGGGGTACATTGTCGAAGTATACAGTGTGGATATAAACAAGCGAAACCATATAAAAAAATATTACATTTTCACCAGAGGGCGCTGTGATCGAGTCTCTTGTTACTAATGGATAGAGATCCGGTGTGTTTTTAGATATTTATGATGCAATTTAAACTAACTTTTTAAAGATAAATTTTGCGAAAAACAGATTAAAAAAGATTTATGTTGTAACTAGCAGATCCGTTGTATGACTTTATATCTTTTGAGATTCTTTTAAATGGACCTAATTTCGGAGGCTCCCCATTGCCGTCCGCAGCGTCTAGAGTGTTCACTGGCTTATAAACCAGTGAATCTAAAAATCGATTTTTGATTAGATTACTCTAAAATTAAGTCTAAAGCCCATCGGTTAAGTTTTGTCTATTCTATCACCTCTTTCCAGTTGAAATCGAATACGTCCGATGTTGTGAATGCAGCATTCCTATTTGTGAAAGTCATGGTTGTCAATTTAATCTGAAATTCTGCTTCATCTTCTTCTTCTTTTTTTTTCTCGTCAGTTTGTATTAAATAAAATGTGTTCTTCATTTTGCTGGAATATTATTTATACGTGCTGGTGTAATTTTTGGGGAAGATGGGTTTGTAACGGTGCATAAATGTCTAAATATTGTTTTTTCAATTTTAATTCCTATTTCAGTCAAATTTAAATCTCGACTAGTGTCTAAAATTCACAAGTGATAGTTTATTCCAAATTAATTCGATTTATGCTTAATTATTCTCTTAAATTCTCTATTCTTTCTAAACACTCAGTTGGGACTTTTGGGTGCCTTGAGTTTTGATTATACTGCCTACAGTAGCTTAGAATGGGCAGGCTATAACTTCGAGGCCCCCATTGGGCGCGCCGGCCTTCAGTCTCTAAAAGACGTCGTTACAGTAATTGCCGGCTAAATTGCTGACATATTTATCGATATATTACACTTTTAATTCTGACCAATAATCCCACGGGAAAACCTGTAGTGGAAAACAGCTTTCTCAAGTGGCAGGACCTAGTCCGATGTTAGTAAATGATGGAGAGTTGATTTCTGTATCCAGCCAGTGTTGCCAGTGGGCTACTTTTTTTAAAATTTTGCTTTCTTCATTCTCACAACTTTTTTGAAATGCTAAAATTCGCTTTATTTAATGAAATGTTAACAAGGCGAAAACAAACGGAATTTCAAATTTTTTTAAAAAGGGATGCCAATCAAGAAATCTGAATTTTAAAAAGTAGCCAACTGGCACACATCTAACTAACACAGTATCCAGCTTATAACTGTCCAGCTTATTATATATCCACTTTAAAATTAGCGAATAAGGAGCTGAAATTATAAACTGTCTTCTAGTGGAATCAATGTAATTATGCACCCTCTTTATAGTGATGCGCGTATATATTATACTTTACTTTTTGATCAATATATCCTAAGAAATATGAAATAATTAAAAAAATAGCGCCCCCTGCTGTAACTACACTGCTCAAAACAATTAGGGGATCACATGGTTTTAACAAAATTACGCAAATATTTAAACCGATAAGTAACGTAAAATAAAACATCCATAATTTAAAGTGTTGTAGAAAAGAGATAAATAAAACTTCACATGTAAATTAAAGTTTATGACGTCAAAAACTAGGAAAAGGAGATAAGTGCAGAAATCGGGATTTTGCAGAAATGTCTGTTTCACTGCCTAGGTTGTAAAATTCAATTGCTCAGTTTGTGTTTTGAGAAAAAGTGGCTTGAAAATGTCACAACAACATCATTTACCACAATCCATGGCTTGGCGTGTTATCGGGACAGTTGAATTTGGGGAACACAATGAAGTGTAGTGGACGCTGTTGGAGTCGCAAGAAGTGTCCATGAAAAGCTGTGGGATCGATTCCAAGACACATGGAATGGTAGTCATCGACAAGTGCAAGGTCGAAAATGTGCTAACACAGAAACTGTTGACCGATATATCCTGTTAACTGCTCGTCGAGACGGAACGAACAATGCTACTCAGCTGCAAACACAGTTGTTCTTAGACACAGGACGAAGGGTGTCCAGTCAAACAGTCCGAAATAGGCTTCATCAGGGTGGTCTCTATGCACGTAAGCCAATGGTCTGTATTCCGTTTACCTCAAGCCACTGTGCGGCCCAAAGAAGTTGAGGATCGAGTTTGGAGGCAACGTTGTCGGAGTCAAATTCTGTTTGCAGACGAGTCCTGATTCAGTCTGGATGTGACATCTGATGTGTTTTGGCATGGAGAGAAAGAGGCACTCAAAATAATCCCACATTCGTTCGTGAAAGATCACATTACATACGAGGTGGGTTGATGCTTTTGGCTGGAATCAGCATTGGTGGACGTACGGGCCTGCATATCATTCGGAATGGCAATTCCACGATCCGAAGTTATACAGACGAGATACTGAGACCTCATGTCGTATTTTATGTTGCAGAAATTAGTGATTTCTTTTTTACCATGCATGATAATGCCAGACTTCATACAATTCGTCTTGTGGAAAACATGCTTGAAGCTAAAACAATACAGCGTATGGAATGACCAGCATGCTCTCCTGACCTAAATCCGATCGAGAATGTTTGGGACATACTCAGGCGACGCATTGCTGCGAGACCGAAGCCTCCTTTTACTGTCCGGGACTTGGAGATTGCAATTCTTGAGCAGTGGAACAGTATTCCCCAAAGTCTTATCGATAACCTCATCGCATCCATGGAAAACTGGTGTGCAGCAGTCTTAGCTGTTCGAGGAGACAACACGTCATATTAAAAATCTTGCATCATTTCTAAACAATACTTTTTTTTTTTATCATTTACATGAAAACAAATTGTTATCCTAAACCATCTTTTCATGTTCTTTTCATCTTTTAAAAGAATAAAAGCTCCCTTACAACTTTTTTTGAGTCTTTTTTTTTTTTTTTTTTTGTATTGCGCATTGATACACGTGTACTATCCATTTTATACCCATACATGGCTGTCTGGCACTGTTCTCTTCACTTTTTTACTTGCTCCCTGAATTTTTATGAGCAGTATAGTAATAGTTAAGTAACCTTATCTTTTTTCCCCCTCTCTTTAACCCTTTGAAGATCGACGGAATATCTTTTTACACCAATCAATTTTAAATTAATTTAAATTAATTTATATGTTTCTAACAACTTTATTTTGATATTTTTTATACCAATTAATTTCTATCATGTGTTGTATTGGAATTTTCGAAGGAAATTTTACTGTTATAAATTTGGTGAAAAAAAAAAGCTGGAAAATTGCATTTTCTTATTCTCAAATAATATTTTTCGAAAATTTTAGCCCAAAATAAAGAAAGCAATCTGCTAAAAATTTTAGCTCTAAATAAAAAACAGTTTTCTTTTCTTGGCAAAGAAACACTGTTTGTTTTTTTTGCAGAATTGTAGCAAGAAACTGTTGCCTGTTTTTTCTGAGTAGAAATTTTCGAAGGTAATAATAATATTTATTAAATGCTATTTTAATTAATTAATTTTTAATTAATTTATATGTTTCCAACAACTTATATTTTAACTAAATAATTTCAGTTAATATCTTTAATTAATTTCATTTTAAAGTAAAATTAATGTTTACTTAATAATTATAACAGTTGTGATTTCGATGCACTTACTATCTAGATACTTACATGCACATGTAACCATATCTGTGTTTTTTTAAGCTATAGAAACAAAGTGGAGATAATTTTCCATACCAACTTAGAAAAACGTGTTGCATATGGCGCTTTACATTTTTTTACGTGAAATATATCTGAATATTTAAAAAACATTAAATAGAAGTAGTTAAAATAATTAGAGGCTATTTAACCATAAAATATTATAAATAACTCATGCCAGAAATATTCTATAGGATTATTTTAAATTCAATTTAAAGTGTTTTCATGGTTGGCTTTAAGTTGAAGAAATCATTAAAGTTTCAAAGACATGCTGTAGTTACGGCGTGATGAATATGAATTATAAAAGGGGTTAAAGGCACGAAATCTAGAATACACGGATAACTCTATTCCACAGAGTAAGGAGATTTCCATACTCTGTGCTCTATTCTACTCCAATGTCTTTCTGTCCAGCTTCCAAATAGTTAATGGTTCATGCTAATTATTTTGGAGGTGTCATGTGGCTACCTTCCCACACTTTACGCGTTTTGTCTTGACAATTCGATGGTCCGTTTTTCGTTCATAAGCCCGATTATAATAACCCCGAATTATCACGTGACTAATTTTTTAAAAAGTCGCATTTACAAAAATTACATGCATACTCATTAAAATAAATATTAATTTCTTATTAAAATATGTATTTTATTTTTAAATAAAATTTCTATGTTTTAACCTATTTAAGACTTTAAAAATAAACAAAAGACATTAATAAACAAAAACACATCAATGTTACAAAATAAAAATAAATTACTGTAGACGTTTCAAGCTTTATACAAGTTCCTTATCAGTAGAAAGTTCAGCTTATATAAAGCTTGAAACGTCTACAGTAATTTATTTTATTTTGAAAATAATTTGCTTTTTTATTTTAGCAACTCTCTTATGTTTAATGTTAAATTTTGATTCAGTCGTAATAAGTTTAGTAATTTGAAATATTTAAGGCTTACAAAATCATTGTATATATGTACTTATTCCCATTGTTGAAAAATGGGGGAAAAGCAAATACAAGGAATATTTTTTAATTTTTTCCTATATTCGGGTCATTAATTTTTCCATAAAATATATTAGGGGAGAAGGGGTCATATATGAACATGGGGCAGATGTGAACATCACAATTTTTCAATAGTTATTATAAGCTTTTTTATTTGCAAAATAAATTACCAAAGATGGCAACACCAATAGGCAAATGGTAAAATTTTTTTGAAGCTCTTTGACATTTCGTTTGTCCCCAGTAGCCAAAACCCTGTTTATAGATCACAAAAGTAAAATCTCAGCTCCAACTTGATAAGCGAATAACTTTATTTATTTGGATGAGCGAAGCGAATCCTCTACTAGGCTACTCAAATTACAACTAGTATTAAAAAATGCTCTGACGAGCACCAAAAAAGGCTAATATGTTTTTAAGTATAAAAAAGGGTTTGACAAGTGCTTCTAATTGAGCATGAAAAAGGACAAGGGGTACCTTCTTGGCTGCAGCTCACTGTCAATGCCAACTTTGAAAAAATCATATCTGCGCTTATTCCATAAATTCGCAGTACTTTAGTAAAATTTTCCGTCGTGCTTTACATGTTAACTGCACTGTTCCACTATTGTACTGCACATGCGTCTGCAATGCAACTTTGTACAGTGCACTGTGTACCATTATTTCTCTACAAATTATACTACACTGTACATTCCTATTATGCATTTGAACCTCAGTGCACACTCACATTGTGCTTTTGTACTTCCGTTTTAAAGGTGTATGCGTCTAATGTTCGTTTATAATTTACATATGCACTGTTGTACTGCATAGTACATCTTACAGCCATATCCACTTGGATATAATTTCAACAATCAATGAATGCATTATATTGTAATGCATGCACATGTGGAATTGTTCCTATGCAGAGTGCTGCATCAGTCTACACTGCACTACAAATCAGTTTTCTGTACAGTTCTACACTGCGGGAGTGCTTGGTGGCACAGCATGAGTGTGATACGCTGCAGGAACTAAGATTTTTGGTACTATGTCGCCTTACATTCATATTTAATCAGGCTGCGTCTTTACTGTCTGTGTCTTTACACTACACATTTTTATCGTAACTGTGGCTGATTATTTTTTATATGGAATAAGCGCAAATATGATTTTTTCAAAGTTGGCATTGACAGTGAGCTGCAGCCAAGAAGGTACCCCTTGTCCTTTTTCATGCTCAATTAGAAGCACTTGTCAAACCCTTTTTTATACTTAAAAACATATTAGCCTTTTTTGGTGCTCGTCAGAGCATTTTTTAATACTAGTCTTTTAAATTTTTTGATAATTATATATTGAATATAAATAAACCTGAATTCTTTTAAATATTCCCAATACTTTTATCTTATTTCGCACAATAACGCACTAGTTAACCAAGTAATGCACACTGTTTTAAGAGGTTCAAAGTTTTTAAATCAAATTCAAGTTATTTTTATTCATAATTTAATTTACTTGGGCTCCCTTAAATATAATTAATATAATTCCTTAAACTGATATTAGTTTTTGGTGCATTAAAATATCTCAATTTGTTGATTCTTTCTAAACAAGTAAACCCTATTGGTTTACAATGGGAGTCTATAGGTAATTGGTGATATATCGCCAAGTTGGCGATAAACTTGGCGTTATTTGGCGGCATAACAGCCTATGGTATAGGCTTTGGCGACAAACAGCCTATGGGGCCAGCCTATGGTAACCCCACTTATAGGTATGGAGATGCATTAAATGCTGTTCTATAAACAATGAGATACGTTTCATTGGAGCGTTGCCATTAAACAATTAACAAATAATCGTGATTTCTGTGACACATACGATAGCGTAATACATATATAGATTAGCGTGGAAATCGAAGATTTAGGCCACATCGTATTGCTTAGCTAGACCGGTTATACTAACGTCGTTCTCATGTTTTGCTACAATTTCTTTTATTGAACAGTAATTCACTTAAGCTTCTTACCACTGCTATCATTAAGCACTTTTCATTCTTAGAAGTCATAATGAGAGCTAATATTAGCGCAAACCTGAGTAAAAGTAAAACAAAAAGTTAATTTTTTTACAGTAATAAAGGTACACAAAGCACTCTGATGAGCACACCTTACTCCAAACTTGACTACACAACAGTTATGTGAAGGTTGCCAACTGAACTATTCGGCAGCCTTGGTCGTGAACCGAGATATTGCACGCCAACCGAGTCAAATTTTGATCATCGAAGTTGGGCATAAACCGAACTGGTCGTAAACAGAGGTGGTCGTGAACCGAGGTTCCACTTATATTTTGACCTATAAGTTTGCAAATATGGCATCATTTATATATTCAGTGGCGATGATCATTAAGCATCTTGGCGATTTTGGCGATGAAACTCACCGATTTCAAAGTAACGTTCCGAAGTGTACTTGAATCGCCACAGATGTCATATGAACATCACGTTGACGCGATTTTTTTCTGACGCCAATGTCATATACGCACCGTACCGGGGTACTTAACTGGCGCCAAAGTTTTGTTATTTTGCTTGATATGGTAACCCGAATGTTGTTGTTTATTTATTAATAAAATGTTTATTTACTTTTATTTTATTTTTTAAAATTATATAAATTGTTTTGTTCTATTGTTATTAATTAAACTTTTATAAATTTATTGTTAATCCCTTTTTAAAAATATATATGTAACTGGTATTCGAAAACGAGGTTTTCGCCAAATTGGCGTCAGAAGAAATATCGCGCGAACGTGGTGCGTATATGACATCTGTACCATACTTGGTACAACTTGATTATCCTGTCGACCAAAAAATTATCGCCAAACTATAAGATTAAATGACAATAACGGATCATTGTAAATGTTACATTCACTTGACGTTAAACACGATACACGTTTTTGTTACGTCATCAAGTGATTTTTAATTCAAGTTTTGGCACAGATGTCATATACGCACCGGGTACTTAACTGGCGCCAAAGTGTCGTTATTTTACTTGATATGGTAACCCGGATATAGATGATATATTAACGATGTTTTTGTCAAATTGGCGTCAGAAAAAATCGCGTCAATATAGAGCGTATATGACCAGTTTTTATTAGTATTTTTATTAACGTTTTACTTATTTATTTATTCTTCCGTTATATAAAATAAAAATTACGCCAGTTTGTATCATTTGGCGAATAGTTTGGCGAAATTGGTCGACGGGATAATCAAGTAGAACCGTATATTTTTGCTGTACTTTTCGACAATATCTCAAGCAAAAGTACCTAGAGTTAAACGAAACCCTAATTATTTAAGGGGAACAGATGTCATATTCGCCCCATATTGGCGCGATTTTTTTCTGATGCCAAATCATATAGGCAAAGGGTACTTAACTTGCGCCAAAGTGTCGTTATTTTGCTTGATGTGGTATCCCGGATTATGTTGTTTATGCTGTTGATGTTTTCGCCAAGTTGGCAACCGAAAATAATCGCGCCAATATGGGGCGAATATGACATCTGTACCATTTAAGGCACAGATGTCGTATACACAACGGGTTTGGCGCGGGGTTTTTTTCTGACGCCAATTTAACGAAAACCGCGTTTTCGAAAAGCAGTTACAGATATATTTTTAAATTACTTTCTATTATTTTAAAAAGGAAATAACAATAAATAAAGAAAAGTTTAATTAATAACTATAGAACAAAACAATTTATATAATTTTGAAAAATAAAATAAAAGTAAATAAAAAAATAATTGATAAATAAACAACAATAGCTCAGTTTCCGTATCAGGCAAAATAACGCCATTATCGCGCCAGTTATGCACACTGGTGCGTATACGACATCTCTTCCTTATTTAAAATAGATGGGATGGTTTTTTTAAGGTATGCTTAGTATGTGAAGTATTTATGATAATTAAAAAAAACTTACATTTACCTCCTGAACAGAATCTTTGGATTTACCCTGTTTTTTTCCTATTAATTAACTTGTGCTCCATTATGTCTATTACTGCAGTTCAAAATATTAATCAAGAAAGTTTATATATATATTTATGAAAATTATGCGTTATCTGCTTAGGTTGATGTCAGTTTCAAAAGTACAAAAATCTGTCAGTTGAATTTCAATTTTTATTGACTAATAAAAACAAAAGTACACGTGTTATCCTTTTTTTTTTAATTATTGTACTGTTTTTTAGGGAGTGGCATCACGAAAGAAATTATTGAATTAGAAAATTAGAAAATGAAAAGGAGAGATTTTTATAATTTTATGGAGACATTATAAAAGACAAATTCGATTTTCTCAGCGACCGTCAAACATACAAAGATGAAAAAAAAACCTATTCTAAGTTTTAACAAGAGGATCAAAATAAAACAAAAACGAAGTTAATCCACTCACTGGAACGTTAGCTACACTTTGTTGAATTTTGTGTCTTCATTTTTTCGTTTAAGATTAAATAAAAAACTACTGAAAGCTACAGTAATTTTTTAAATGCTATCAGTTTATTCGTCTCGTCGAGTTCTATCTTTCAAAAGAAAAATTATTGTCGTATGTCAACTGGTTCGCCAGAAATTTAAGAAAGTCGTTTGCATTTTCTATTTCTTAATCATATTATAGCTTAACGCTGCCGCGTTTGCTATGATTTGTCGTACACTTTACAAAGAAACTATTCAGTATTTTGACTTGAAATTAAACATAAAAATAAATTATGATCTGTAGATTTGCACAATATTATTTTTTTACAGAATAACCTTAAACAATTTATTATTTTAATTAATTTATTTTACATGTTTTTCCATTACGGACGCATTTTTGCAAATAAAAAATGAAACACGTATATTTTCAGAAAAAAAAGTTAACCACGGAGTTAATAATTATAGATAGAATCATGATTAATTAAATAGTTTCACGATTTCTTTTATGAAAATTTTAAAGAATTTTTTGTTATGAAAATTATAGCATATTTTTAATGAATTAAAATTTGCGAAAATAATTTTAATTATAAAAGTATTTTACAGTGTTAAGAATTCAAACACACAATTTATTCTTATTATGTGAAGTCATTTACGCAGACGATACTTACGCATTTTAAAAGAATTATATTATGTTTTTTTTTTTTTAAATTGGCAGAAGAAGAACTGTAAACAAAGAAAATTAATTGTTAAATTCCACGGAGTAAGAACACAGAACTATGGAGGGGAAACTTAATACGCATTATTAGCCGAAAACGCAAGTGGTATTTTGGTAAATACTGAGGGCTCTACAATTCGTGGTTGGCCATTCTTTTAGCAGAATATCATATGATTGTATGCATAAGAAGCATGTGTTAGAATTAAAAAATATTTTATTTTATTCGTTTATATTTTATCATTAATATCACAAAGCATAAATTAAGATGGGGTATCAGTGCTTTGTTCCTGGATGCAAAACAGGTTATACTAGTGACGTAAAACAAAGAAAAAACGAGGGGAAAAATAAGTTGAGTTTGTTCCGTGCTCACCCCCTCCCCTTCCTCCCACACCTCTTCCTGTCTCACCATTTCTAGAATAATTAAGGTTTAACAGTTAAATTTCTTGAAACTGCATCATATGTTACTTGTGGTAAATAGTACTACAAGTATGAAAGAAATGAATTTGTTGGTTGAATTTTTTAAATACTAAATAAAATGATTTCAATATAAAATTGCAGAAGCAACGTTTGAGGCTCCTTATCTACAAATTTACTAGTTTCATTCCCACTATAAATTTGGTAAAAATTTAGATTTTTTTTTTTAACTGTAGAGTTACCTCGTCAGAGATGACAACATAAAACATTTAAGAATGAAAACAATAAATTTTGAACAATTTGTGTTGCTTAAAATAATTGTCTTTATTTGCAGGGGGAGGACTTGAGCCCCGTAAGTCCCTTATTTCTCTATGTTCTTGAATTATTCTCTGCTTTCTTATCTGTTTGGTGTTTGGTTGATTGCCAGATTATAAAATATGAGTTTTTTACTTTCTTCTATCTTTACTAGAAGAAAGTATTTGAATCGTGAAAATTTTCGAATTCCAGTTTTCGACGATTTTGCATGTTTTAAGGATCAAAGATCCCGAAAAACATGTTTTTACAAAATGTCTGTCTGTATGTAACACAAATTTGTGGGCACTCTATCGCAAGAACTAAGGCACAGAATTTAATAAAAATTTATATCCAGTTAGTTCCTGATATAGATTGTTGCAAATAGCTCAACAGGTGCGCTGCTATGATTTTTTTTTTTTTTTTTTTTTTTAAACAATTTCCGCAATGGCTCTATCTGAAGAACTAATGCACGGATTTTTATGAAACTTCAGATTCAGTTCGTCCTTCATATGACTTGGTGTTTACTACGTGTTGGTGTATATCGCCCAACAGGTGGCGTTCTACACAGCATTCTTGACGATTTCAGCAATGGCTCTATCTGAAAAACTAATGCGTGGATTTTCATCAAACTTCAGATTCAGTTAGTCCTTGATATGAGTAGGCGCTGACTACGTTTTGGTGTAAATCGTCCAACAAGTGGCAGTGCTATGCTATATTTTTCCTAATTCCCGCAATAGTGTTATCTTAAGAAATAATTCACGAATTTTAATCAAACTTCAGATTCAGTTACCAGGTTGACTTACGTAATTGCTTATTAGATTTTGATATATATCGGCCAACAGCTGGCGCTTTTATGCAGAATTTTTTACGATTTCCGCCATAGCTCTACTCAAAAACTAATGCACTGATTTTCACGAAACTTCAGATTCAGTTAGAAGTTGACTTAAGTTGTTGGTGATTAGATTTTGGTGTAAATCATCTAATCGGTGGCGCTGCTATGCTACATTTTTCAGGAAGTATTAACATGTATGAGATAGAAGAAAGTTTTGGGATTGCCAAATCCGACTAGTTTTTAAATAATCTGGCTAATATTAAAAAAAGTTATTGACCTGTCTTCATAGAGTCGACCTCAGCTACACAATGCACAAAAAGGAAAACATTTAAAAATAGTATTGAAATGCAAACGAGATATCTTTAAAAAAAATTCCCATTGGATTTACATTAGCGAGCAGGTTTTTTCGCCTAACTGAAGTAGTATCGTCTTGCAAGCAATTTGTTTTGTAAAAATAATGGTAGTATTTATGCACTTTTGGCAACGGAAAATTTGGAAATATAGCTTAATAAGTTACACAGAAATATTTTTTTTTTAATCTCCTTTTTTAGGTGCGTCCGTAATTATATAAATATGCACCACCTATAGTCGTCGTCTGGTCCGTCCGTCTGTCCGCATATAACAGCGCAAAAACTACCCAACTGAATGGTTCGAAATTTAATATATATAGTCGTTGCAGAATTTTGCCATGTCAAATTTTAGGAAAATCGAATCAAAACTTAAAAAGATATTAATAAAAGGTTTCTTCATTCTATTACATCCTATCATACGTGTAAATTATTCAATGATATCCCATCATAGGTAATGATTCTAGGTTGCCATGGTGATTACGTTCCATTTAAGAGTCCTATTATTTTCGTATTACTGAATTTAATCTATATAATCGTAATAAATTTTGTTTTCATGCATTTTTGCATAAGAGTGAGTGTAAATGATTATTAATGTTGCTTTTCGTATGCTCTGGCTTGAAAGCATATCTAAAATATACTGTTAAATTTTCCCATAAATATTATACAGTATTCTAGAAAATAATGTTAATTGTATGTTAAGAAAAATCGGAATTGTTTGTAGAAATTGAGTCGGGTCTGATTTTTTTTTATTTTTGAAGGTGCCGGGCTTATTTTCACTGATTTTTGCATGGGGCGGGCCGGGGCGTGAACCGCGAAAATACAAACGGGCTTGGCCGAACTTTTAATTTTTCCACCCGTCCGGTCCGGTCCGAGCCTAATTATTTCTCTTTCGGGGCGGGCCGCGCCCGGGTCTGAAATTGCGGTCCACTACTCTCTTATTGTTATGGAATTAAAAGTTTCACCCTAAAGTTTGTTTTCCTTGGCAAGTGGCGTAACGTGGAATGCTTGATGTCAGGGGAGACACACGCAGCAATTCAACGAGGGAAAAAACAAAGAGAAGAATATTCTGACTTTGTTCGGTGCCTGCCAACGATGTTGACCTAAGGTATTCTTTTTATTCATTTTCGGTCGACGCAATTACATTTTGAAGTCTAAATAATTCAAGTCAAGAATATTTATGATGTAAATTTTCACCAGACTCGGATCAAAGTCCACAGGTTAAGAAAAGGTGATATGTGAAACAGCTCATTTGAATATCCTATAGTTATAGGTGGTTGGATCTTGGATCCAACCAAGGAACTAAGCGAATATTCTGTTGGCTGGGGGTACAGTGTGGATATAAACAAGCGAAACCGTATATATATTAAAAAAAATACATTTTCACAAGAGGGCGCTATGATCGAGTCTCTTGTTACTAATGGATAAAGATCCGGTGTGTTTTTAGATATTTATGATGCAATTTAAACTACAGGAAACTAATTTTTAAAGATAAATTTTGCGAAAAAAGATTTGAAAAGATTTATGTTGTAACTAGCAGACCCGTTGTATGATTTTATATCTTTTGAAATTCTTTTAAATGAACCTAATTTCGGAGGCCCCCATTGCCTTCCGCAGCATCTAGAGCTAGATTCACTGGCTTATAAGCCAGAGGCGGAAGAGGCAAGAGAGGCGGATATTTTTTATTCCAATCAATTTTAAATTAATTTTAATTAATTTATATGTTTCTAGCAACTTTTATTTTGATATTTTTTATACCAATTAATTTCTATCATGTATTGGAATTTTCGAAGGAAATTTTACTTTTATAAATTTGGTGAAAAAAAAACAAAAAGCTGAAAAATTGCATTTCCTTATTCTCAAATAATATTTTTCGAAAATTTTAGCTCTAAGTAAAGAAAGCTGTCTGCTAAAAATTTTAGCTCTAAAAAAGAAAAAGCAGTTCTTTTCTTGGCAAAGAAACACTGTTTGTTTTTCTTGGAGAACTGTAGCAAGAAACTGTTGTCTGTTTTTTCTGAGCAGAAATTTTTGAAGGTAATAACAATATTTATTAAATTAATTCTATTTTAATTAATTAATTTTTAATTAATTTATATGTTTCTAACAACTTATATTTTAACTGAATAATTTCAGTTAATATCTTTAATTAATTTCATTTTTAAATAAAATTAATGTTTACTTAATAATTATAACAGTTGTGATTTCGATGCAATTACTATCTAGATACTTACATGCAAATGTAACTATATATGTGTTTTTTTAAGCTATAGAAACAAAGTGGCGATAATTTTCCATACCAACTTAGAAAGACGTGTTGCATATGGCGCTTTACATTTTTTTATGTGGAATATCTCTGTATATTTGAAAAACATTAAATAGAAGTATTTAAAATAATTAGAGGCTATTTAACCTTAAAAAAGAATAAATAACTCATGCCAGAAATATTCTATAGGATTATTTTAAATTAAATTTAAAGTGTTATTATCCGCGTCGTTGAAATCATGACAGTCTCGAAATCATGCTGTATTTACGGCGTGATGAATTATTAAAGAGGTTAAAGGCAAGAAATCTAGAATACACGGGATCACCTTACCTACTCTCTACTCTAATGCCTTTCTGTCCAGCTTCCGAATAGTTAATGGTTCATTCCAATTATTTTGGAGGTGGGATGTGGCTACCTTCCACACTCTTTAGGCGTTTTATTTTGACAGTTCGATGGTTCGTTTTTCGTTCATAAGCTCACACACCCATAAGCTCGATTCTAAATCCCCCGAGCTACCACGTGACTAATTTTTTTAAAAGTCGAATTTACAAAATTTTTTTGCATATTCGTTAAAAAAAAAAAAAAAAAAAAAAAAAAAAAAAAAAAAAACAAATTTTTTAAACTTCTTATATTGACGCTTCAAGCTGTATACAAGTTCTTCATCAGTACAAAATTGAGCTTATGTAAAGCTTGAAAAGTCTACAGTAATTTATTTTATCTTGTAAAATAATGTGTTTTTAGTTTATTAACACTAGAATCGCCGGAAATTTTACTCAAGTGTTTTAAAAATATTTTACACCAGAATTTTTATTTAAAACAATTGAAGTTATTTATTTAAGTAATTTTTCTGCGGTACATATCAAACTTATGTTAGAAAGAAATTCCTGGCTCAATCGAAATTTTTTTATTTGTACCGGTCAAAATGACCGCTACGGCAGTTCTAATGTTAAATATATTTTTTTTAATTCTGATTCAGATGTAATAAGTTTAGTAATTTGAAATATTTAAGGCTTTAAAAATCATTGTACTTGTGTACTCATTCCTATTGTTGAAAAATGGGGGTAAAATGCGAGTACAAGGAATATATTTTTATTTTTTACTATATTCTTATCGTTAATTTTTCTCGGAAAAAAATATTTAACTAAGCAAAAGTCATTAGATTAAAAAAAAAATATTTAGTAGATCTTTAAAAAATGCATCATTTCGTTTTGTCGAAATTATGTATTCTACCACTCGTCCTCAGACTCGGGTCTTATAAACGGGGAAGACGGCTGCACAGACCATCACTTCATGACGGCTGAAATTTCAGGATTAGACAGTACTCGATTGACATATTAAAAGGCAACTGGTCTGCCAAGTCATATCTTGGTGGAAACTGCCTGCAGACCTGATTTTAGTGGTTGATCGACAGGCCAGTTGCGAATCGAATTTTAACTATTCTGGAATTTCAGTCGTCAACTCAATGAGGTGATGGTTTGTGCAGCCACCTCCCGATCTAACACATAGGCTGATAAGTTCCCGGTCTAATGAAGAAAACACAACTTTTTTGGTCAAATTCGATTTTATTCATCAGCATAGACTCCTTTAAGAGCAATACAATCATTCCAGAACCTCTATAACATTTCAATACCTTTCTTGAAGAACGAATTAGCTTTGCCCTCAAAATAGGCGTTTGTTTCGGCGATCACCTCCTTATTCGAGCCAAATCTCTTGCCGGCGAGCATTTTTTTCAGGTCTGCGAACAGGTGAAAGTCACTGGAAACCAAATCTGGAGAATAGGGTGGATGCGGAAGCAATTCGAAGAGTAATTAATGCAATTTTTTCATCGTAGCCAAAGACCTGTAACAGGGTGCAGGGGGGGGGGGGGGGGAGCGGCACCCACTTTGAAAACAGCTTTCTCATAGACAAATGTTCACGCAAAATAAAGCCTACACGTTCTTTTGATATGTTTAGTGTCAGCTATCCCTTGCAACTTCACTTTACGATTTTCTAAAGCGATTTCGTGGACCTTTTTTATGTTTTCCGATATAACTACCTCTTTTGGGCGACCAGAGAGTTGCGCATCATCGATGTTTGTACGACCACGTTTAAATTCCGCAAATCTGTCAATAATGGTCGATTTTCCTGATGCAAAGTCCGGATAAAATTTATCAAGACAAGCTTTTGTTTTCACGGTGTTTTCCCCCATCAAATAGCAATGTTTTATCAAAACACAAAATTCTTTTTTTCCATTGTTTTGAAAATATAAAAAGTTGTATCCCTGAAACCACTGTAACTTTTGAAGCAACCGTCAGATCGTCATAAAATGTTTACGGCTACCTTTTTAAGCTTAGTACTTACTAAAGAGAATATTAATTCTGTATGTGTGGCGTCATCTGTGTGTCAGACCAGGAACTTATCAGCCGATGTGTTATTACTGCTATGGAAGGACAAGTTTCACCCGGGAGTTTGGTTTTCCCTGACAAATGGCAATCGTAACGTGGATTGCCTGATGTCAGGAGAGATATACGCAGCAATTCAACAGGAGGAAAAAAAGAAGAATATTCTGATTTTGTTCGGTGCCTGTCAACGATGTTGACCTAATCTATTCTTTTTATTCATTCCCAGTCGTCGCAATTACATTTTGAAGTCGAAATAATTCAAGTCAAGCTTTATTATGAACCGATATTCACCTGATTCGGATCATTCCACAGGTTGAGAAAAGGTGATATGTGAAACAGATCACTAGAACTTTTGATACAGTATTGATTTTTATTCAGATTTCTTGATTGGCACCACTTTTTTGAAGTGGTAAAATATTTCTTGTTTGCGTCTTAATTAATACGTCATTAATTAAGGCGAATTTTACCATTTAAAAAAAGTGGTGTCAATCAAGAAATCTGAATCTCTCTATTCTAAAAAAAAGTAACTACCGCTGTCACCGCCGCCGCCGCCGGTTTTGAATTTTTTGTGACCGGAGGTCTTTCTTCGTTAATATTAAGAAAAATAATGCATACAAAAATATGAAAATCGGTGGTTTTATACAGAAATGTTTGATAAACACGCTGATGCAGACAGTTTTCAAATCGAAGAATTATTTTAAGAGATATTTAATGCTAAAGTTGGACAAAATCGTTCCACTAAAAAAGTTTTATAGCAGCAAAAACTATACATGGCAGTGTAATCATTTTTAGATCATTTTATGCGTTAGAATTTGCCGGAGTGCAGATTGCATTAATTTTTTTTATTTTGACTCATTTTTTGAGGTTTTATTTCGATTTTAAATTCAAATTTTCAGCATTTCGAGAGATATTTTTTACTTATTTTAGAAAATTGTACTAATTTAACTTGTTGCCAACTGTATAAACAAAGGAAACAATAATGTTTGCTTCAAATTAAAAATTTATTAACACGTGAGTATTATAAATAGAAAAGATACTTTCAAATTAAAATTAAATAATTGCGCATAAAAAGCAGGAACTTATTGAAAATTACGTCATAAAAAGTATACACGTGAATTTTAAAGCGAAAGGATATTGTAAAATAACAAATTCATTAACTTACACTAGAAGTCTTAAATAGGAGAAATTACGTTATAATAGCCTGGTAAAACGTCAGATTAATTAATTCCTTTTATATTAGCTTATTTTGAAATGTTGTTACACGTGTCTACGTCATCAAGTTATTTTTATTTCGACGTTTTATTTGTATTTTTATTAATGTTATACTAATTTATTTGTTCTTTCGTTATTTAAAATAAAAATTATGTCAATTTGTATAATTTGGCGATTTATATAATTTGGCGAAATTGGTCGACGGGATAATCAAGTAGTACCGCATCGGATTTGGCGTTAAAATTCCCCAATCAAAGAGAAATGAATAGAAATTCGTTTATAGGGAGATCGCCACTGTTTATTAAATTATAATTCAATCTTTCGAAATCTTTTTAAAGCCGATCAAATTAGCGTGCATTTAGAGTCTGCGGTGTCTGGACGGGGGTTAGCGAGCGTAGCTCGTAGGGGGCCGAGCCCCCCTAGTAAAAAAAAAAAAAGTAGCTCACTGGCAACACTGGTTTGATAAATGATTACGATAAAGCCAATAAATCTATTGGTTCGTTTGGGAAGTCCTTTCGATTTGGGAAAATTAATTCGTAATTCGTACGGGAAAATTCTATCATTTAATTATTAAACATTAATTCCGCTATCTAATGTATAATAATTAACGGGCAGTATTTTCCGGTACATTGATTTTCCCAGCCCATCGGTAAGTTCTGCTTATTCTATCACCTCTTTCTAGTTTAAATCGAATACGTCCGACGTAGTGAATACAGCATTCTTATTTGTGAAAGTCATGGTTGTTAATTTAATCTGAAATTCTTCATCTTATTTTTGTCTGTTTGTATTAAATAAAATGTGTTCGTCATTGAACTGCAATATTATTTATACTTGCTAGTGTAATTTTTGGGGATGATGGGGTTAGTAACCGCGCATAAATTTCTAAATATTGTTTTTTATAATTTAAATTCATATAAAAAAAGCACAAATAAAAAGAAAAGTGCCCTGTTAAACTGACGGCATTGAGCTCACAGGCTATTCACACTAATTGTATACTATACTCTTATTTCAAAAAATAATGCCCCTCAAAAAATAAATGAAGGGGGATTAGTCCCCGTTTCCCCTTTCATACTTAACTAATGAACCTCCAAATCTAATCAGGAAAGCTCCTTATCAGAACGAACATCGAAAAAAAAAATTAAAGTAAATTGGATAATTCTGCATTAAAATCTATTTATCTAAATTAAGGGGAGGGGACTTGCCCCCCTTTCCCCTTTTATGCTTAACCCCTTCGGGACGGGAGATTTTTACGAACTTTTAAATCTTTTGTCACCGTTTTTTAAAAACAGAAATTTGTGTCTTCTTGAATTGAGAAAATGCGCCGATTAAGTAAGGCAAATTTTACAGTAAAATTTTACTGGTGAGAAAAAACAAGGATTCTGAGCGCTTCATGCAGCACGTATACATGTCGCTCGCCCCCAAGGGGTTAACCAATGAACCTCCAAACCTAATGAAGGAAACACCATATCGGAATAAACCGATAATTCAAATTTGAAGCAAATCGAATAATTTTGCATGAAAAACACATTTATCTAAATTAAGTGGGGGACTAGTCCCCTCCCCCCTTTTATACTTAACCAATAAACCTCCAAATTTAATCAAGGCATAATTAATTAACTTTAACATAATAAATCTGTATACCAAATTTGGAGCAAATCGAATAACTCTGCATGAAAAGCCCATTTATCTAAATTAAGGGGGGGGGATGTGCCCTTTCCCCCTTTATACCTAACTAACGAACCTCCAAATATAATTAAGGCAGCTTCTTAACATAATAAATCGGTATACCAAATTTGGAGCAAATCGAATAATTCTGCATGAAAAACCCATTTATCTAAACTAAGGGGGGGGGGGGTAGCCCCCGCTTTCCTCCCTTTATACTTAACCAATGAACCCTCAGAACTAATCAGGGAAGCGCCTTATCAGAATGAACTTAGAAAAAAAAATTGTAGCAAATCGGATGTTTCTATCAAGAGTTATCGCGTACATACATACAGAACCAGCGGGCACTTTAGCTCTCAGGCTTTGATAGCCTGAGAGCTAATAAATGTACAAAAATTACTTTCAAGTGCATACTTATAATATAAAATTATTTAAAACACATTAAAAACCCAAAACGTTTTCAGCCATTACAAGGCTGTCATCAGTGGAGATTTAAATGTTGCTATTATTTTTCTTTGCGCTTATTCGAGAATTGTCGAGGAGAAATTATTGTAATTTAAAGGTTGTACGTCAGATGATATACCAGATAAAGTTATTCAAATTTTCAACGACACGAGCTTTTCATCTATTATGCAGCAAATCTCTACATACTCCATGACATCGCATGATAGTACATCATTACAAGCTGTATCTTTATTAGCAATTATTTCAATTGGTTGATTCTCTTATATTGTCTTTCTGGTAATTATTAGTACGAAAGATAATTTTCGATTTATTAAAATCTACTTTTATAGGTTTTATACTTTCATTTTTTTTTTTTTTTTTTTTTTTTTTTTTTTTTTTTTTAATTTTAATTCCTAATTCAAATTTAAATCTCGACTAGTGTCTGAAATTCACTAGTCATAGTTTATTTCAAATTAATTCGATTTATGCTTAATTATTCTCTTAAATTCTCTATTCTTTCTAAACATTGAGTTGGGACCTTTGGCAACCTCGAGTTTGGATCATACTGCCTACAGCAATGTAGAATGGGCAGGCTGTAACTTCTAGGCTCCCTTCGGGCGTGTCGCTCTTCAGTCTCTAAGAGGCCCGTTACAGTGATTGTCGGTTAAATTTCTGACATATTTCTAGATATATTACGCTTTTAACCCCTTAATCGTTGCGCACGATACATTCACGGGCAAACTGTCTGTGAATGTATTGGGCGCGAAGATTAAGGGGTTAACTCTGACCAATAATTCCACAGGAAGACCTGTAGAGGAAAACAGCTCCCTCAAGTGACAGGATCTAGACTCTAGATCGATTTTAATAAATGATGGAGAGTTCATTTCTGTATCCAGTTTATAAAGCTCTAACTCTTTCAGGGGCAAAGCATTTTCAATGCTAAAGTATTGAAATATATGATTTGCACTGGAATTCGCTCCAAAAATGTTTTTAGAAATAAGAAAAAATGCTACATTTTACATATTTATTAAATGGAAAATATTTTACCACAATTCAATGGCTTACAAATGTAAGCATATCTCACTAGTGATGGGCGTGGTTTAAACATAAGAAGAAGTGGGGAGTTGGAGTTGACTAATAAAGATTTAATGCGTTTCTCATGTATAATTTAAACGGATTGACATAGAAACAAAAAGAGGATAGAGTTACAGTCAGAAAATTTCGGAGCATTGAGTGTCATTTTACAAAGATAATGAACATCTAAAAGTGATACGCTACTGTACTGACATTTTGAAACAACGGTATTATCAATTGAAAACACTGAACATTTGTACGTATTTTCATTTATATTATCATCAAAGCATAAAAATTAAATGATTATTATTCATGACATTCTGCATGCCTTATTTATTTTTTTAGAGATTTTCTTTACTTAATTTTACATAAGTGAAAAATTGGCAGAAGCGCCTTATAGTTGGGAATATTAAAAATACAAAAAGTAATACGGAAAATTACTGTGTTTAATATTTGTAATTCTGTTCAGTGATCAAAATATAAATTATAGTATCTATACTAATGTGGCTCGCGAATTAGCTATTATCCCTGTAATACAGTCCCTGAAATTAATGCGAATGCCATATATCAGGGTCGGCGAACCTATGGCACGCGTGCCACTTTCGGCACGCCAAAGAATAATTTTGGCACGGCGCGGCGTTGATTATGTCTCTAAGTGAGGATACAAGGATTTTGCACAAAATACACGAACTTAGATGATCTGATTAGATTCTAAATTCGATTAATTGCAAATTGAAGAATTTTAATCTTATTCAATATGGTTTCGAAAATTTATCAAACAAAGAAAATATTTAAAACAATCAAAAAGGAAAGATTAGTACCGATGGTAAATTATGGAAACTTGGAAATTAATTTCAGAACTATTTAAATAAACTGCCTGTTTTCAATTTTAATAATTTTTTCTACTATTTATATCTGTCATTTTCGCAAATTAAGAATATAAAAAATCAAACAGAGTGGTTGCCATATAAATTAATTTAGTTTGCATTCTGTTGAGATTAACTGAACATGAACATATTATTTTTCATCCAAGATACAACAATTAATCACATTATGTTTTTAATTAATTTGTAAAATATAATTGCTTCTATAATTATTGCAGTGTAATATTTACATGTATGTTATTCTTTTTAGAAAATATCCTAATAAGTAATTTTCAAATAGTTTTGATTCATTATATTTCAGTCCACTAAATTTGTTTTTTAGTTGGCACGTCAAGGTCAAGTAAAATATTTTTTGAAAAAAAATTGGCACGCGACTATAAAAAGGTTCGCCAACCCTGCCATATATTATCATACGTGGGTATTTATTATTTGAAATACTTTTCAATGATTAAACTTAATACTTTTTACATTGCTATTTAACAAGAACTAGAGACAGAACTCTGAAAAATTTTATATTGCTAAATTTCTTCATTGATGTTTACATTACAAATGAAAGCATACCACACTGGTGATGGGCGGGGTTTAAACATGAAAAGAATTGGGGTGGGTGGGGTTAGAGTTGAGTAATAAAAAAAAGGAATTAATATGTTTCCCATGTATAATTTAAGCAGATTGCCCATAGAAACAATATGAGGATAAAGTTACAGCCAGAAAATTTCGTAGTCTCATTTTAGAAAGATAATGAATATTCAAAAGTGATAAGGGACTGAAATTTTGAAATAACGGTATTATCGATGAAAAACACTGCAAATTTACACCCATTTTCATTTACATATCAAAGCATAAAAATTAAATGATTATTATTCATGCCTTATTTATTTTTTTAGAGATTTTGTTTACTTAGTTTTACGCAAGGGAAACATTGACAGAAGCGCCTTTATTTGGGGATATTAAAAATGCAAATAGCCGGACGAAAATTACTGTGTTTAATATTTCTAATTCTGTTCAGTGATCAGAATAAAATTAGACGCAAAAACTCATTATTTACGTAATTTTTGAAAGAACAAAAGTCATAATCAACTTAACTTCTCAAATTACGTAATAATCAGCACCGGCGCAACCATCGGGTAAACAGGGCGGCTGCCCAGAACCCAGAGTCCCTCGAGCAAACTTTTTTTCTGCATAATAACTTTGCTCTAGATTTTTTTTTAAATGTCCTTCGTGAGAAAAAAAGTGAATCATAACTTTTTTTCGTACAAACATAATTGATATAATTGTCGAGGAATGTGTAGATATGACGATCCTATACGAAACCATAAACGCAAAAAAAAAAAAAAAATTAAAATATTGTTAACCCCTTGAGGGACAAGCAAAGATGTCTCTGAATATTGAATTGTCACCGGAATAATCGAAAAATTTTATTTTTAAACAAGGAAAAGCAATTTTTCAACGATTTTTCCTCAAAGTTAAAAATATAAAACTTAGTCAAAATTTTCTAGTGAGAATCTTGTTTAAATTAGGTGGGATATATTTTATCCCACCGCCCTTCAAGGCGTTAAAGTATAGAAGATTTCACGAAATTAAAAATAGTTATGGCCATAAATTGGGAAAGTAGCGGTATTTTTCATACATTTTAGTTTTTATATTACTACAGTCGAACTTCGCTATAATGAACCCGTGTTGTAGTGAACACTCGGATGTAGTGGACTTTTTCCCCCAATGGAAGTACATACTTTCTCGTTTCAAAGTTATTGCATTGTTCTTTACCCCCCCCCCCCCCCCCCCGCACACGGAAATGCAAATTTATAAATAAGGACTTCTTTCCCCAAGGGTAAAGCAAAAGAGCAAAAGAGCAAAGCAAAAAAGATAAATATCCAAAACTTGTTTTGGGTATTTATACCTTCTCTTTTCTGAGTCTGTACTTGTGACAAACACATATACTCTCAAAATAGCATGAGGTTTCTTTCTTGGATTATAAAAGGGTTCCAAACTGTTATACTGTACTGTTAGATACATTTTTTTTCACACATTTTCCAGATCCCGTTTGCCAAAATATAAGTGCAATTTTCTCTTATGCTATTTAGTTTTTTGAAATTTCTGAATTACAATTAAACCTAAAGTTTCAAGATAAACGCGAAATATGTATTCAGTAAAATTTGTTTCTGTTTCTGCTTTCAAAAAATTTTTTTGGCACCTGTGACAAAGAAAAGTTGGGGGGGGGGGGCGCCAAATAGAAACTTTGCCCCTGGCGCAGTTTTTTCTTCGCACGCTGCTGTTTGGTAGTTCCTTTATAGTGGGCTAAAATTTTATTTCCCCAGGTTTTTTTTTCAGTTCTTCAACTTTAAATTAGTGATGCGCGTTTTAGAGATCTACGAAGAGAACATTTCTCTTTTGGAAGCAATCGTTCTATTGAAAAAGTCATAGAGACAGGTAACATCAGCAACGATCCGTAACTGTTTCCGATGCACAGGTCTTTCTTGTGCTGTTGGAAGAGGAAAATGCCAACGTAGTATGTGGAGGACGAAGACAACAAAGAAAAGTTACCATTAGCTCTTTGGCTGAAAAAGCATAGTGTGAATATTTTTCCAAGGGACATTACTGATCACTTCGAATTTTGCGATGATGAAGTGTACACTTCTGGTATCACTACAGATGAACATTTTATCTGAAGTTAAACAAAAGAAAGATGCTGTAGAAGACGATGTTGAAGAAGAACTTGAAATTTCGGCACCTTCTATCTCGGAAGTGAAATCGGCAGCGAATATCATAAACTTTTTTCTTTCTACAGAAAATGTGGACCAGAAAATATTGGATTCTTTACTAATTACTGATAAGAAAATTGATCAATTCTTGTTAAAATCGAATTATATTCAATCAAAATTCCCTAATTTCACAGAATGTAAAAGTAAAATCAAGTTTTAGTAAGTAACTATTTTTCTTTTGAATATTTGATTTATTATCTATTTAATTAGTTAATAATTTTTAAGCAAATTATTTATTATTGCAATCACTATTTTTAAAATCACTCTATCATATGATAAAAAGTATTTTCTCCCCAAAGAATTTGGATATAGTAAACCATCGGCTATAGTGGACATATTGCTGAGTCCGCAGACAGTTCAGTATAGCGGGGTTCGACTGTATATGTTATTTTATGATATATACAGTCGTGGAAAAAAAAGTAAATACCCATACTAACGTTGCAACAAATTATAGTACAAGAAAGTTATTGGTACCAAATGATTGGAAATAAAGTGTGCTTTTGAGTGATGTATATAAAATTTGCTTAGTGGGCCATCTACATATCAAAAGAAATCCAAACTTTGTTTTTTTCAAAGGCAATTCCCAATTCTGACACCAAAAATAAATTTTACACTCTTCAATTAGCCTAAGCACAAATTTTCATGAAATTCCTACGATTAGTGTCAGACAAAATAATTATTTTAAAATGAGCATGTTTTAGGGCTGTATCCAAATTGAAATGCTACAGAATGACTAAGTTACTTCTATTAATGTATTACTTCTTGCCAATATGACCATTTTATTCACTTAATATTTTTCGGCTATTGTTATATACGTAAAATCCTCTTCAATATTCCTTTTATAATGTTTACATGTCTAGAATTATACAATGTCTAAAAATATAAGGTATCCATAATTAAAATAATTTTCGAATATGTGAATGTGATTGGAATTTTATAGGCATTTTTATAAGGCTTTTTCTCAGACTTTGAAGTTTTTAATCTTGCTCTTTTCTAAATTTATTAGTAGAATGTGAAGAATATCAGATAATCGGTCGATTGAAATAAAAACACGAATTTTGTCAAGCGGTCAAAGAAAAAATAAATAAATAAAGAGGCAAATTCCATCATTCCGTTCCAAAAAATCCCGCAAATATCAACAATTGAAAGAATTTCGTCAACCGGTAGGAGAAAAAAAATAGAAATATCGCCCATTTCTTCGCGATCATTTGACGAAATTTGTTGGAGGTTTTTTACGATTTTTTGACAAAATGCGATATTTCGCGATATTTTTTTGTGCCCGAATTTTCGGAACCGAATGTCTTAAATTTTCGGAAAATTCGAAACAGACCCTGTGATAAGATTTTTTTAAAGATAATTTTTTTTGTGGTTCTTCAAACACAAATTTTTGAGTTGTATTTTGATTTCTATAGTGCCAAACAGTAATACTTACACATTCTCAATTTTTTTTTTGTATGTACTTTTGTAGGACAAAATGAAAATAAGAAATATTGTTTTCGTAATATACTCCACTACCGTAATTGCTTAACTTGTGCATATTTTTTTAACCTGTATCTTTGCCCAACTTTATATTCTGAACTTTACATAGTTTAAAATTTATATTACACTTAATTTATACCCAAATTAAAAGAGTTTTGTGATTAAATTAAATGTACACATTTGATATATTTAGTCTATGTTTTGTTGTACAGTCGTGGAAAAAAAAAAGTAAACACCCCCTACTAACTCTTCAACAAATTAACGTAGACGGAAGTTACTGGTACCGAACGATTTGAAATAAAGTCTTCTTTTAAATGATGTATATAAAATTTGCTTAGGGGTCATCTACATATTAGAACGAACCCAAACCTCATTTTTTTCAATGGCAATACCCAATTTTAACGAGATATTTCAAATCTTTGGTGCAAACTATGCCCAGACACCAAATTTCAAGTCATTTGAATGATTAGTTTTTGAATTATACGCATTCAAAATTTAGTGCTTCTAATGTTAAATTACATTTTCATATTTTTATTTATATCTCCTGAAATTATGCTCCTAATGTGCTAATTTTTTGTGTAGCAAATAAAACTAATGTGCCCAAACATAAATAAGCTGAATTTGTAATTTTTATAATTTTATGATATGAATTATGAATTATGAAAATAATATTCGAAAAAATTATGAATTGCAACCTACAATTTTTTTGATGGATTTAGATTTATTAAGTCCTGCTTTATGAAAATCCAAAATTTCACATTTTTCTCCCAAATAGTTTTCAAATTATGCTTAAAAAACGGCAAAATGATGGTTTAAGGGGCCGTCTATGATAGGAGTGAGTAGATATTTTGAAATTTCTTCGCTGCCTTGTTATCTAACAGGCTTCATTGACTGCTTAAGGTTCCTTGATCAATCCCTCTCTCGGTTAGCAATCGAGTACCCAACTTCAATTTGGATACAGCCCTTAAAATACGCTCGTTTTAAAATAATTAATTTCTCGGAAACTTATGGTACAAATTGCATAAAAATTTGTTTTTAGGCTAATTGAAGGGCGCAGAGTTCATTTATGCTGTCAGACTTGGGTATTGCCATTGAAAAAAATGAAGTTATGGTTCGTTTTAATATGTAGATGGCCTCTTAAGCAAATTTTATATACATAACTTAAAAGTAGACTTTACTTCCAATCGTTTTGTACCAGTAACTTTCTTTTACGAAAATTTGTTGCGGAGTTAGTAGGGGGTGTTTACTTTTTTTTTTTTTCCACGACTGTACATACTTTAAACAAATAATTTTTCACTTTGGATTCTTGAGTTTTTTTCCATATAAACGTTATTGCTTTTATGCAATTTTTTCACAATGTGGCGACTGGATTTTTTGGGTTTAGGAGCCACTGGCTCCTTAAAAATTTTGGGAATTTGCACTTATAGCCTATAGTCGTTGTCTGGTCCATCCGTCTGTCTGCACGTCCGTATATAACATCGCAAAAACTACCGAACCGAATGGTTTGAAATTTAATATATATAATCGTTGTAGAATTTTTTTGAGTCATTTCAAATTTTATGAAAATCAATTCAAAACTGAAAAAGATATTAATAAAAGCTTTCTTCATTCTACTAAATCCCATCACACGTAATTAATTCAATGATATCCCATGACAGTAAGGATTCTAGGTTACCATAGTGATGACGTCCTTTTTAAGATGGGGTCCTATTACTTCCGTATTACTGAATTTAATATATAGAATCGAAATAAATTTTGTATTCATGCATTTTTGCATCAGAGTTCAACAACTAATGCACAAAATACGAAATTTTAAACACTAGTTATAGTACGAACGCAACACGTTTGCCACGCTTGACGTACAATTTCCGATTTGTTTTGTTATGTTAGAATTTCCAGAGTTTTTATCTATGTGGCTGTAGACATGAACTTACTAGCTGCCAGTACTTTATTTAAAATGTATAAAAATAGCATAATCACAAATTATTCTATGCGTTTGTATTGTCATAGAATTATTTCTTTTTCTTTTTCTTTTAGTGTTCGGGTATAGAAAAAATTTATTTTCTCAAGTTCGGGTTTGATATACAGTCGAGTCTCTCTATAACGAAACTCCATACATCGAATTTCTCTATATAACGAATTTTAAGTAGGAACGGTCCCTTTTTTCCACGATCTCATTAAAAACAGTCCCCATATAGCGAAATATCTATCTCCATATAACGAATTTTTTTCAGAAAATGTTCTTTATTTATTGTTTTAAAAAAGCTTCCAAATCACATGGAATCAATTTTCCATCACTGATTAGTGAATTATCGTTCAGTGCTGAGCTTTTCATCTTACTTTTCTACCTTGAATCTCCTTGTTTTTTATGCCCAACGGATTCATCTCTCTCTCCCCCCCCCCTCCCCTCCCACACACCTTCCAACATACTTCTTAAAACAGTGTCAATTGGATTGTTACACATATAACAGCGGGATCAGAGAAGTAATTGAAGTTTAAGGTGAATGAGAATTCAAATGGAAGAAAATGTTCCCGATACAATTTTTCATTCCTTGCTAAAGTGTAAACATTTTTTCGAGAGTGTAACAATTTTGAAATCAAAACAGCGAAAAATTACAGATTTCTTCGTCTAAAATTAATGTAAGTTTTTTTATTATGATTTCAAATAAATGTCTGTTCTCTTTTTTGAAACTGTCTAAATAATTCAGAAATACAATATTAGGTTAATATTTATAGTTAAACATTTCAAATTCTTAATTAAACACCTCAAAAGTTACTTTTGTTAAAAAATTACACATTAAATAGGAATTTTTAATCATTCTCTATATAACGATTTTCTCTATATAACGAATTTTTTACTGGAACAATGGATTTCGTTATATAGAGATTCGACTGTAATTTTTTTCTCATGCGAATTACTTACCGTAATTTCGCGCGTATCCGCCGCACCTCAGGTAACTCAATTTTTTACCAGAATTTTTTAAAAATAAAATATGACTTATTTTTGCTTAGCACTTATTTAACTTCTTTTTTTCGATAAAATTTCCGGGTTGAAAATGACTTAACTAAGCCGCGGCGCATACGCGGTTAATTACGGTATATCTATATTATAAAGGACAAACATATCTGTGCGTAACGCATACGTCATTCTGCGAATGGCAACACTTTGAAATTTTAAATGAAATTTCGGTTTTGCAATTTTTGCTACTGGAAATTTTTAAACTTCTAAACATCGTACAATTTCAATTTTTACACCGTCGTATAGGGACAAAATTGTACTTTTGAATACAATTTGTTTGAAAGCTCTATCGCAATTTATTTTTGAGACATTAATTTTTTTATAGTGTTTAGCACCAATTTTGTAATTGTGGCAACTGAAGTACTCCATTTCTATTAAAAGTAAAGGGAAAATAGTCATGGTTTATTTATTTTTATTGATTATATCCTTATTGATGCCATTTTCACATTACAAATAAAAGTGACTTTTTTCTAATTTTTGAACAGAAAATGACGCCAGCCATTAAAAAAAAAAAAAAAAAAAAAAAACACGCATTCTTCTTTATAAATCAAACGATTGAAGAAGATATTTCAATATTTTAACATTACGCTGATACTGACAGGCGCTAGGCAATATGATTCAGTGTGTAAAAATGATGTCATATTTAAAACAAAACGATCATTTTCTTTGATAAAACTAAATATTTGACCAATGCTATGGCAACTAAAGGCAAATTTCTGAATGGTAAATTTTCGCGGGTACTGAGATTAGAACTTAAATTTTATGCGAATGTTCACATAAAAAGTTGTATCGGACAAACGTGACTTTAAGTTTAGAAATACGTTCATTTTAATAATGTATTGCGCTATAATACTTTTAAATTGTGAATTTCAGTAGAGCGTATGTAAATTTTGAGAATATGAAAATAACGTACAGTTTAGATTTTATGGGGGAAAATTTTATGATGTGACAAAGCGAAATCATTTTTCCTAATTTTTCATCCCATAAAAACAAACGTAAGAGCCTCAATCGATAATTTCAACACAATTACTTCATCTTGATTACGTATTCCAATACAGTTTAATTTTCCAATAATTTAAGCAGCTGAAATTTTTGGAAATAATATTTTGGTAATTTTAGGTTAAAAACATTATTTATTTTAAGAGTTAGATAACCAATGCAAGATGGTTTTTTTATTGTAATTATTTTTGTAGGTTTATTATAAATTCGATCTAACAGGTACATTCTAAACACTTTAACTCGTCGATTTTCGACGGGTTCCAACTCGTTTTTATAATTTCTAGGTTGTGCTGTGTGTTACATCTCAAATGTTATTAAATCTGCATGCTACCAATGTATTATTACCTTAAAAAAATGTTGAAAATGCAATCTGAAGTAATCACCTAATCCCAAATAGATTTTTTCAACCTCTGCCTATCTCGTTTACGCCTTTATTCTTAAATATCTGACGCTTTTATGCACGCTTTTACAGTTGTGTGCAGAAAGAACAAGAAAGTCTCTTTAAAATTGTGGTTATAACAGTGTATTTATTTATGTTAAACTTATTTAAATTAGTTGCATGAAGTCGCATTTAAATTTCAGCATGAAAAAGTGTTTTCCTTAAAGAGTATTTATTATAGCGAACTTTTTAAAATTTTATTGCCTCGCCAACTGACGATAAATCGAACCCCCCCCCCCCCGCCCCCCAGAAAAAAATAAATAAAATAAAATAAATAAATAAATAAAATAAAAATAAATAAATAAATAAATAAAATAAAAATAAATAAATAAATAAATAAATAAATAAGTAAATATTCATTATTTTTTTTTCGGATGCTATATCGAGATTCCACAAGAATTTTTTTTTTTATAGACATATACTGTACGAGGCATTCTCACAATTTTTTAACTTTCATAAATAAAAATCGGGTGAAAATTGTAGTATTATATTTATTGATGAAGTTAAAATAAATAAATAAATAAAATAAAAAAAATAAATATGCATTATTTTTCTTTCGGATGCTACATCGAGATTCCACAAGAAATTTTTTTTATAGACATATATTGTATGACGCATTCTCACAATTTTTTAACTTTCATGAATGAAAATCGGGTGAAATTTGTATTATATTATTATATTTATTGATGAAGTTTTAATCTTGTTATGGAATATTAGCCGGAACTCAAATGCTGAACAGCTGATATTGTTTTAAATGGAAACGGGTAAATTTTCATAATCAGGTTGCACGCGATAAATAAATCTTTAAAATAAAAAATCATACTGAAAATTATCTTAAAAATCCTAAAAAATCAATTAATTGAGATACAGTTTTCAAAGAATTTGCATTTGTAAGAACAATATTTTTTACTATTCGAAGGCATAAAAATGGAACTTGTGCGATGTTTAAAAATTTTTAAAAAATTACGCTAAAAACGAAATTTATTGGTCGGTGTTGCCACCGGTACTATGATGTAAGCGTTACTCACGGGCATGTTTTTGTTTTATAATGTAGATTTAATTTATCTATAATTTCGGAAACATATTGGAGAAAATCAATCGTATGTTTTATATCATATGTTTTATTTAATCGCATGTTTTATTATCGTATCGTTTTTAAAACTGAATCTGACTTATATTTATATATAATCACATCTACTTTTTTGTAGTAAGCAATTCTAATATGGCATTACTCGTAATATTCTGGTTTGTCCTCTCCTATATGTATTTATAATTATCTTTGGCAAATTATTACTCATATGGCAAATTATGACTCATAAATCCAAATATAACTCTTAAGAAAAATAATCTTATGAGATAGTCAGTCTGACGTCTGATTTATCTCATGTTAATTATAGGTACTTTCCTTTGTCCGTTTGTAATAATTTTTAATAAAGCGCTACTCTTAACTATAAAAAATATTCTTGCTTAGGTTATCCTATATCATAAATGTACTAATATTATAAAGAAGTGAAGTTTGTTTATTTGTGGGGGTAATATCTGGAACGGAACCAATTTCAAAAGTAATGGTAGCAAAATGATGGTGGTTGTCCCTATTCCAACATAGGTTATATCTTATGTCGATGCCACTAACCCAAAGGGGGTGCAAAAGCAAAAAAACGTTCTAAAAATACGATTTTGTGTTACTGAAGGGCCTAGAAACGTGAAATTTGGCATGTTAGTTACTTATAAGATATAAATGATCTCTAAGAACAATTCCTAAAAAATTCGAGATTTAAAAGTGGTGAAAATGCGCGAAAAACGTTCTAAACACGATCTAAATTGCGATTTCTACGCAATTTCAGGAAGTACGGAATGGATTTAAAAAATAATGGTGTCAAAATGATAGCGACAGCCCTTCAACATAGGGTATATTTTATGTAGGTGCCACTACCCCAAAGGGGCTGCAGGAGCAAAAAGCATTCTAAAAATGCTATTTTTGTGTTACTGAAGAGCCTAGAAACATGAAATTTGGCATGGTAGTTACTTATAAGATATAAATAATCTCTAAGAACATTTCTTAAAAAATTCAAAATTTAAAAAGGTGTGAAAATGTCCGAAAAGCGTTCTAAAAACGTTCTAAATGTCGATTTATAAGCAATCTCAGTAAGTATCAAACCGACTTCAGAAGTGATGGTTGGAAATTGATGCTGACAGCCCTTGCTCTAGCATAGTCTCTATTTTATTTCGGTGTCACTTACAACCTGGGTGTTGCATGAGCAAAAAACGTTCTAATTTGCGTTTTTTTGTGATACTGCAGGGGCTAACAGGAACAACAAACGTTCTAAAAAAGCCTTTAAAAACTTGCTAAATTACATTTTCTACGGAATATTAGGAAATACTAAACCGATTTCAAAATTAATGTTGACAAATTAATGGTGACAGTCACTGTTTCAACATAGACATTTTACGTTGGTGCCATTACCACCAGAGAGGTGGTAGACCGTTAGACAAAAAGCTTGGAGTTTGACATGATTGTTAATTTTAATTTGTAAATGCGTATTAAGAGATGGTTTCTAAAAAATTCAAAACTTCAAATGAATATTGAAATAAGCGTATGAAATAAGTATAAAAGCTTCAAAATACTTTCTAAATTATCATTTATTTAGAATTAGTTTTAGTTATTAATTTAAGTTTCCTTTCTGCCTAATGCAGTGTAATAATGAAGTTTAGTCAAACTGTGTGGCTTAATTAGTAATTTTTGAATTATTCCTAAAATTATAATTTCTACTAATGAAAATTAGACATACAAATATCACTTGGCATATTTCAACTATTACACGAGCAAAGCCGCGGTATTTGCTAGTCTAATTATAAACATCTTTAAAAAATTTTGTTCATAATTCTGAAACAAATTCTTAAGAAAAATAAACTTATAAGATAGTCTAATGCCTTAACTCATATTTAATTATAGCTACTTTCATTTGTCTGGTTATAATCATTGTTAACAAAGCACTACTCATAACTATGAAAAATAATCTAGCTTATTTTGTCTTCTGCCTGTTTATAACCACCTTTAACAAATGTTGCTCATAGTTCCGAAACAAATTCTTAAGAAATATAATCAATAAGAAATATAGTCTTGTCTGACGGCTGTATCATGTCTCATACCTAATTATAGCTACTTTCATTTGTCCGATTGTAATCATTACGCTATTCATAATTATGAAGAACATTTTAACTTAACTTATTCTATATATATTTATAATCACCTTTTAACAAAATGTCGCTCATAATTCTGAAACAAATTTCTTAAGAAAAATAATATTATAAGATAGTCTAATCTGATGTCTGACTTAACTCATATTTAATTATAGCTTCTTTCATTTGTCGGGTTGTAATAATTTTTAATTAAGCACTACTCATAACTATAAAAAATAACCTATCTTATTTTATCTTATATCCATTTATAACCATCGTTAGAATATATTGCTCATAGTTCCGAAACAAATTCTTAAGAAAAATAATCTAATAAGATTGTATAGTGTGCCATGTCTCATATCTAATTATAGCTACTTTCATTTGTTCATTTGTAATAATTACGCTACTCATAACTATGAAGAACATTTTAGCTTAACTTATTCTATGTCTTTTTATAACTCCTTTAAAACCTGACCTACATAATTATATAAGGGATCCTAAGGAAAAAGAAAATACATTTTCTCTTTTTCTGTGACCTAAACTCGAGCTAGCATCACACAATTGTGTGAATCCTTCCTTGACGTAACTTGACATCGGAAATTTTTTAAAACTAGGGGGCTCAGCCTCCTACGAGCTACGTTCGCCAACCCCCGTTCAGACACCGCAGACTCTAATTTGATCGGCTTTAAAAAGATTTCGGAAAATTGAATTATAATTTAAAAAACAGTGGTGATTTCCCTATAAACGGGTTTCTATTCATTTCTTTTTGATTGGGGAATTTTAAAGCCAAATCAGCTTCTGTTAAAAGATACAATGGCTGTTTTCACCTTTGATTAAATAAAATCAGTTAAATATTTCAAAATAAGCTAATATAAAATGAATTAAGTAAACAGAGTCTTTGTCTCCCGGTATTTTTTAACAAAGCGAAAAGAAAGTTCTTTTAAATAAGACAATTTAAATAAATCGGTTTTAATCTGAAGTAATTTTGACCAAACTATTCTTTCTCTTTTTAATATCACGTGAAAATACTTTTGTTAGAAATAAAATATTATTTGCGCTGTCCTAACAAAAATAGTTGAAAAGATTATCTCAAAATATCAAATGTCTCGCGCAATTTCTGAACTTAAACTGTTTTGCAATATTATTTTTTGTTAATTTTATGTAATAACTATAATATGACGTAAATATGACATAATTTCTCCTATTTAAGAAATCTAACGCATTTTAATGAATTTATTATTTTATAATATCCTTTCTCTTTTAAAATTCACGTGTAAATATAGTTTTTATGACGTAATTTTTAATAAGTTTCTGCTTTTTATACACAATTATTTAATTCTAATTTGAAATGTTTTTTTCTGTTTATAATAGTCACGTGTAAATAAACTTTTAATTTGAAGCAAACATTATTGTTTGCGCTGTTTATACAGTTGGCAACAGTTTAAATTTCTGAAATATGTAAAAGATATCTCTCGAAATATTGCAAATTTGAATTTAAAATAGAAATAAAACCTCAAAAAATGAGTCAAATTAAAAAAAGAAATACAGTCTGCACGCCGGGAACTTCAAACGTATAAAATGATCTAAAAATGATTAAATTCCCATGTATAGTTTTAAACTATAAAACATTTTTAGTGGAACGATTTTGTCCAACTTTAGCATTAAATATCTCTTAAAATAATTCTTCGATTTGAAAACTGTCTGCATCAGCGTGTTTATCAAGCATTTCTCTGTAATATCACCGATTTTCATATTTTTGTATGCAATATTTTTCCTAATATTAACGAAGAAAGATCTCCGGTCACAAAAAATTTAAAACCGGCGGCGGTGACAGCGGTAGTTACTTTTTTTTAGAATAGAGAGATATTTTTTTTCCAGTCAAATATGATCTTATTAATTAGGGTTAAACACCGAGATTTTTAATTTCTATCAAAACTTTTCAGGTAGAAATTAAATTTTTAAACAAATTTTTAAGAAAAACAATCTTACAAGATAGTTTAGTCTGATGTCTGACTAACATCATATCTGATTATAACTACTTTCATTTGTCCAATTGTAATCATTTTTAATAAAGCGTTAATCATAACAGTGAAAAATATTCTAATTTAGCTTATTCTGTACCTATTTATAATTACTTTTTACAAACTGTTGCTCATAATTATAAACAAATTCTTAAGAAAAATATTCTTATAATATTGTCTAGTCTGATGTCTGACTTATCTCATATTTAATTATAGCTGTTTTCATTTGTCCGGTTGTAATCATTTTTAATGAAGTGCTATTCATAACTATAAAAATTATTCTAACTTAGCTTATTCTATATCTATTTATAACCACTACCTTTTAACAAAATGTGGCTCTTAATTCTGAAACAAAATCTTATACGATAGTTAAGTCTGACGTCTGGCATATCTCATATCTAATTATAGCTACTTTCATTTGTCTGGTTGTAATCATTACGCTGTTCATAACTTATAAAAATATTCTAGCTTAGCTTAGCTTAGCTTATATCTATTTATAACCACTTATAAGAAAATGTTGCTCATGATTCTGAATATATTTTTTGAGGGAATATTTTAATGAAATAGGTTAGTTTTTCCTTTGTTATGTTAACATCTTGGGTTCTACTACACTTTATCTATTCTAGACCGGAACTATTTGTTCATTGCTACTTTTATTTTAATACGAAAACCACAATCTCTCACTATAACACCATTTGATCAAAAATGAAAGTCAGCATTGATGAATAACGCTCCAGGTATTCCAATATTACACCTTAAAACACAAGTGCTTTTTTCTCCTTACTTGGCTATCTCAACCAAACTTATCTAGAACCTGATAAGGCCTTAGAAAAAAATCCCTCCTCTACCTTTGCAGGCGTATCGACCTGTGGACTCGATCTTTTTTCTCTCTCTTAAGATTCAATTCAAATATCATACCGCCGTCGGTTTCCTGTGTTCACGGCTTAAACTAACATTGTAAAATAAGTGAAAGCAAAAAGTTTAATTAAATATTTGATTATGGGGCAAAAGGATCAAGAAAATTCCGTTTCAGAGGATGAAGCTGAAGCCGAAAAGGAAAAACTCAGGCCAAACCCTCCCGAAGAGATGGAGATGACCAAGATTCCAATAAAAATGAGGGATGGACACCCGGAAGTGATAGCCGGACAAGATGACCCTCTCATTAAATCCGTCCATCTAAGATACCTGTTGATTGGTTTTAATGGATTCGTAGCGGTAAATATATGTTTTTTAAAAATATTTATCTGTCAGGGATAGAAATATCATATCAGCTTGCTAAGGTGTGGTCGCTCCATTTACAAGGAGTCTGGCGCTGCTATTTTAAATAACGAATTTTCTGCTTAAGGGGTCTCAGGACTCTTAAAGCTTTAAAATTTTCGAAATTTTAATTTTTTTAGATGTTAAACTCCTATCTTTTCTGAACATTTTGACATAATTGTTTCCTTGAAATTCCTATTAGAAGTGAAGTTATGGTTTTTACATTTATACACGTTCAATAGCTGAAACGTCGTTTCGGAAACTTTGAAGCCGTTTTTCTCCAAATGACGTTTTTGGGTATAACGCGCACGATATCTTAAAAACTTATGAATATTTTTTTATAAAAACTTCAAAACATATGTTTCATGTTAGTCTGTATAAACTGAACCTAAAATTTCCTTTTTATTTTGCAAAACAATATTTTTTTAGGTGATTATATTGTTGAAATTTTCTTAATTTTTCCTTAGCTAAATACAACTTTGTGTGAAAAATAAAAAAAAGCTTTAAATACAAATTTATTTAGGTTCAGGGTAATTATTATAATCTAAAGTATACGTAGGCACAAAAATTTTCATTCTTGTTGCAATACTTATTTTGTAATCGTGCGCGTACGGTGTTATGCCGTTTTTTTGTTCGTCAAATGTCTAACAGTTTGGAGCCCCCTGTAAATGCTAATTCTGCATCTTATAATTTTTTAAATACATGAAATGGAAGAACATACTTATATATTTTATTCCAATTAAAATTGTGTCTTAAAATCAAATACATTTTAAGATATTAAATGTTGAAAATGGTCTTTTTTTTTTAATTTTCTTCAATTTTAAGAGTCCTGAGACCCCTTAATATTTCAGTCGCAAGATTTGTATTCTTCTCGTTTAATCATAGAATTTGTAATGTTTTTATGCTATAAAAGAAGATAAAATACAGTTAAAAAATTGTGATAGATCTGTATATACTCTCTAGGGCAGACAGACTCAACCTTTTTCTTTTCTAGCGGGCCGTAAACATATGTGTGCGATGTTACGCTGTCTGCAACATACTTGTATAATAATAGGAACAAGATTAAAATAGTATGAAAACAAAAGCAATATAATAAAGCATTGTAACAAAGTGAATATTAACAGTAGGGTTGAACATTTCTCGCGGAAGAAATGTTGGCAAAACTTTTAACGCCGCTATTTCCAAACAATTCGTGGTAGATTTCTATTGAAAATGTTGTAGAAATAAAAGCTTTCAGTCAAGGCGTTTTGGTTAGAAACTGACTTCAAACAAGCAGTTGCTATATTATATTTTTTATTTTGTTAAACACTGAAATAATCAATATAAAAAAAATTGCTCTAAATAGCGAAATATTTGGCAATTTTTAACTTTATTTACCCCTGGCATGTGTATAATATGAAAGTATCGCTTTTAGAGTTTTCATTTCATAGTAGTTTTCACCTATATTCTGTACACAGGGCAGTATGTTGTGTAATTCGAGAAGACCAAGTTGGATCCTCTAGCATACTATATTAAATAGTCGGTCAAGTGCGACTATTACTCGCGCACAAAGGGTTCCGTACCATAGAGGAAAGAGATAGATGGAGATGCAGTAAGGTGGCTGGGGATAACGCCAAAAAAGTAACCCTAAAATCAGCTACAGTCGGCCCAAGCACAAGCACGTTCTTTCACGGAAAAAAGAAGAAAACATTTAGTAATACAGTTTTTAATTCATAATACAATGGAATGCTGCTTTAGACTGCTAAAAATAAGCAGATCACTTTCATTTAGCAAAAAAAAAAAAAAAAAAAAAAAAAAAAAAAAAATGCACGGGTGATATCAAAAAATTCGGCCCCTGGTCCAAGTGCTTGTTTTGTTTGGACCGAATGACAGCATTTAAATTTGAGCGATAACCCGCATCATATTGCAAACCGTTTTTACGGCATACTGCATCTCCATCTATCTCTTTTATCCGTGGTTCCGTACAATAAATATATGAATTAGTAACTGGGCATTGCATTACACAAATATATCGCACCCTTGCTTCAAAAGCGTCACAACTCAAAAATTGGGCTTTTTGAGTTATGGCTGTCATTGTACTTAGTTTTTATTCCTCTAAAAATCACCTAAAGTTGAAGATAGTGCACTGAAAATCCCGCCTGCAGGTAGCAGTTGTGTTTGCAACATGGTCATTGAGCCTTCCACAGCCGGAAACAGTTTTTCGCATTTTCTGAAAAACGGAATTTTTTGAGTTACGACACTTTTGAAGCAAGAGTGCGATATCATTAAAAGTTGTTATCTAGACTTTAACCCTTTAGTGCGCAGCTTTGCATATATGCAAACAACACTGTTTTGAATTTAATAGATTTTTTTTATTCGTATATACCTAATTCACACCAGAAAATTAAAAGAGCAGTATTTGCTTTAATTAATAACAGACATTCCGTATTTAAATAAAACGAAATTAACCATTGAAATTTTGTGGTGTAAAGTCAGATTCTCTGATCTACGTAATTTTTTGAACATATTCTATCATGGGAATTAAATTGTTAAAGGTTAAGTTTTATAAAATAAATAATTATATAAAATAAGGTATTTGGCGATATACTAATTAAAATATTTGCTAATTTGCAATATTTTAGTGTAAAACAGCCACACGACAGTAGTTTTTATTTGTTATGCAGCTGTGAAACAGACGAAAAGATTGACGTATTATATGAAAAATGTATCTCTGATCTTTTTCATTATTTTTCCTGTGTAATAATAAACCTTTCAGAGAATCATATGTAATATTTTCGAAACAAAATAAAAAACCGCGCATTTAAGGGTTAAAAGCCGATGGCGCATAGAATATGCCGCCAGTATCTTGATTTGTATCCAAACCGTCCTTGTCTTTAAGGGTTGATATCTCAGCTAATTACCGACAAGTTTTTTCGAAAATCATTATTAACAATCCACTTATACTTCTGAGATGATAGGTACCCCCAGCGCTCCTCAACTCAATTTTTGGAACGCCCGCAAATCGAAATTTATGTGTAACGGTAAAATGCGATTTTCTCAAAAATTATGCGGCTTAATGTAATCGCTATATTTTCTTGCAAGGTTTAAATTAACTTCTACTACCCATAATTTTTTCATAATTTTAGTTTCAGTAGATTCGGAAATAGAGAGGGGGGAGGACACAAAATTTTTCATTGCATTTCCGACACTATCTCTGAAAATATAATAACTAAAATTAAAAGAAATACATTTTTGAGTTCGGCACTACGAAAGCTTTCACACGATACACCATATACGAAGTAACTTAATTAGCCCCTCTACATTTTCCCTAAATATATTTGTGAATGATTAATAATCTATAAATATGTTGGCCAATAGCCTTTATTACTTCAGCCAAATTGAACTTTCCGTGCTCCATAGTTTACGAGTAAAATGGCTCAGAGAGACACAGGAGTGATCTTATAAGGGTTCTGTTTCTACTTTTTACGTACGGAACCCGAAAAACCCATTCCATGGCAACAATGTTTTAAGTTGTTTTATAATCTTCCCTTTACAAGGTTTATTTCGGTTACAGTTAAAAATTTTCCACAGAAAATACAGGTTGATCCAAAAGTCCTTGACACATTTTAAAATTCAGTGAAGAATAAAGTAGTTTAAATGCAAGAATGAAGTTTGGGCCGAAATGATTCCCATGACGGAATGTTTTTTTAAGCAGATTTAGAAAAAATAATTCTAAAACTTTTTTTTAAAGGGCACTAAACCTTCAATTCTGAAAGAATCATGAGAAACTCAAAACAAGCAGTTACAAACCAATATTTTTGCACTGTAAGTTGAAAAAGGCATTATTCCCAATCAAATGGCAATTTTCGATTTTAGGAGCAGCAATTTGGCCCTAAAAAACTTATGGGTTGTTCTCCTTTATGTTTTGGAGGACTGTGCAACGTACGACGATATTTTAGCACGTAGAATGAAGTTGTATGATATAAAAAATTGAAGGAATCAGGAAAAAAAAGGAAAAAAAAGTAAAGCTCGATCTAAAACAGTTACAGTAAAAAAAAATGGCAAATAATTTCAATCTAAAAAATTGCGTAGAAAAGTAATGGAATCATATTTATTGTAAAACTCATAAAGGCGTTTTAGTTTGAAGGTTCCGATCCGAAAGTAATGGAACCAGATTATCTGTAAAGCTCATGAAATTACTCAAATTTTTATTGCTAGCTGAAACTGTGGACTGAGCTTTACTGGTGCCTTAAAATAAATCAGGGAAATAAAGGCATTTTTAACACATTCCGAATTCCAATCATTCATAACCCGTTCAAAAATTTCGGTTCATAAGCATAGGTTAGAGGCTGATTTAGTAATGAGCTGTAACCTGAGGAGCCAGTTCAGTACAAATTATGAGCCAAATTCCATTCCAGGGGTCATTGATAAGCTTGAAATATCAAAGCCCAAAGTAAAATCAAAACCCTAAACATGTACGATTTAACCATGTACCAACTATTTATCTGGCTTAAGCCCATTGACACAGGGTTCCTTTTTTACAGTAATTACATGAAATAAAAATTATTACGTTAGATGTGTTATGTCATAAATGTTAATCCACGAAAATTCCTCAACAACTTGATTATATTAATGGTATACTTAAAATATTACTTTATGGCTTATATTCTTTTAGCGTTGTGGAGCTTAGCATGATTTGATGCAATCATATCCACAATGCTGAGCCTAGTAGAAGTTTTTTAGCACATAACATCACTTTCTGTTGACTATGCTCAGTAATTATTTTGAGTGGATAATATGATTCTGAATATAAGGCACCAGTAAAGCTCAGTCCTCATTTTCAGCTATCAACAAAAATTTGGGTAATTTCAAGAGCTTTACAGATAATCTGGTTCCATTACTTTCGGACCGGAACCTTCAAACTTAAACGCCTTTGTGAGCTTTACAATAAATATGGTTCCATTACTTTTCTACGCAATTTTTTAGATTGAAATTATTTGCCATTTTTTTACTGTAATTTTTTTTTTTTAGATCGAGCTTTACTTTTCTTCCTGGTTCCAATAGTTTTTTTTATATGATATCACAACTTTTTCAGATCCTTTCAGGAACTTGATCAATCAACCTCAACTAATCAATCAACCGCCCCAATTAACCAACAAATAACCTCAATCAACTGGCCCAACCAATTGCCTCAACCAGAAACTAACAGAAACATTGGTTCGCCAGTGTATGTCAAGAGCTCTGGTAACCCCATACTAATTGCTAACCAACAGATTAACCTATACTTTATCCAGGGCTGATCCACAGACTAGTCCTTAGCTAACGTTTTATACATAGTGTGATCCCTTGAATTTTTGTCCTACGTATCTATGTTCCTCAAAAATTTATGCATCACAGTTTTTTGATTAAATTAAAAATGGGCTCAAGGAGGGCAAAAAATATGGTTTTAGGGAGAAAAAAATTCGGAACTTCGTCAATTCTCAAGATATCAAATTCACTTAAACTTATTATAAATCTTCTTAATACTGTCTATCACTTTTATACTGACAAGTTTTTGATAGGACTAACTCTTACCGCAAGAAAAAAACGAAAAAAAAAAAGGGGGGGGGGTGGTGAAGAAGAAAAAAATTCATAACTTCGTCAATTCACACGATATCAAATCCGCTTAAATTTATTATAAATCTTCTTAATATTATCTACAACTTTTATATTGACAAGTTTTTGGTAGAACCAACTCTTACATAAAAAACAAATTAAACAAAAATAGGGGTTGAAGAAAAAATTGTTATTGTATTAACACGATTCTGATAAAACCAGATCTTACTGAAAAATGAAATTAAAAACTCGTCAAAAGCGGTCAGATAAAATTGTTAAAGTGGGTTTATCTCTAATCTTGAATTAATTTTTTTGGTGAAATTAGTGCTTAACTTCAAAATCTACCTCCGCCTGTAGGCCAAGCCGGCACGGACTTTTTTCTTCTTATTATTATTTTTCCAACAACAAATTAAAATATCGTTGCAATGGATGCAAGTACAGTAAAAAATAAGTTAAAAATTAATTATCATGTACTCTGTAATCACTTATACTCAATAATTTATCTGAAATCTTCAACGTTGGTCCACACTTAAATAGATTAAAGGGATTATTTCTAATTTAAAACTTCATAAAATTCTTAAAATTTTGATGTTACTTTTTTTCTTGATTTCCAAAAATTATGATTTCATAAAAAAATATTTGAAATAAAAGCTATCCATATTTATAGTACACATTTTATTGAGACAACGCCTGTTGGAAAACTTTAAAAAGAAATTAAAAATCAAGCAGCTTAGATTTATTTCAGAGATTCCTGATTATACAATATGAGAGTAAGGGTGGAAAAAATGCATCATCAATAGGTGAGACATGATTTTTCTTTACTGATTCCCTCTCCCTAAATTTAATCAGTAAAGCAAATTAAGAACTGTGTGCATATATATTCTGATAGCACGAGCTACCATACCAATGCAGTATATTTACTTTCCGTTGATAAAGCTTTTTCCTGTTGCAGTTATACAGGGTAATAAATCCAGCTAAAATTGTTCAGTTAACCCGGATACATGTATAAGTAATATAAAATTAATGTTCTTTGCATCCGCCTATATATACTATTGACTTTTTCTTTCAAATAAGCTCAACAAAGTGGGTTAACCTGTGCTGAATGAATATACATTTCTAAAAGGGATTTTAATATTACATTTTAGAAACAATCTCATCTCTTAAATGGCGTACTTTTATGTTTATTTTTACTTTTAATTAATTAATTATTTATTTACAAAACACTTTGGGGGGGGGGGGTGCATTCCCTAGGGGCTACAATCGCCAACCCTCGTTCAGACACCGTAGACTCTAAAAAACACGCTAATTTGCTCTGTTTTAAAAAAGATTACTGAAGATTGAATTATAATTAAAGGATAAATGGCAACAATCTGTAATCGGGTTTCAGTTTATGTCCCCTTGATTAAGGGATTTAAAAACTGAATAAACTGCTGCCGCGCCGACTAGCGGCTATTTTCGTGATTGATTAAATAAGATCAATTAAACATTTAAAAATAAGCTTGTATAAAATGCCTAAGTAAACAACGTCGCTGCCTCCCGGAATTCTATAACGACCCTATAATAAAATCGTTTTAAATAATGTGTTTTAAATATGAAGTAATTTCACTGAAGTTTTGTTTCTCTATTTATTATTAATGTGAAAATACATTTTTTAACTGAAAGGGAATAATATTATTTGCGCTCTTTTAAAGTTAGCAACACTAGGTAATTCGAAAAAAGAAATAAATCTCTCGTATAAATATATTTTAAAATTGAATCTGTTTGGTAATATTATTTGGGCATTTTAAATATGACGCAATTTTTCAACGCGTAATGTAATTTAATTATTGTTTAAAAATTTTCTTTCTCTTTTTAATATTCGTGCGTAGTTATATTTTTTTATGACGCAATTTTCTCCAGTTACAGTTTTTAGCACACGGAAATTTAGTTCATATTTTAAAGTTTTAACTCTGTTTTTAATAATCACGTGTAGATACATTTCTTAATTCAAAGGAAGTAGCATTATTTGCGATGTTTTACGATTTGTCAACAATATAAAAAAATGATCTTTTCAGAATAGGAAATAAATCTCTCTTGACATATTGAAATTTTGAATTAAAAAAAAAAAGCCCTCAAAAAATTCGTCAAATTAAAAAATTGATTTCACACTGCACACCGCAAGCTTGTCAAGTATGTCCCTCCAAAAGATGCTTAAGGTATTATCTAATATATAAAACTGAAAATTTGTCTGTCTGTCTGTAATTCTATACAAATCCACAGTTTGGAAGCCAAAATTGTGAAATGTTACGCACATATGTATTAAAACACGGCCGAGGCAACTAAAGTAATCAGGAATCGAAATAATTTATAGTTAATTTTTAATTAATAAAAAACCACATTAGCAAATAACCAAATAACATTACCAGCTACGGGCGACAATTGCTGAAAATGAATTTTTACTGCGTTGTATATGTGTTTTTCAAATGTTTATTTAGAGATCTCATTTCACCGTATGAACAAAAATTAAACTTCTTAACAAGATTTCGATAGTGTTGGAAAATATTTCATAACCTATGCCGTGATGCATGTTTTTTCGTTCTTGTTTTTTTCGCTTTTGTTTGCTCGTGATTTATTTAACTTTTCTTTTAGAGTGAACAATTTCAATTAATTCATAACCCCCCCCCCCCCCATTAATCTGCATTTCCGTATAGTGTAATTAATTAGATTTTCTTCGTCTTTTTTTGTCTTTTTTGTCTCGGAGAGTGGCGGACACATACAACCCCTTGTATTCACTCTTTTTCGTACTTAACTACGTACGTGCATTAAGGGGTTCGTGTACATATGAGGACCCCTGCAGAAAAGGGATACAAGAGACAAAATTTAGATTTGGAGTAAATTGTGTTCCAAGTTGAACATCAATAGTAATTGACTGAATTAAAATATGAAACTGTTGCTTATTTCACAGCGGTCTTTGAATTCTTATTTCAACTAGCAAAAAGTCATGCTTTGTTTGGATTCGCGAAGCATTATTTAATAAGATAAATATTTGAAAGTAACAATATATTTTTTAATATTATTTTTGCATCTTTATTAAGCAAAAACGTTATTTTATGTTTTGGCGCATTTTAATTTTAGAAATGTAAATTCAGCCAAATAATTAAGAATTTCCTTGGAACGAATTTAACAATTAATTTTATTTGTTTGCAATTCTTTCGTTGCCACTTTACAAAAAAAAAAATCATAATATAATTCTTTTTAAATGCGTAAGTATCGTCTGCGTAAATGATTTCAATAAGAATAAATTGTGTATTTGAATTCTTAACATTGAAAAATACTTTTATAATTGAATGTAAATAACTGAATTTTCACAAATTTTAATTCATTAAAAATATGCCATAATTTTCATAAAAAGGTATTTAAAAAATTTCTTAAAAGAAATCGTGAAACAATTTAATTAATTACGATTCTATCTATAATGACTAATGATCCATGATTTATATTTTCTTCTGAAAATATACGTGTTTCATTTTTTATTTGCAAAAAGGCGTCCGTAATGGAAAAACATGTAAATAAATTAATTAAAATAATAATTTTTTTAAGGTTATTCTGTAAAAAAAGTAGCATTGTGCAAATGTATTTTTATGTTTAATTTCAAGTCAAAATACTGAATAGTTTTTTTGTAAAGTGTACGACAAAATGTAATTTGTAAAGCCTAGTAGAGGATTAGCTTCGCTCATCCTAATAACTGTGAAAAAAAAGTGGAGTGCAATATTTTTAAAAATTTAGTAGAGATTAAAAAGCTTAAATAGTTAAGCAGTTTAAGGGGTGTCAAGACTCTTAAAACTTTAAAATTTTCCGAAATTTTAATTTTTTAAATGTTAAACTCCTATCTTTTCTGAACATTTTGATATAATTGTTTCCTTGAAATTCCCATTAGAACAGAAGTTATGGATTTTAAGATTATACACGCTCAATAGCTGAAGGGGCGTTTCCAAACTTTGAAGTCATTTTCTACAAATGACCTTTTTGGGCATAACGCGCAAGATTTCTCAAAAACTTCTGAATATTTTTTCGTCAAATTTTCAAAACATATGTTTCATGTTAGTGTGTATAAACTGAACCTAAAATTTCCTTATTATTCTTAAGAAATAATTCTTTTTAGGTGATCATATTGTTGAAATTTTCTAAATTTTGTATTAGCTAAATACAACTTTGTATTAAAAATATAAAAATGCTTTAAATACAAATTTATTTAGGTTCAGGGTAATTACTACAATCTGAAGTATAAGTACACACCAAAATTTTCATTCTAGTTGCAAAATTTATTTTGTAATCGTGTGCGTAATCTATTATGACGATTTTTGGCTCGTCAAATGTCTGACATTTTGGAGTCCCCTGTAAATGCTAATTCTGCATCTTGCAATTTTTAAAATATTTGAAATGAAAGAACATACTGATATCTTTCATTCACAATTAAAATTGTCTCCGAAAATCAAATATATTTTAAGGTATTAAAGGTTGGAAATGGTCCTTTTTTTTTTCTTTTTTTCCAATTTTAAAAGTCCCGAGACCCCTTAAAGAGCTTAAGTAGTTGACCTCTAGAATGCAACATACAGTAAATTCTGTCTAAGGCGGACTCTGTATAAGCCGGAAATCTGTCTACCGCGGAAATTTTTTCAAGTCCCGGCGAACCCATAGAAAATTACATTAATTCATGCTGCATAAGGCGGAATCTGTCTGACGCGGAAACGGAAAGGATTTTAAGGTCCCACCGAAACCAAAATTTTGCATAAGGCGGAAAAAGGATAATTTAAAAATGAAAAGCGTTTTGTTTATTAAACTTTAAAACTGATCAATATAGTCAAATAACTCAATGTCGAGCATGTTAGCTAAAATTCCGTAAGCTTTTAAAAAAGTTAATTCAAAAGAACAGAAACTTTAAATTTTAAGGAATTTATGCTTATGCCATTTTTTCATATGCAAAATTGCATCTAAAAGTTAATATTTCTAGTAAAATGAAAATTTATGAAAATGATTACGTATTTTCGAAAGTGCAATATATTATACTTTAAGATTGTACTCAAATTCAAAATTATAGCGTTCTTTCTCATTCTCGAAGTTTTTTTTTTTTTTTTTTTTTTTTTTTTTTTTTGTGTATAAACTTCCAATATGAATGTATTACAGCAGTACTAAGAAATTGAATAAAGTTTCTCATTTATCTTTAAAAAGACAAAGGATCTTTCAGAATTTCAGTTTTCAACCGATTTTCTAGCCAGGAGAATCAATAAAAGATCGTCATCTTCCAGGGATTTTTTTTTTTTTTTTTTTTTTTTTTGGGAGGGGGAGCTTTTTTGCATAAGCCGGAATATTGTCTACCACGGAAAATTTTTCTCAGTCCCGACCGATTCAGCCTTAGACAGAGTTTACTGTAATTAGAAAATCATATTTCTTTCCCTCCAAACAAATAGCCTTAATTTAAGATAGACTGTGCACTTAGCTCAGTTTTTCCAATTTTGCCACTTATATCTCTTGTCTTCTGGGGTCCTAATATGTTAAAACATTCATAGGTCGTCAATTTTAAAGCGACAGAAGATCGAAAATTTTCGAAGACAATATATTCAAACATAATTTATGAAACTTCAGGTGTTCTCGAAATAAATTTCGGTTATGTTCGTTCTTGTTGTCGATAAGAAAAACTAACAAACGAAATTCCATATTATAAGTACCCACCAACGACTGAATAAAAAATGATACGATAAAATAAAAACTTTTAATCTTTGAAACCTTCTCCTCAGCGATAAGGTTTTCAAAAGGAAAGTTATCGACGCGAAAAGCAGGCTAGACAATGATTCTTTTTGTTTGTTCTTTTTTATTTTCATTTCTCCGTTTTGACTTTGGAATACGGAATTTTACCGTATCGCTCACGTAATTTGTTTTTCTGTGTTATTTTTATTATTATTCAAAGATTAATAAATGCATAAGAAATTAACTCCGAGAGGACTATATTTTGTGTTTACTCAAATTAGAATGGTTTCAGTTTCTAATACAGGGTTTATACTCATCCCAGTGAATTCATGGGGGGGGGGGGGTCGTCATTCTACCGAGTAAGATTTAGAATTTTATGTTTATTAATGATCTAGAAGTACATTTTCCCCTTGGAGCTCCACATTATCGCTCCCGAGAGCTACAAAAATCTCTCCCGGAAAAAAGTATGACTTTAACACTGCATTCTTCTAGTATAATGTATTACGAGGAAAACCTAGAATTAACCTTTATTTAACCCTTAAATGCCTGATTTTTCAAAAATCATTGTAATAATGTTTTTCGGCTTTCATTTTTTAAATAAATCATGGGAAAAATACTTTAAAAAATCATATTTTGTTTTAAGTATGGTTTACGGCTAAACAACAGTTTGTCACTAATCGGCAATACTGGTCTTTAATTGAAAAAATAATTTTCCTTGATAAAATTCTATGATATTAAACACACAAGAATTTTAGGAACTATAATAAGAAATAAATTTTACTTGCTCACTGCAGAACAAAATAGGGTATTTTGCAAGCTTCCAAACAAAAGGAAAAGAACAAGTAGCAACAATTGAAAAAATAAATCTATCTTTATTCTTAAACAGCACAAGTGTTGCCATCTACACGTTGAAATTCGAGTTAATAATATTTTCAGAATGTATTTTATTGGCAACATTAGGCATTATAGCTTCAATATTACTCTAATGTAATTTAGAGCCTAAATTGGGTATGTTGCCGAAAAGCAACACCCGTCATTTAAGGGTAAAGTAGGGAATATCAAGGTTAATGAAGAGAGAAAAGTTAGAAGTTAATTTCTTGAAAAATTATGTTATTGCATTGAGAAAAAAAAATACCGCCTTCACCTAGAATGAATAGGTAGTCATTTTCTGAATCACTAAACTAGAAATATAGATTTTCGAGCTATGCAAATAGAGTAAACAACTAAGCTGAATAGACGAAATGATCTAGAATTTCTAGTCTCTTGTTTTCTAGGTGACAAAACGATAATGAATCGTTTCAGTAGCGAGAAATTATCGCTTCATTTCTGGAACGGTTTCATAAACTAGAATTAGTTACTTAAACTAATCTCTCGCGTTCGCATCTATTTGCAGAGATTTTTTAAATAAGTTTGACCACGAGAATATAGGAAAACGCTCAGTAGGAGACTCTAGAATTCTCTAGCAAAGGGAGCAAGAATTGATAGGGATAACATAGAACTATTTTTTCTAGATCCACAATTTAAATTCTAGATGCCAGAACGTTATTTTTTTCCCAGTGTGTATGTATGCGCATGAAGTTCTTAAACTTTTAAGAAATGGGAAATTAGAAATACATTCGATGCTTCAGAGGTCGATTTTCTAACTGAAGAATGTAAAAACTGTCTCTAAAAGATACCTAATCTCCTTCAGTACACCGATTTTTGAAAATTTTCACGATAGAATAATCTATTCTTGACTTTAAACTCAAGAAATTGTGACATCGAAAATGTACTCGATGATGCACAACGTGTTTTAAAAAAAATCAGGAATGAAAAAAAAAAAAGCTGTTGGTTGAAAACTAAGATAATAAATGACTGTCACATGAACCCCCCCCCCCCTCCCACAATGTAATGATAAAATGATAATGAAACTAGGTAGCTTCTTCATACAGCTTGTCTTTTCAATTTACATTCAAAAATTTTCCAACCCACATATTCCCACATTTTTTCGAAAAAATGGGCAACTTCATCAGTACCCGAACCCTGTTAGGCCTTGGTGAAAAGATTGAGTTGGGCAACCCCAACATTACAATGTGCGCACAATTTTTACTCATTTTTTTTTTTTTAAATACATGTTATTTGCCTTTTGGTATTTTGTAGAAGTGGGGCCGACTTTTCAAAAATCAGTGTGCTAATAATGAGATTAGATAGTCTTTCTAAACTTTTCTGCCTTCATCTGGAATATCGTTCAGTGTAGGGGGTCTTCAGCCTTTCACAATCTAGAGTCACATTTATAAAGTCTTAAAATTCCGAGGACACCCATTATTCAGTTAAATAGCTTAGGGAAGAAATATATAGACGCCTAGATATTAAGCCCAGGGCCCCCGGTAGTACATAGGTCCTGCTGAAATACAGAATTCTCATTTTCTTTCATAATTAAATTCAGTGTTACTTCAACTCGTATACAAACGTCACGCGGGGCCCTGAAAATTACTTAGTGAGGCCAACGTCTATGACTGCAATATTCGACAAATAAAAATCCTTTTTAAAAATTGTATATATCACAGAATAATTTATAATATAGAATATAAAATATATCAAAGAAAACATGCAAATTCTTTCACATGAAATGTGTGTAATTATTTTTTATTTCTAAAATTCTTATATCTTTTAGAATATTTTAAATATAACTGGCCAACAGTGAAATTGTCCTTGAAGTGAAAGTGTGCAATTCTATATGAAATTAACACACTGAACATGAATATCACTATAAAAAACCTTCATTAGCTCTTGTTTTGGAAATACACATGCACAAAATCCCGAAAACAGGTATTTTTAAATTAATATTTAAAAAATATATGAAACGTAATCTATAGTTTTGTTTTACAGAAATCTATTTTTAAAAGCTTCAAACATTTGAATCGAAAATTGCAGCTCATTTCATCAAGTAGTTTTTAAGTTATGTTTAAAAAATTACCCTCATTGCAGATTGTTTTGGAACAATATTAAAAAGGCATTTAATATTGGGAGTTTCAAATGTTACATCTGTATATACCCAAATTACTTCACCAAATGACTTCCTGTCTGATATTTAAAAATAAAATTTATTGAAGACTCTGGGGTTGCGAGTTTGGCCTCAGTTTTTATTTGGAAATTTCGAATTCGCACAGAAACTTCCCAAAGAAGAATTCTTATTTAAAGTAATCACGAATATGTTGATATTAAATAAATCAGAAAATACTGTTGGTACTTTCTGGTGTGAATTCGAAATTTCTGAATAAAAATGGAGGCCAAATTGGCAACCCTGGAAAGACTCCAAATATGACGCCCAACTTTGTTCTTAACCCTTATAGGACGCAGTGTTGCCAGATGGGCTACTTTTTTAAAATTCAGATTCTTGATTGGCACCACTTTTTTGAAATGGTAAAATGCGCCTTATGTAATGACATATTAATTAAGGCGACAACAAAGGTAATTTTACCGTCTCAAAAAAGTGGTGGGAATCAAGAAATCTGAATTTTAAAAAAGTAGCCCACTGGCAACACTGATCGGACGCAATATTAGCAAACTTGCCACTGACGACTATTTTTATATTATTTTCGTACCACTAAACATTGCAATTTATTGACATAATCATTTAAAATAATTTTTATAGTATATTTCTCTTGAAAATAACTGTCAAAGTACAAGTGAAAGCGGTGCACAGTGGTCCCAAATCGCGATTATGTGGCCAAAAATAAAAAAAATCGAAGTTTCGTATTTCGAAATGAAATAAATTCCACAATATTTAGAAATATCTGAAGATTTATATTCTTTAATATTTGGTTTTATAAGCTCCCATGAATTCGCATGGCTTATGTGAAGTTAGGAGTTTTGAACGTTTTCTGCTAGTGCGTGAATTTCAGGTAAATTCGCTGCATTCAAACCCTAACTAGGATCTTTTCAGGTAGTTTGTCGTTTTTTTCTTTGCACTTCTCTGAAATAACATTCAATTACGTATGTAATTCGATTTTTCGATTGCAAAAATCTCAAAAATTAAAAAAAGAGGATTTTTTTTTTTTAAATACACAGTTTTAAGGAATTTTTATACATAAAAAGTGATATATAAAAAAAGTCCTTCCGAGTTCCTCGGACTTTTATAGTACAAAATGTAGAATGAACCTTCTAAAATCATATCCCAAGAGATTTATTGCGACTTTTTGCGACTTTGAGAGAACCAGTAGTTTGAAGTTGAACATTGGATAATGCTAATATTAGTACAAAATCAGTAATCGGGTTTAAAGTCAATCTAATTTTCGCACGGGCCCAAAATTGTCAGTGTTTATATAATGCAACATTCTAATTAACATAACACTGTCAATTTCATTTTTTTAATTCGCGGAGGGGGAGGGGAGGGTTTAAGAGTTGGGGATATTTTTTATTTGTTTTTACAATTTTTTCCTTGCTTTTTTCCGAAATTTTTGAAAGTAATCCAGTTAATGAATTGAATAATTTTATTATTAATTCATAGTAAATAGTTGTCGAAAATTTAAAAAATAGTAATAATATTTTTAGATTTTCCTTGCTATAGGGGCAAATGGAAAAAGGGGAGATTTCACGTATGTAGAGGGGGTTGCAAAATTTAGCTGATTGATTATTTATGTATTAATTTCAAATGCTAAAAGGTGTAAATCAAATCTTTAAAACCAGTAAAAATGCGTTTATTTCGACTGTCGACATGTTTCGACTCACCCCGAGTCATTTTCAAAAACAAATAAAAAAGGCTATTCTAAATTTGCACGGTCTATGACTCGCCATCATTCAGTTTTCCACGTATTCTTTCATACTATGCACGTTAGATTTTTATTTTATTTTATTTTCATACTCATTGAATAGCTCGAGCCATATTTTTCGTAAGTGAAATGGCGCTGCATAGTTACATATTGAGTTTTTGCGCGTTACAGTCTCTATGGTTTCTCTTATAATTCATGGATAGTATAGACTGGACGGGAAAATTATTTTTCTTTTATTGAAATTTACTTGGATGGTTTCTTCTTGATGAAATCTTGCTAGGGCTGTGGTTTTTCCATTATATTTAATATCAGCTATATGCTTCTTTTTTCTATACTTAAATTTCCTGCTAGTCATACCAATATAGCAATTCTTTGATCCGTCTGCTCCAGTAACTGGTATTTCATACACCCCAGAGTAATTCTTAAAACTAATTGGGTCAATTTTAGCGTAAATGATATTCTTCAATTTCGGGGGTGGTTTTGCTACTAAGCAGATAATTGAAACGTTTAAGGCTATAAAACATTTATTCATTTCATATCATACTCATATCATATCATATTCATATCATATCACTCATATCATATTCATATCATATCATATTATTTATGTATTTTATTGATTTTTTATATTCGTTATTGTTAATTTTCAATTACATTAAAAAGAGAGAAAAAATAAGATTTTAATCTGTATATTTTCAGGGAGGGGGAGGGAGAGGGGGGGTTAAAATTTCAGGGGAGACTGAATTAGATGATTTGTCTTAAAAAAGTGAAAATATTTACCGTAATCAAAAGTGGAAAATTCTCATTCCTGTAAAAAAAAACTAAATATAAATTTAATAAAAACCTGCCCCCTCTATTGCGCCCCCCGCCCAAATTCCTCCCCAGGAACTTCACTTACATTTAGTTTAAATTCACAATGTAATATCATTTAGAATGTTATAAAATTAAAAATGAATCATATACAACCATTAGGAAAGCCAGAAATGATTTTTGGCCACTTGATCGCGCCTTGGGACTATTGTGCGGTGGTGTGGTGCCAACCGAATAAAATTCGTGTAAGATATGCTGGTTCCGAACGGGTTAATCTTGTTACCTCACACGGCCTTAATTTTTTAAACATATCTTAGAAACTACTTCATGGAATGAGATGTAATTTTAGATTAACATATTTGAAGCTTCTCGAAATCAATTTCTGTTAAAAATTTATAGGTAAAATTTCCTATATTAATTAAATGTTAATTTAAAAATACATATTTTAAAGTAAAATTTTAACTTTGCGCATCTGCATTTTTATACCGAGAACTAATATTAAAATTTTAATGGTTAATTCATATTTTGTGATCCCAAATTAGTATAAAAATATGTCGTTTATTTAAAGGACAAAAAAAAAGTTATATTTTGTAGACCTGTAATTTATTATTTTGCGTTTACGGTTACTTTCTGGATCCTCACATTTATATATTACCCGACAATTATATCATCTTTGGCTGTAAGAAATAAAGTTAATACTAACCCTTTTTTTTTTTTCACGAAAAAACATTTGAAGGCAAATTTAGAGCAATAGTATCATTAATATACACTGGGTAACATTATGTAGGATTATATAAACACGCTCGGGACCTCTAACAAGACTCTGACAGACGCGGGGCCCTGTGCAGCCAGCCTGTTTGTCAGATTGTTGCACCGGTCCTGATTATTGAACGAGTCAAGTAACATTTGGCGATTTATCCCCTGTGGTGGGCTAACGGAAAAGGGCTTTAAAATTAATTTATAATTAAGTTCTAAAACAATTAAACTGTTGTATTATCATCGGAACCACACCCGTGAACGTAATTTTTAGGTGTGTTCGTAATTATATAAATACGTAGCACCTATAGTCGTCGTTCGGTCCGACTGTCTGTCTGTCCGTCTGTCTGCATATAACAGAACAAAAATTACCCAACCGAATGGTCTGAAATTTTAAATATATAATTGTTGCAAAATTTTGTCGAGTCATTTCAAATTTTATGAAAATCGGATGTATAGTTTATTTACAGGGACAGTCAAAAGTTTTCCGTTACGGCCAATGGAAAAAAAATTATTTCAAGTGCATTTTAATGATGTTACAGCCTTTCGAACAGAATGAAATTGATATGCACTTATGAAGTGCGCTAAAATATATATTCAGTGCAATATGCGGTTCAAAAAATATTTATAAACTAGTTATAGTACGTACCTCATTTGCCACGTTTGGCATGCAATTTACAACTTGTTTATAACTGTAGCACATCAGGAAGTGGGTTAAAAATCGATCACAAAATTTCCATCTTTACATACAAAAACCAATTTGAGTTAGATAAAAGAGTGTAAAATAAACTACAGTCAAATTATTATGATAACTGGAAAATTTACACATAAATCCTAGAAGTTAGTTTATTGTATTACATTTAGTATTGGTTGAATATATATGAATAGGTCATTTAAAAAACTACTTAAGTCAAGTTTTTTTGCAAATATACATTTTTTTTTTTGGTCGCAAATGCTTCCTTAAAGGTAGAGCCATGATCTGGGTAATCGCCACATTCAGTGTATTCCTTCCTCTTCAAACAATACCTTTTAATTTTCGTTCATTACTTAAACGACATAAGTCAGCGACTTAACCCTTTATCTACTGGTGATACTTATAAGTACCATTAAAAAAACCTGTTATAAATTCATGTAAAACATCGATTAGTTGTAATACAGTTTAGAATGAGTTATAGATACATTAATTTATCTTGTTCCAAAAGCATTATGGGTTACACAAAACAAGAATATTTTTAAAAGAATGATTTCTTTTGCCTTTGCATTTTTTCAGATTTCTTGGCGTTGGGGGAGGGGGAGGATTTTTCAATTCGGAAATACTTCTATATTTCTATTGTAAGAACATTATGTTTATACATTTCTTAATTCTACAAAATACTAAAAAATATATTTAAAATAAAAGATTTGAGTGGCGTTATAAATATTGCACAAAATCCCAAATTCAAATTGAATTAATCCTTTTAAATACTTCAATCCTTCTAAAATACTTCTCAAATTTATTGATTGATTATGTAAATCTTCTAATGTAGTTCAAACAATTCACAAAAAATGCTTTAGAAGATAAAATGTTCATGAATTTATAATGCAGTACATAAAGGGTTAAGGGATTTTTGCATGCAATACCTTATTTGCACTTCAAGAAATGGTGGCCGACTTTATAAAAAAACATGTTTGTCAATAGAATCTTACGGGAAAAGTGTTCTAAAAATATTACTCTTTCGATATACAAGAGTTTTCAATATGATCCTGATAAAAATGGCAGTATCATAGCCGAGAAATTTATTGAAGGAGCCATTACAGATTCATTTATTTTGATGAAAAAACTTTCAACTCTTGTGTCACTTTCATAAGCTAAAACCTATCCATCGACAGTGTCAATTAATAGTAAAAAATTACACGATTTAAAACGAGTTTAGGTCAACATTCTGGAAGAGCGTATTCCATTTTATCAAAACATATTTAGATGGCCAACTGAAAATGTTGAAGATAGTCCAATTGAGAAAGATGAAGAATATGAATACGCACCATAATGATATTAAAATATAAAAATGTTCCTGTATAAGTGTTATTTTCATTAATTTTGATTAAAAATATGTTTAATACGACTGTTTTGTTCGAATGAAATACCACCTAATCCTGTTTCTTGCTAAAACAACATAAGTCAGGAACAGTTTTTCTGTTATTCTTCTTTTAATTATTCATAAGTTATAATTTTTTTAGATATTTACAAACTTTGAAGTCCAAACTCCATAATCAATCCCAAAATATCCATAAAAATTCGTTTACTTGTGAATAGTACAGTTTTTTTTTAATTTCTGAAAAGTTCTGATTCTGTGACTTATGTGGTTTTTGAAATTATCGATTCATATGCATTACTTACATTTACAATAAACATATTTATATATATCCAATCATGGCTTTTAGTGCTACGTATGTCCATCTTTAGCAGCTATGACTGCCTTTGTACGTTTTAGCATCCTTTGGATGTACTTCTGAATCAGTCGGTCCATTTCATCACGATGATGCCATGCACGAATTAACCGCTCCATTAAGTTGAGCATTGTTTGTTGCTGCAATTTTGTTGACTCTGGTCTTCGAGTCAACAAAATGCAGCAACAAACAAGGTTCAACCAAATGAGCGATTAATTCGTGTATGGCATCATAGTTACGAAATGGAACGACTGGTTCAGAAGAAGGGAGGCCAAGACGTATAAAGGCAGTCATATGCTGCTAAAGGTGGCCATACGTAGCACTAAAAGCCATGAGTCGACATCTATAACTATTTCCATTGTAAGTAACGCATATACATTCACCCAATATTAAATGTAATACAATAAATTAACTTCTATGTTTATTTATGTGTACATTTTCCTGTTACCATAATAATTTAGTCAGTACTGTACCACCAAAATACCCCCGGTCGATCGCGTGTTATCGAATACTTTTCTAATGTCACATTCTTTTAAAATTAGGCAGTTGTATGTGGCAATCTCAGTGAAAAGTTAATAATAAATAATTTTATTTAATTTTTTTTAAGTTCCTGTACTAATAATGAGTCTAGATAGCTTTAGAAACAGCTCCCTCCACCCCTTTTTTACTCGTCATTTAAAAAATCGTCCTGTGCAAAATCGAATGCATTTCTATACAAACATTTCTTGAAGCGTCAAACAATTGTGTGCATGCCTGTGTATACATGTGATATTTTCAGTGTGAAATCACAAATAGTTAATTTTATATAAAATAAAAATAAAAAATGTGTATTCGTAATTTGATTAAGTTACTTTTGAAGGTTTTTTTTTTTTTTGAGAATCAAATGATTTTTTTCATTTTTTGTCGCATTTCTTGAAAAATTATGATATATGTGTGCCTGCGAGATGTGTACGTGTATGTGTGTATCAGCGTGACATTTTCAGTTTTGAATTTAAGAATATACAACATTATTAAGAATTTTTTTTATAAATTTACTCTTAATGAGGCTAGGTAGCTGTTTAAGACAGCTTTTGTTTTCGTTTTCATTTAAAGAAATCGTCCTTAGCAGAGATGAATTCAGGGAGTGGTCCGAGGAGGATATTACCTATATATTCAAAGGTCCGTTTCGGAAGTTTTGAGATTTATTTTTGTTTTTAACACCTTGAGAGGTGGTGGGATGTATTATATGCCTCCTAATTTTTAATCAAGATTTGCACTAGAAACTTTTAATTAAATTTTCCTTTTATAACTTTCGTGGAAAAAACTTGAAAAATTCCCTTTCCTTCCTTTGCAACGACATTTTTCGCAAATTCCGGTGTGAATTCAACATTACAGAAACACAAGTACTTGCCCCTGAAAGGATTAAAGGTCTAGAAGAGCAAATTCCTACAGGAACTTGATATCCTCTCCAGTGCTTCAGAAATCCTATTTTGTAACTCTTTTTGAAAATTGCAATATATCTTGTGAGTGTCATTGAGTTAGTTTTGCAATAAACATTTTTTCGTGTTCTTTGAGTGGAACACATAAATAAAACCATGCAATTTTTTTCTGACATGTAAGCATATCTTAAAAGACATTTTTATTTTATTTATTTATTTTTTATTTTTTTAAACAGGGATTTCGAAAGGAACTGGTCTTATGTACTTTTTAAAAAGACCGATTCAAATGTAAACGGTTGTACAGTCGTGGAAAAAGAAGTAAATAACCCCTTCTAACTCTGCAACTAAGCATAATAGAAGAAAGTTATCGGTACCAAACGATTGGAAAAAAAGTCATACTTTTAAATGATGTATATAAAATTTGCTTAGGGGGCCATCTACAAATCAAAACCAGACCAAACATTGTTTTCTTCAATGACAACATCCAATTTTGACAATATATTTTGAGTATTCGGTTCAAACTATGCCTCGAAACGAAATTTCATGTCATTTGGATGATAAGTTTTTGTATCATAAACATTCAAAATTTAGAGCTTCTAATGTGAAATTACATTTTCATATTTTTATTGATATCTGCTGAAATTATAATCTTAATGTGATAATTTTTTGTGTGGTTATAATACTAAAAAACCCAAACATAAATTCATTCAATTCGTAATTTAAAAAAATTATTACTATGAATTCTGACATTAATATTAGAGAAAAATATGAATTGCAACCTACTATTTTTTTGATAGATTTATGTTATTATGTCCTGCTTTATGAGAATTCTCAATTTCAAAATTTTCTTCCAAGTAGTTTTCGAATTACGATTAAAAAACATGAAAATGATGGTTTAAGGAGACGTTTATGATGTGCAGAAAGGCATAACTTGTAAAAAATATATATTTTATTCATTTTAGTGAAACATTTGGGCTGACAATAGTCAAAACATATTAAGCAAGTGGTCATATTGGCAAGAAATAATAGATTAATAGAATAACATAATCATTCTGCACTGTTAAAAATTTGCAGCATTCTGGCAGGTCATTTGACCGTTTTTTCCGAAAACGGTTACACAACCGTAATTTAACACTATTCTGACCATATTATTGGCCATTTTATGGTCAGAATATAATTAAATTATGGTTATGAAACCGTTTTTTCAAAAAACGGTCGAATGACCTGCCAGAATGCTGCAAAATTTTTAACAGTGTGTAGCATTTCAACAATCAAGTAGCAAACTTCAATTTGGGTACAGCCCCTAACATATGCTCATTTTAAAATAAATTTCTCTGAAACTAATCGTAGGATATTCATGCAAATTTGGATTTAGGCTAATTGAACGGTGTAAAATTTATTTATGGCGTCAAACTTGGCTATTGCTTTTGAAAAAAGCAAAGTTTCGTCTCGTTTTGATATGTAGATGGCCCCCTAAGCAAATTTTACATACGTCATTTAAAAGTAGACTTTATTTGCAATCGTTTGGTACCCGCAACTTTCTTCTAAAATAAATTGTTGCAGAGTTAATAGAGAGTGGTGTTTTTTTTTTTATTATTATTTTTTATTATTATTATTATTATTTTTTTTTAATTACACGATTGTGTTTTTTGAAAGACCGATTCAAATGAAAATTGTTGTACAAACCTCAATAAATCAATAGAAACTTTAGTAAAACGATCCGATAGGGAATCAATACACTGTTAAAATTTGCAACGAACTGCCCAGCCATTCGGCATTTTTATATCATTCACATTTTTTGTGACATTTAGAATCATTTTCATAGAAAGCAGTTACATAACCATGATTTAACTCTATTCTGACCACAATATAGAAAATAATACATTTGGAATAGAGTTAAATATCGGTTATGTATTTCCACTTTCTATAAAAACGGTCGAATAATTGGATAGTTTGCGTCAAATTTTTAATAATGTAGTTTTCGTTTGTACCTAATAGCTAGTACTCTATCTCAAAATTCCTGTGTATATAGCCATCAGTAAATTAATTGCACGCTTGTGTTTGTTTCAGGTTCTTGGTATAGCCTTGCTTGCTGTGTCCATTTGGTTACGAGTTGATCCCGAATTTTGGGAGTACGAGACAACCTTAGATGTAGACAACTTCCACACAGTGTGCGCCATGTTGATCGTGGCTTCACTCGTTCTTTTAATCGTTGGATTTTTAGGATGTATGGGTGCAATATCAGAGCAGAGATGGATGCTCATATTGGTAAGTAATTGTACAAGATTTGTGTAATTTAAGTTTCTCTGCTTCTTTTATTTTACTGTTTTCTAATTATTTTTTTCCCTTGATGAAAAATACTCTAATGTTAAAGGAAAATAAAAAACAAAATGCTTCACATTTTTTTAGGGTTTCGTTCATCTCACGAAACCCTTATAGTCTCGCTTCTCTGTCTGTCCATCACAGCACTCGTACTCGGAAACTATTTAAGTTACAGACTTGAAATTTTTTTTTGCATAGAGCTGAATAGCCCCTGTCATACCCCAAATCATAAAATTGTTAAAAAAATATGTTATTTTAATTAAATAAATTAATGAAATGACATCCCACCGTTTTTGCGATTTCAAAACACAATCTTAATTTTAACCATCTTTTCGTGAACTATGTAGTCCTGTGGTAGAGTGTAGTATTTCTAACCGAATAGTCCCGGGTTCGAAGCACGTACGCCGAAGTTGAAATTTTTATTTTTTACATCTAATTGTCCGATGGATTTAATTAAAAGAAATCTCGTATTTTTTAGCCATTTTACGGGTTTTTTGGAATTTTAATAAATGTTAACATCCTTTTTTGGCGCCATCTAGTGAGTGTTTGGAAAGTGAAAGAATTAATGTGGATTTTTTAAAAATTATTTCAGCATTTAAAAAATGTTTTAAACAATTTTTTCTTTTAAAAAATTATATTTTATTTATACCTCCACTAAATTTTTGAAATTTCTGAATTTAAAAATATTCGTATTTTTTTTATTTTATTTAAATAATTTTACTCGAATACTTTTAATTTGGTCTAAAAATATTTTTTTAATTATTTAAAAATTAAATACAATGGGTGCTGCCATTTATGTAACGGTTTAATAATTATAAATTAACAATTTTGATTTATTAATTAAGGACAAAGTGTTTTAAAACAGATATTAAACGAAACCCTCTGTGCAATCTGTGATCACACTTACCCACTTGTTGATGCTGTTTTTTAAAATAATATTAATAACTAAATAAAACATTACTATTTGGATCAGTGATCATAGTTAAATTTTTTTTAGCAATCACAGTTAAAGTGATGTTGGCAGTTTTATTCCTAAAAAAGTCCTTCCGGCCAGTGCCGGGAGGAAGAGGTAGCTTTCATAATCCTTATTTAAAAAAAGCCAACTTATATCATGCAAACACAAGAAGCTCAATTTAGTGGAAACCGAATATAGGAGATTCAATACTAATTTTTATCAATATAATGAATGGGAATTTCGTGAAATTAGTCAGCTTTATCCAAGCTGCTTTTCTTTAAAGTAACTTATATTTGGCTGCCAAATTCGGCAATTTCTTAAAGTGCCTGTCATTTTAAGACAACATGGTGGATGAGGCTAAGCAGTGAACTTGGTCGACACCTTACTAATTGCTGTGCACATGCTCACTCACATCGGAATCGGTTAATATATAGGAGTGCTGTCGCATGCAAAAAATCAGATTTTTCAAAATGTCACCCACAATAGAAATTGAAACTGCTATATCTGAGCCATTTTTTAAGGTAAAGACAAACAAAAAATGCTCCTGAATCCTTATATCAAGATCAAATACTTAAGAAAGAAACCTTTTTCAATTTCTAATTTTTTTGCACCTCATTTTAAATATATATATATTTTTTAATTTAATGGCCGCCATTTTGAAACAAGATGGCTGATGAATCTGGCCAGCGAACTTGGTCGAGGTGTTGATGTATACTATTCACATGCCTTCTTGCATCGAAATAGGCGAATACGTGTGTTATCGCCTGACAAATACAAGATCGTTTCAAAATGTTAGCCATGCTAGAAATTCAAAGTGCTATAAATCAACCATTTTTTAAGATATCAACAAAAGAACAAATTTTCAGAAACAAAAACTGCTCCGGAATCTTTGTATCAAGGCCAAACATATAAAAAAAATCTTTTTCATTTTCCAATTTTTTAATACCTCATTTTGAATTTTAAATTTAAATTTATTTAAATGGCAACCCTTTTGAAACAAGATGGCGAATGAAGCTGGCCAACGAACTCGGTCGAGACATTGGTATGTACTATGTACAGACCAAGTTACATCCAAATAGGTTCATAAATACGCCTGTTATCGCGTGACAAAAATCAGGTCGTTTTAAAATGTCAGCCACAGGAGAAATTCAAAATGCTATTACTCAGCCATTTTTTTTTAGATATAGACGAAAGAAAAACTGTTCCGGAATCTTTGTATTAAGGTCAAACACATACAAAAAAAATCTTTTTCATTTTCCAATTTTTTGGTATCTCATTTAAATTTTTTTATTTTTTTATTTTATTAAATGGCCGCCATTTTGAAACAAGATGGCGGATGAAGCTGGCCAACGAACTCGGTCGAGATATTTGTATGTACTATGTACACACCAAGGTACATCCAAGTCGGTTCATAAATACGCCTGTTATTACGTGAGAAAAATCAGGACGTTTCAAAATGTCAGCCACGCTAGAAATTCAAAATGCTATAACTCAGCCATTTCTTAAAATATAGACGAAACAAAAACTGCTCCCGAATCTTTTTATCAAGGTCAAACACATAAGAAGAAAATATTTTTTTCAATTTTCAATTTTTGGTACCCCATTTCAAATTTAAATTTTTCTTAAAATTTTAAATGGCCGCCATTTTTAAACAAGATGGCGGGTGAAGCTGGCCAACGAACCCGGTCGAGACATTGGTATGTACTATGTATAAACGAAGTTACATCAAATCGGTTCACAAATACGCCTTTTATCGCGTGACAAAATTCAGGACGTTTCAAAATGTCAGCCACGCTAGAAATTCAAAATGCTATAACTCAGCCATTTTTTAAGATATAGACGAAACAAAAACTGCTCCGAAATCTTTGTATAAAGGTCAAATACATAAGAAAAAAATATTTTTCCATTTTCAATTTTTTGGTACCACATTTCAAATTTTAAATTTTTAAAATTTTTTTAAATGGCCGCATTTTGAAACAAAATGGCGGATGAAGCTGGACAACGAACTCGGTCGAGAGATATGTATGTACTATGCACACACCGAATTACATCCAAATCGGTTCATAAGTACTCCTTTTATCGCGTAACAAAATTCAGGACGTTTCAAAATGTCAGCCACGCTAGAAATTCAAAATGCTATAACTGAGCCATTTTTTAAGATATAGACGAAACAAAAACTGCTCCGGAATCTTTGTATAAAGGTCAAATACATAAGAAAAAAATATTTTTCCATTTTTAATTTTTTGGTACCACATTTTAAGTTTTAAATTTTTTTAAAAATTTTAAATGGCCGCCATTTTGAAACAAAACGGCGGATGAAGCTGGCCAACGAACTCGGTTGAGACATTGGTATGTACTATGTACACACCGAATTACATCGAAATCGGTTCATAATTACGGGAGTTATAGTGTGACATAGGTCAGATATATATATATATATATCAATTTTGAACGGAGGGTGGTTTCGGGGTCTGGGGGTCATGATCGATGAAAATATACCAAAATTTTTTGAAATCGCTTTCCTCCGAACGGCTGCAATAGGTAGCTTTTTTGTAAAGAAAGCTACCTAAAAGGAGGAAAAAAAAACACAGAAAGAAATGGAATAAAACGTATCAATCTGTAAACAATATGTATTTTTAGGTAGCTTTCTTTACAAAAAGCTACCTATTGCAGCCGTTCGGAGGGAAGCGATTTCAAAAAATTTTGGTATATTTTCATCGATCATGACCCCCAGACCCCGAAACCACCCTCCGTTCAAAATTGATATATATATATATATATCAATATATATATATATATATATATATCAATATATATATATATATATATATATATCTGACCTATGTCACACTGTAACTCTCGTATTTATGAACCGATTCGGATGTAATTCGGTGTGTACATAGTACATACCAATGTCTCGACCGAGTTCGTTGGCCAGCTTCATCCGCCATTTTGTTTAAAAATGGCGGCCATTTAAAAATTTTAAAAAAATTTAAAATTTGAAATGTGGTACCAAAATATTGAAAATGGAAAAATATTTTATTCTTATGTATTTGACCTTTATACAAAGACTCCGTAGCAGTTTTTGTTTTGTCTATATCTTAAAAAATGGCTGAGTTATAGCATTTTGAATTTCTAGCGAAGCTGACATTTTGAAACGTCCTTAATTTTGTCACGCGATAAAAGGCGTATTTATGAACCGATTTGGATGTAACTTCGTTTATACATAGTACAGACCAATGTCTCGACCGAGTTCGTTGGCCAGCTTCGTCCGCCATTTTGTTTAAAAATGGCGGCCATTTAAAATTTTAAGAAAAATTTAAATTTGAAATGTGGTATCAAAAAATTGAAAATTGAAAAAATATTTTTTTCTTATGTATTTGACCTCGATAAAAACATTCGGAAGCAATTTTTGTTTCGTCTATATCTTAAAAAATGGCTGAGTTATAGCATTTTGAATTACTAGTGTGGCTGACATTTTGAAACGCCCTGATTTTTGCCACGTGATAACAGACATATTTATGAATCGATTTGGATGTAAATTGGTGTGTACATAGTACATACAAATAACTCAACCGAGTTCGTTGGCCAGCTTCATCCGCCATCTTGTTTCAAAATGGCGGCCATTTAAAAAAATTAAAAATTAATTAAATTTAAAATGAGATACCAAAAAATTGGAAAATGAAAAAGAGTTTTTTCGTATGTGCTTGACCTTAATACAAAGATTCCGGAACAGGTTTTGTTTCGTCTGTATCTAAAAAAATGGCTGAGTTATAACATTTTGAATTTCTACTGTGGCTGACATTTTAAAACGACCTGATTTTTGTCACGCGATAACAGGAGTATTATGAACCGATTTGAATGTAACTTGGTCTGTACATAGTACATACCAATGTCTCGACCGAGTTCGTTGGCCAGCTTCATTCGCGATCTTGTTTCAAAAGGTTTGCCATTTAAAAAAAAAATGTAATTTAAAATTTAAAATGAGGTATTAAAAAATTGGAAAATGAAAAAGATTTTTTTTTATGTGTTTGGCCTTGATACAAAGATTCTGGAGCAGTTTTTGTTTCTGAAAATTTGTTCTTTTGTTTATATCTTAAAAAGTGGTTGAATTATAGCACTTTGAATTTCTATCATGGCTAACACTTTGGAACGATCTTGTATTTGTCTCGCGATACCACACGTATTCGCCTATTTCGATGGAAGAAGGCATGTGGATAGTATATCTCGACCAAGTTCGCTGGTCAGCTTCATCAGCCATCTTGTTTCAAAATGGCGGCCATTAAATTAAAAAAATATATATTTAAAGTGAGGTGCAAAAAAATTAGAAATTGAAAAAGGTTTCTTTCTTAAGTATTTGACCTTGATATAAGGATTCAGGAGCATTTTTTGTTTGTCTTTATCTTAAAAAAATGGCTCAGATATAGCAGTTTCAATTTCTAACGTGGGTGACATTTTGAAAAATCTGATTGTTTGCCTGCGACAGCACTTGTATATATCAACCGATTCCGATGAGAGTAAGCATGTGCACAGCAATTACTAAGGTCTCGACCAAGTTCACTGGTTAGCCTCATCCACCATGTTGTCTTAAAATGGCAGGCACTTTAAGAAATCGCCGAATTTGGCAGCCAAATATAAGGTACTTTAAATAAAAGCAGCTTGGATAAAGCTGATTAATTTCGCGAAATTCTCATTCATAATGATTTAGTATTGATAAAAATTAGTATTGAATCTCCTACATTCGGTTTCCACTTAATTGAGCTTCGTGTGTTTGAATAATATAAGTTGGCTTTTTTAAAATAAGGAATATGAAAGCTACCCCTTCCTTCCGGCACTGGCCGGAAGGACTTTTCAAATTTAAGTTTATCAATGCTTAATATTTAAGATATCTTTTTCAAAGTAAAATTGTATAAACTTTTCTCTATTTAAGTTTTTTATTTATTTTTAATACCGATCCACAGCCCCAAACTTAAGATAAAATCAACAAGCTGTACATATTTGGATTAATATGCAAAATCTTCATTAACATTTAATTTTTTTTTATTTCAACATATTTTATAAGCAAAAGTTTTGCGAGTAAATATAATTCCACGAACACTATGCATATTTTTTTTCTTTTATCTGAAATATTCACAATAATACTTCAAAAACAATAGTGTGAAGAATTTTGCAATGGTAAAAATTACGCAAATAAATTCGGTGTTGTAAAAAGTATGATTTTTTTTTTTTTTATGTGAAATATCTTTAAGCGCGAATGGGAAAAATTTCGTGAGGGCGAAAATTACGCAAATGTAATTTTATGAAAATTACGCCTTTTTTTTCGAAATATTTACAAAAATGCTTCAAAAACAACAGTGTGAAGAATTTCGCAATGGTAAAAATTAACATAAAAAATTGGTGCCACGGAAATCATGGATTTTGTTTCTTTTATGTGAAATATTTTTCAAAAGCTAGAATGGGAAAATTTTCACGAAGACAAAAATTACGTGAATAAATGTAATTTCACGAAATTTCTTTTACGCGAAATATTCACAAAAATGCTTCAAAAACAACGTATGAAGAATTTCGCAATGGTAAAAATTGCAGAAATAAATTTGATGCCACGGACATTATGAATTTTATTATTATTTTTTTTATATAAAATATTTTTCAAAAGCGAGAGTGTGACGGCGAAAATTACGCGGATAAATATAGGCCATAGATAAACATAGGGGAGATGGGGGTACATGTGAACAGTTCGCATAAATATAGCTTTTTCTCATAACTGGATTAATTTCTATAAACAAAAAATACTCAATATAGTAAACAGAACTTTCTTTTGCACATGGTAATTTTTTTTTTTTAAATCAACTGTATAGTTCTTACATTTTTAAATAGTTTTATAAATTCAAAAATTGTTCACATGTGCCGATCAGCGGGGTAGTTGTGAACACACGTGGGGCACATTTGAACACAAGGAAAAAATATACTTTGATATGCTTTTTATTCTGTTATTCATTTGACATCGTGATAATTAGTTATATTACCTTTTAAATTCATCATAAAGAAATATATATATATATATATATATATATATATATATATATATAACCATTAAATAAACATATCCTTCCACCGTCAAATATTATGAATTAAAGCTGTAAGTATTAAAAAAAAAATTAATATAAGAATTATTATGGAAGAAAAAGTATATATATATATATTTCTCTAGTTTCTGGGTGATATGTTTAAGCAAAAGATTATAAAATGAAAATAAGTAGATTTGAGGATGCGGGAAGGCTTAGATGATTCATTAAATATTGTTGCAATAAAATTAAAAAAATAAAGAAGCAATTTTAAAAAAGAAATTAAAACTTTTAAATTTTGCTTAAGGGTTTTTGTTTGGGGGAAATTTTAGGGAGGGGGTATTAACATATACTATTTATCGGAAATCTGCCGAAATACGAAAGATTCTCACTTCTGTATTTTCCTTATTTACTTGTAAATTGTAGATATAGAAGGGTTTTTTAATTATTAAAAAAATCTCGACTATAACTCCCCCCTCCAACTTCTTTTGCTTTTGAAAGAGGGGGAGGGGTTACAATCGGGATTTTACGGTAGTTATCAGTTTAAAAATTTTACTTTCTTAAAATATTACTGATATCTATCTACATTCAAAGCATCATATACATAACTGTTTTAGAGATGGAAGTAAGCCGTCATTGCAAGTTTAGAACAAATGTAATAGAAAAATTTGCAAAGTCGCTCAAGGTAATACTTTTGCATTAACAATGCATAAAAAATATTGTTGTAAACCGTTTAGTAAAATAATACATAACACTTATTGCGTTTTAGAAAACATTAAATTTATTTAAAGTAGAATTGAACGTAAAAGAGCTTGTTGCTCTTTATGTATTTGCTGAAAGATGTGTTTGTGGAAATTACAATACAAAATCAACTTTATGTGAGGAAAATATCTTCTATTTCAGGAAAATGGTAGATAATGGAACTGACGTTATTTCCCATTAAGTTAACTGAAAGGAACAGAATCACAGAATGATTATTGGGGCACTTATGAACTGTTCATATCTGCCCCAACTAGTCTGTTCACAAGTGCCCCACATTGCTGCTTCTGTTAAATTGATAAATCATTAACATTTCTCAATTTTAGAAGAAAATGAACTTTATAAAAATGTTTATTAGTATTTATAGTATATGTTAAAACACTCAAATTCAAATAAATGAATAAATAAATAAAGTTACTCGCTTATCAACTTGGAACAAAGATTTTACTTTTGAGATCTAAAAATAGTGTTGTGGCTACAGAGGACAAATAAAATGTCATAGAGCTTCAAACAAATTTTAACATGTGTCTACAGGGGCTATCATCTTTAGTAATTTTTTTCAAATAAAAAAAAAACTTATAATAACTATCGAAAAATTGCGATGTTCACATCTGCCCCGTCTTCATATGTGCCCCCATCTCCCCTAATGGTAATGCGATTGAGATCGCAGCTCCTTTAGTGACAGTGTAGAAGAAACTTCCAATCCTTATAACACCTTTTGTTATTCAGCGTCTATCTTATTGTGATCTTTCTTTTTTTAATGTTGTATGCTTACGTTTTCAGCAGAATGTTACACGGATATAGGGTAGATGTGCCAGTAATGGACACCCCTTGATGTTTTTGGTTCATAAAAAAATAACTAATAAATATTTAGCTTTAATTATTTTTTTTATAATACCCCCTTGCATGTTTTATAAAACTGGGTTATTATTTACACTTTTTATCAAACCAATCAAGAAGCAGAAAATAATGTTTCAAAGTTTCACTGTTTTTCTGTGTAAATCTTAATGAAGAGGCTAAGAGTTGGCTTCATTTAATTAATTTATATATTATTTATTTTCTTGCAAAATTTGAATGTTTTTGTTTGAGTAGCAATAGGAAACTTAGAATATTATATACTAACGGCCATTTACTAAATTTCATTTATTTTTAAGGTTTTAAGAGGGGTGTCCATTACTGGGATGGTTAATTAGTCATTTTCCAGTAATGGACACCCCATGTAGACATTGCTAAAAATCCAATTTCAGTAATGTTTATAGTGCATAAAATATTTTGACTTAACTACAAACCTAAATAATCAAATTTAATTTTTAAATTATACTTACCAAAATGTAATAACACGAAAACTTTTACAAATAGCTGCTTTTAAAGTTATTTTATGTGATTAATAAAATTTCAATGTTTTATTCCCTTTTTTAATGTATATGTACCTTGCATATTTTATAATCTGGCTATCAAACCAGCCAGGAAGCAGAAAATATTGTTTAAGAGCATAGTCAAAGAGGGGCTCATAGGGCTTAATCCTTCTCTGTTTAAATAAAAATTATTAAGTTACAGAAGCTATTAAAAATCTATTTTTCTGTCCGAAATGTTTCCTTATTCACCTCTACAAAAGAAAAAAAAATATTATTAATGAAAGTTATTGGTAATATTCATGACAATAGTAAATCTGCAGATCAGTGGCCTCAAATATCAGTTCTACAGTTTTATTTTGAAATTATTTTATTTAGTATTTAAAATATTCAACTCACAATATCATTTCTTTCATATTTGTAATATTAATTATTATAAATGATGTATCAAGTAGTCTCTGGAAGATTAATTGTTAAAAATAGTGAGACAAAACTAAACACTAATATTCCAAAACTTTATTTTTATTAAAAAAACCTTTTAAATCCCCCCACAGTTTCAATAATTTGATAGCTGTAATTGCTTGATATTTAGTATTTTAAACTATCCATCTAAAATAATTAAAACATCGATCTTCTGATAATTACAATAATTGATGCAAACAGTAAAAGATTATCACAAATATTTTATTAATTACTGGTATCCTAATTGTTAAATTTATTTGAAAATAACTATTTTGTTTCATTAGTATGTATTCATTAAATTCTGGTTCTAAATACAGTCATAAAAACAATTATATTTATTACTTTTTATGGGGTGTCCATTACTGGAACAAAGAATGTCCATTACTGGGCCAGAGGGTTTCCATTACTGGGCTTTTGGGTGTTTTGACATATTTTTGTCATTTAAAATTAAATTTAGATTCATATTGTGAAATGAGACTATAAGAATGGTTAAATATTGTTGATAGGTTAATATAACATTGAAAAAACTGGAATATAATAATTATAACTATTAATAAAAAATAATTTTTAAAGAAATTCCTTAAGGGTGTCTATTACTGGCGCATCTACCCTATATGTTTTTTTTTTCGTACATGGAGGGTAAACGATATAAGTACAATGAAAAACAAGTTAAATCCCCCCACAATGTTATATATCAAGTAAATACAGGGTGAGATGATGGACCGATTTTAAAGAATCATATTTTCGAAACTACTGCACGTATTACAATAAGTGATACATGAATTTAAAGAGAAATATACCACGTTTTTTTTCAGTTACAAATGTTCGATGTGTAATCCTCTTGTTATACGGCGTACGTCCAATCTGTAATCCAGTGCGTTCCAAACATTTTGTAGCATCACTCTGTCAATAGTTCTGGATGCTGCACAAATGCGTTCTTTAAGTTCTGACAGTTTTTTCGGTATTGATGGTACATAAACAATGTCTTTGACGTAACCCGGCAAAAAGAAATCACATGGTGTTAGGTCTGGGGATCTTGATGGCCATGTGACTAAGGGTGAATCTAGGCCCGATCCTGACTAATTGGGGGCCTGGGCAAAGATAAATTAGGGGACCCCATTCGAAACGTTGCAACACTATTCAAATAGAACTGATGGTAAGTCATATGTATAATGCATACACAATATTTTCGCAACTTTGATTTTAAATGGAAGAAAATTCCGCCAATTCTAAATTAAATACCTTAATGAAAATACCTTTTTATTTTTCCCTTAGTATAGCACAAAACTCTTTTATATAACTTTAATAACTTGCTATATTACTTTTGCATGGATGCAACAACTTCGACTTATGGAAGACTGTCAAATATTGTAACATATAAATAAGAGTTAATCAAGTTACTTTAACATCTTTTAAAGTTGTACTACACACAACATAATGTTAAATAAAATACATTCTACTTCACAAGCAGAAAGTGTTTTCTCAATAAATCTAAAAAAATGGCAATTTTGGGTTTGTTTTTCATATTTTAACTCAAAGTTAAAAGAAAAAACTTTGAATACGGAAGAAAATTTATCTCACGACAATAAGTTTAGATATGATTTAAGTTCATTGCTAATACAATCTATTATCAAAATATCATTTCTTATTTAATAGTGGTTGAAATTAGCTTTGCAAAATTATTGCGCTCTGTGAGTTCAAAGTGAAATTTGTTTTTCAAAAAGTTTAGTAGAATTTTTTACAAAATGAAATTAGTATTCTATATTAGAAAATTTTCAGAGTTGGAATTGTGGAAAAAATATTTTATAAATTAATATATGGATTTGGGGGCCCTTAAGATCCGGGGCCCGTAGGCAAAGTCCCGATTTGCCCATGTGATAATAAGGGCCTGGGTGAATCATCATCACCCGCTTGAGGACAGTGTAGATTTTGTGTTTCAGCAGGATGGAGCCCCACCTCATTGGTCTTTGCACGTACGTAATTACTTGAACGAGGAGCTTCCACACCGTATGGGTCGTTTAGCGTGGATGGAATTACAGATGGGGAAAAATTCCTTTTTATAAATTTTTAGAATTATATAAATCTAAAAGTAAAAAAACAAAACAAAAATAAAGATACTGATATTACACTTACTAAAGTTTTATTTGATGTGAATAAATTAACATAAAACCCGAATTTGATTTTTTACAATTCAATCTCATAAACTTACATATTTACGTTTTCAACAGCCTTTTCTGGGAGTTTTCTTTTATATTATTAGCATGATTATTATTTTGTAAGTTAATGATGAACGATACAAGAACGGTACAAAAAGGCAGTTAATTAAATCAAGCATAAATACAATATTGTCTGCCTCTGCCTCGTTTAGGAAAGAACAGATATGCAAAACATACAGATTAACATATTTCATCAACTTAGGTAAATTCCGGAGGCTTGTTAATTCTTCCTCCTTGTCATTAGTGACGCTAGTACTGTTGCCATTAAAATTTTTGCCATAAGTGTCCTACCTTGTATGTTTGTCTATGATATAGGCCGAGATCCAGACAGATTTTTCGCTGTTAGCAAAAAGAGATTGACCAATCAGAATCCTTCATTTTTCCAAACATGGAAAAGTTCAGAAAAATGCAGGCTTTTGATTGGTCAATCTCATTTCGCTAACAGAGGAAAATCTATCTGGATCCCGGTCATATAGTACTACTCGAGGCTAACGAAAAAGACAGGCTACCGTGGTGAATTCCAGGCATCTTTATTCCAGGTATCTTATAGTACAGACCGCTGGAGTCACATGATGCTCGAATGCACCAATGAAGGTGTACGAAAAGAGCATCACGTCACTCTAGCGGTCTGTAAAAAAAGACACTTGGGATGCACTGCGGTAGCCTGTCTTTTTCGTTAGCCTCGAGTACCACTGAAATTACGCAAAACTATTTCTTTTATGCAACTAGTGTTGCCAGTGGGCTACTTATTTTAAATTCGGATTTCTTGATTTGCACCACTTTTCTGAATAAGTAAAATTCGCCTTATTTAATGACATATTAATTAAGGCGAAAAGAAGGGAAATTTTACCATTTCAGAAAAGTGGTGCCAATCAAGAAATCTGAATTTTAAAAAAGTAGCCCACTGGCAACACCGAATGCAACTATGTTTTTCAAAAGCAAGGGGGTGAAGAATATCGTTAAGGCGAAATTTATGTGAATAAATATGGTTTCTTTCTTTCTTTGGTCGAGTACCTTTTCAAGATTTCAAATGCAGCTTGAAACTTAATATCACTAAGTTTATCTTGTAGAAATAACATCGAATTTGTCTGTCACACTACGATAAGGGAGACAGGATGCGATACGGAGAGGAGAAAAAAAAAAGATAAAACAACAAATTCTTTATAATGGCGAGAACTTTGAATAGCGATAACAAATTTCATATGCGCAATCTTAATCTGTAATTGCCGTAAGTGCATTTTATTAATAAGTTTTATTTTAAAAGGTCAGGTACCTTTGAATCGATTAAATTATCGATTATGTACTCTTTTATTTAACTTAACTTTTTTTGTATGTAAAGATAGAATTTAATAATTGATTTTTTACTCACTTCCCGATAGGTTAGAATTATAAACTAGAAAAAACAAGAATTTTGCTTTTTCAGAATTTAGTGTCGCTCCCGATGAAAAATAAAATTATATAGATATAGATAATACAAAAGATATCTCCAAAGAAGACTCCAAACACGCGCTTTTATTTTAAATAAAATGACCTCATTCGCATCCTCTGAAAAATTCCCCATTTACGATCCACTCTTAAACGACATCTACAGTGACATCACTATCACTGAATAATACACAAATAAATAAAAAACAAACAAATGTCGCTCAAGAAACTCGACAAAAAAATCGGCTATCTAATGATTCATATGCTTTCATTTATTTGCAATATGGATAATTAAATTAAATATAGTTACTAATAGCTCCATGTTTTATCAGAAATTATTCATTTATACTTTTTCAAAATAGCACGTATTTTAATTACATTTTTTTTTCAGTAGATATGGGAAAATGGCAACAAAAAGATATAATTACTATTTCTCAACTATTTTTCATTTTAACTTCTACAGAAATGGAGTATTTGAGATTACAAAATTAAACAAATTTCGCTAAAAAGTACAAAAAAATTAAAATCTCAAAAATAAATTGAGATGCAGTATTCAAACAAATTACATTAAAAAATACTTTTCTTTCCCAATACGTCGGTATAAAAATTGAAAAAGTGCGATGCTTAGAAGCTTAAAAAACTGCAGTAGAGTATTTAACACTACAATGATACATCTGCTTTGTTTTACGCCTGTCTTATTCGCCTGGCTATTACGCCTGACAACGGAACGTTATTTTTTGGAGACGACACTTTATTTGCTGTGAGAAAGAAATAGCATATCGGGGGATAAAACATGTGCACAGGTGTGTTTCTGATGACAATAGAATATTTTCACATTTTCAGAACTTAATTATAAATTACTACATTAATTTTAAGGCCCTTTTCCGTTACCGGGCACCAACTATTACTTGGGCTTACATCTGTATACGAGTTACAAGAGTGGAATTAATTATGCACTAAGCCAAAATATGCTAACTGGATGTGAAAATGCAACAATGAAATATTTTAAACGCCAAAAAGTAGAAAATAAAATATTGCTGTAACATAAAGAGTGTAATGGTGAAAAAATACTTCTATCGATTAGTAGTTCAATATTAATTAAATTATGATTATATCCTGCAGCAGATAATATAAAAAATTAAATTTAAAAAAACAAAAAACCCGACTGCGTAAAAAGCGAACTAAAAAGATGGAAACAAGATGACGTAGGGAAATAGTAGAGTGTGTAAAGAAAATCCTTTTTTTTTACTTAAGTAAATGCAGTTGGAGGCATCCGATTCATGTGTAGGTATGTACTGCTGCTCCTTCTACCTACATGTTTGCCTCCAATTGCAAATACTTAAGTAAAAAAAAAAAAAAAAAAAAAAAGATTTCCATTACACACTCTACTATTTTCCTACGACATATTGTTTCCCCCTTTTTAGTTCGATTTTTACGCAGTCGGGTTTTTTGATTTTTTTTTTAATTTAATTTTTTATTGACGAATTTTTTGTTTATATTATTTACCTATTTTTTTTTATTTATTTGTATTGATGACTTTTAAGTTGTGTTTAATTGTTAATTCCTATCTATAAACACTGTTTGGATGAGGTCTATAGATGTCTATGAAGGTTAGAGTTATAATTAAACTAGAGATATTGCCTACACAACTTTCAGGTTGTGTAATATTTAAACGGAGCTTCTGACTGTAAAATAATCTAGTAAACATCGTCTTCATTTTGAAAGACCTATGCAATGATATGCCACTCAATAGGGTGCGTAAAATTGTTTTTCGTCTCGACCGCCATTTTGTGTCTTACGGTCGCCATTTTGAATTTATGAAAACAAAACCTTGACTATAACCAACAGACGGTTAAGACGAATCGATAGAGACCACATTCATTAAAATCCATCCAGCCGTTGGGATGTTTCGAGGGTATAAATAAATGCACATTCCTACATACCCAGATACGCGTCAAACACAAAAATTTGTTATTGATGATTTTGTTAATATTTTTAATTATTCAATTAATTAGAATTATTTTGTTTCTCATTCTCATGAGTGAAAACCAGGGCTCGCACCGTTCCTAAAATTTTCGCCCTTTGCTACCAGTATTTTAAATAAGAATTATTTTTGGTATATTCCGTTAACATCTATAACAGAATTAATCAACAAACATTATCTTTTTAATTTAGTGGTAGTAAAGTGCGAAAATTTTAGGAACGCTGCGAGCCCTGGTGAAAACTAAATAACCGGTATTGTGCTTATGTATTTAAAAATATTAACGAGGACTGAAATTACTTCATTTTCTGACCCTAACTTGCTTTTAGCTTTCTCCCTTAAATTTGAAACTAAATGTACTGGCGTGAAGAATTAAGGGGTCTCAGGACTAAAGCTTTCAAATTTTCGAAATTTTAATTTTTTTAGATGTTAAACCCCTATCATTTCTGAACATTTTGATATAATTGTTTCCTTGAAATTCCCATTAGAACAGAAGTTATGGCTTTTAGAATTATAGCCGCTCAATAGCTGAAACGGTATTTCCGAAACTTTGAAGTAATTTTTCTCCAAATGACGTTTTTGGGCATACCGCGCACGAGATCGCAAAAACTTCTGAATATTTTCAAAACATATGTTTAGTGTTAGTATGTATGTATAAACTAAACCTATAATTTCCTTTTTATTGTTCAAAAAAAAAATATGTTTTTAGGTTATTATACTGTTGAAATTTTCTAAATTTTGCATTAGCTAAATACAACTTCGTATTAAAATATAAAAATGCTTTAAATACAAATTTATTTAAGTTCAGAGTAATTATTACAATCTGAAATATAAGCCCAAAATTTTGCTTCTAATTGCTACATTTATTTTGTAATCCTGCTCGTAGTCTGTTATGCCAATTTTCTGCTCGTCAAATGTCTGACAATTTGGAGCCCTTTGTCAATGCAAATTCTACATCTTGCATTTTTTTAAATACATGAAACGAAAGAACATACTTATATCTTTCAACCCAATTAAAATTGTGTCCAAATACATTTTAAGATATTAAATGTTGAAAATGGTCTCTTTTTTCATTTTTTCTAATTTTAAGAGTCCTGAGATCCCATGAACAAGTATAAACATTCATGTAATTTGAGTGATTTTGCTGCTGAAAACACAAAACTTGAAAATAACCTTTATTTGGAAATGTGTGACATCTATCTGTATTAGAAAGCATAAACATGTCCTTGAGTAATGCTGCTGTTATATTGACGGTGGCAACACGTGACCAATGAATTTTTCTTTTATTGCAATTTTTTTAACTTCTAAACATTGCATAATTTCAATTTTTACACCGTCGAACAGGAAAAAAATGGTCTTTCAAACGCAATTTTTTTGAAAACGGTATCTCTATTTACTGATACTAGTTGTAAAATAATTTTCAAGCATAATTTTATTTAACTCAATTCTCGCTTTCTCGTGTCCGTCATATTACCAAGCTGAAGATTTAATTGCTGAGAAAAACTTCAGAAACCAGAAAAAGTTAACTGGCCTTTCCGTGTGAAGTCTGAATATTGTCGGACGGGTTTGGTTACTGGCGCTGATTGTGATGTTGGACTTTGTATTGCGTGTTTCAAAATATATCACACAAAAAAAAATTAATAATCACAATTTAATGTATATATATTATTTCAAATATTGTTTGCAAAATTTCGTGTGATGATGATAAAATAAAGATCTAAGATGTGAAAAATAAAGGTCTTATTCGCATTAATTTTTATTGTGTAAAACAAACATTGACACAGAATTCTCGCATAATGGCATTTCTACAAATGGGAATTTGTTTTATAACATCTTAAAAAAAAAAAAAAAAAAAAAAAAAAGCTAATTGCATATTTTATTTAGAAACCTTATAATTATTCAATTTCAGTAATAAAAAAATTAGGTACTTTTTTGATGGTTTTTCCAAATATTAAGCGATCTTTAAGGGGTTAAATACATCTCTATCGCGTGCAACCCGATTACGAAAAATGAACCCGTTTGCAACTAAAACAATATAAATATTATGTCTACCGGAAAGTTCTGCCTGATAATGCTATTTCATGTCTACTTTTTAAAAATTCATATTTCTTCATTGGCACCACTTTTTTGAAATGGTAAAATTCCCATTGTTTTTACATTTCACATTAAGGTGAAAACAATGAGGATTTTACCACTTCAAAAAAGTAGGCGTACATTATCGGACAGAACTCTCCGGTAGACCTAATAATTCAGATTTGTTTCTGTCTGAAATTCCATAACGAAATTAAAACTTCACCAATAAATAAATAAATAAAATAATGTTAATAAAACGCAAATTTAACAAACATATAATCAAACTACTCGCTTAAACTACTAAAATTATCAGAATAAAAAAGGTTGCTGTTGGTAACCATAGCTATTTAGCAATTTCTTCGGCTATAAAACTTCTGACACTTGGTTACTAAGGCATAATCGCTTTTAATAAATTTTAAAACTTTATTTGAATACATAATTGATATTTTTCCTATAAAAATGCTTTTTGGTATTGTTAGTGAGCAATCTAAAAAAGTATATTAAATGTAAAAAGTCTGTTAGACAGGGGTCGTACACTGTCAAAAATAATTTACTTAAAAATGAGAACTTCCATGTACTCATATTTTTTTAAGTACAATGGTTTCAAAAAGAAGTACATTGTTAAAAATAATCTACTTAAAAATGAGCATTTCTATGTACTCATATTTTTATAAGTACAATTGCTTCAAAAAGGAGCATTAATCTACTTAAAAATGAAAATTTCTTTGCACTCGATTTTTTTTAAGTACAATTAATTCAGAAACGAGTACATGATATTTTGAAGTTGTGTATACATATACTTGATTTATAAATGTATGCAGAAATGAATACATATATTTTGTATTTTAACTCTTAATATTCATGTTTAAATCCTATGTGCTCAAAAATATGATTTTTCTGATAAACCCTTTTCTTATACCGAATTGACAGTAGGGATTTCCAAGCTTTTATTTAAATATATGTCTATCTTTGTTATAATTTTTAATTTATAATACACACTTTTCAAATTTATTTACAATTTCATTAGAAATGTTAAAGAAGAAAATTTAGTTTAAAAATTGTTTTATTAGAAATTAAAATATTTAAGAAAGGGAAAATTCATCTCTGCTGTTAGCAATCTTCCGTTGCTGATTCATAAAAGGTGTCATTTGGAAGCAGCTGGTAACTGCTCTTATAGCACAGTCAGTTCAATACTGATCTCCCACCTAGAGGACTCGGGTTCAAATCACGGGGCGGCTCATACACAAAATTTCAAGCATTAAAATAGTAAATTTCGTTGTTCTTTACTCCAAAAATTGTAGTTCTTCCCAATTCAAAATTACCGTAATTAAAAATGGTGATTTGTCGGTTCTCTGTAATTTCGCTTTTTCTGAAGTGAAAACTTCTTTAGGCGCGTTGAGCTTTTTTTGAGATGGAGAAAAACCACTGATTTGGAGACACTGTTACGTAACCGACATGCTAGCATTTTGGCACATAGACACTAGGGCGCCAAGCGGTGAATGACAGGAACTTTTCCCTCTTCAGCTCAATCCGCAAAAGAAGAACGAAGCTAAAACTCACTTTTTCTCCCGGCGTTCACACAGGAACACACACAAAATTTACATTTTCGTTGCAGTACGCTGTTGTGTTTATTGTTAAAGACAAATACTTGATACTTTCATTATTGAAGAGAAAGCTTCTTTGGGCGCGTTTGGCATTTTTTGAGATGGGAAAAATCATTGAACTCGTGATACTGTTATTGTAACCGACACCTCTGTATATACGTATGTACATGTATTGTGCATAGTTCGGTATGAGGAGGGCGGGCAATTAATTGTTATTGATTGCTTAATCAATAACAACAATTTACAGGCAAGCGCGCCCCATGCTTGCCTGTGCGCTGTTGGTTCCCGAAATACACGTACAAGAGTTAGAAAAAGGAAATCTAATCAAAAACATCACTTGTAAAAATTAGCCAAGTCTCGTGACTCTTGCTAAAATAAAACTACCTTTCTCTAGCAAAATAAAATTATCTTTATTCAACAGTTGTTATTTATGTCAATAGTTGGCGGCAAAAGTGAACTATTCGATCAAATATCGGGTAAGTTTAGCAGAAAAACTCTCTTGTTTTTAAAATCCGTGTTATTTTTGCGTTATGGTGTATGTCTATGGTGTATGTTATTGTATAATAATGAATAAAAAAACACTACATTTAAAAGTATTTCCTGCACAATATAACATTTCCTGACGATTAAAAAATCACACACGTAATTGTTAAAGTTTTCACTTCTATTGGCACTCCCGGAGTGCGACTGGTTTTTTTTCTTATAGTGTATGTGTGTTCCTATACATACTTATTTTCGAGTCCCTGTATGTACTAAAAAAAAATGAGTACATGCGTTTCTCAAATTTAAGAGTTAAGTACTCTGAGCTATTATAAGATCGAAAAGTACTCAAAAATGAGTACATTTTACTTATTTTTAAGTATCCAGTTTTAACAGTGTACGCTTAAGGAATTTTTTCAGGACAAATATCACTGTTTATAGAAAAATAAATTTAGGTTAAACGCGCGAAATTTCGTCTTATTTAAGAAGAGACTTTTCCATAAGAAAATAATGGCACCAAAGAATTTCCTGGTTGTAAAATTTTCGGACAAGTACGACCCCTGATTAGAGTTTTTGATAAAAAAGAATTTTTCGTTTGTGATCTGTAACCCGGAAAACCAGCATTGGAAGTTGGATTCCCTTGTACAGAGATGGCGAACCTATGGTACGCCACATATTATTTTTGGCACGGCGTAGATTCAGGTTCTACATCAAAATATAGTAGAATTTCACAAAATGCATTAACCCTTAAAGCTCCGGCGTCTCTTACACAAATTTTATTCGATCGGCACCACTTTTTAAAAAGCAGTTTCCTTCAAGTACACCATTTCAAAAATGCTCTGATTAAATATGGTGAATTTTATTTTCCTTTATTACTGGTACCAAAAACAAATTTTGCAAAGACTAAGAATGGCTCCGCAGCGGGGCCAACGAAGTGGGATGGGTTAATTAATGTAGATGTTTTAAATCTAGATGTTCAAGTTGTTTATCTTTATAGGATTAGTTTGGTTGGTTGTCATTGTCATACATATTGAAGAAACTGAAATATAACCTAATGTATCCCAATCTAGCTTAATATTGGCTCACAACATTTAAAGAATAAGAGAGAATTAGGAAATTAACGCAAAAGAAAGATTAAAAGGCATTATAAGCAAAAATTCAGATGGTAAATTTATAACAACTTGGAATTCAATTTCAGACACTAAAAGCTATAGATTCTGGCGCTTGCTATTTTGATAATTTTTTCTGCGAGGTATTCTTTTCGGAAATATAAAAAATTCAATTAAAAAAATCTTGTCAAATGAGTCTAATTCAATTTGCATTTTCTTAAAAATTACTAAGTACTGAGCTGATATAAATTTTTTGGCATCTAAGCTGAAACAACAGAAATAATATTTTTAAATAAATTTCTAAAATATAACATCAAATATTATCCATATGTTTCTAATGCTAAAAACAAAATTTTAAGTAATTTTGATTCATTATTATTTGATCCATTAAAAATTTTTATTGATCGCACGTCATGATCACGCAACATATATTTTTGGAAAAATTTGGCACGTGGATGTGAAAAGGTTCGTTGTCCCTGTCCTTGTATATTTAAAATGCAGAATGTCCTATTTCTGAAAAAAAAAATTTTAATAAGAATATAGGAAATGTGATATAAAGTGAAGTAGGAAAAATTTATATTCTACTGAAAAAAATCCGGAAAATGCTTCTAGTAGACTTTCCATCTATTCACTGCTTTTTTCATAAAACTTCTGTTTAGCTATCCTGCCATTTAGGTATTCAAAAAGGACATTTTCCGCTGTTCAAGCGAAAATTTTGTGTTTTTAGAATTAAATATGAGCAATAGCGAAATATTAAAAACAGATCTAAATAATAATTATTAGGGATGCACCGAATAGTGATTTTGGCCGAATACCGAATGCCAAATATTCGACCAGCAGGTAAACCGAATACAGAATATTCGACTAGACGATAGTGACTATCAAGCCGAATACTGAATATTCGGCTTTTCGAATAGTAACTATTTGGCCGAATACTGAATACTCGGCTTGCCGATTGCTTTTAAATTTCAGAATTTGAAAGTAATAAAAATTTAAATTTTGAAACAATTTTACATAATATTTAATACACATACTTCCATATTCATGAACAAGATCTTTTTACACGTACATTCTACACTAAAAAAAATTATACTTTGAATTGTTATTTAAGAAGTGGATTGTTTTTAAGCTTCATTAATTGGTAAAATTTTAAATTTCATGGATTCCTCTCAGAATTAAAAAAAAATGAATAAAATTTTCTTATATTCTAAAACAAATATTTTAGAATCAAAGGGAAATTTTGAAAGAATTGGATGAAAAATTGTACAGCCATTCATACACTGCTTATTCGTCAGGAAGGGGCTAAAATCGTATTGGTTCATTTTCTCACATGATACTTTTCAAATAGCAAATAAAAAATGTAAAAGCATTCTCTTTTTTTTAAAATATAATTCGATTTCTAATTATTAAATACCTTTATTAATTGACAATTAAAAATAGTAGTTGTTTTAAGGTTTTCAAAAAGGTCTTTTTGGTCTGGCCAAATATTCGGGATACCGAATAGTTTTATATTCGGCCTAAACGAATATTCGGTAGTATGGCTGAATAGGCCGAATACCGAATAGGTATCAAATATTCGGTGCATCCTTAATAATTATACATATATACTGATTGTTGAATATTACCACATTCGTTTTTATCCCCTCCGGATTCGAGCCGCAGTACTTAGTGTTAGAAGAAGTTTTCTTTACCTACATCAACTGGCCACAACCGATGACTTGATTGTAGGTCAAAACATTTATTACAAGAATTTAACTGGAATTTTTCCGTTTACTCGCAATTGAAAAGATGTATTTCTGTTTTTAAAGGAACACAGGGCTCGCACCGTTCCTAAAATTTTCGCCCTTTGCTACCAGTATTTTAAATGAGAATTATTTTTGGTATATTCCGTTAACATCTATAACAGAATTAATCAACAAACATCAAACAGTAAAGTGCGAAAATTTTAGGAACGCTGCGAGCCCTGGGAACATTCCGTTTTAAGCATTCAATGAGTATGGATAAAAGGAAAATTTCCGTTTATTCCTGAAAAATTTACGTCCTCCACTCAACACACAATGTTTCCTTTAAAAGACAGAAATTTCACGCAAAATCATCCTGTATATTCGGATTTTTTTTTTTTTTTTACATCGTACTTTCTAGAACTTTTTAGAGATACGTAAATTTTTTTTATAAAGTGTATGGACAGTTCCTGACCAAAATGCAAGCTTTAACATTTTACCAGATTACTGTCCTCCTTCTATTCCCCCAATTAAACGCCATTTCTCATAACCTGTCAAATGCGTTCTCAACGACACGTTTAATTTTCTACACGTTTTATAGAAAAGATAAATGTTTCTTTTAATTAAAAAAATTATAACATAACACCGAACGAAAATATACATTAACCTCTTTCGAGTTACCCACGAATCCGAAAAGTGCAATTTATCTTTAGTAATTTCAGAAAACAATATATTTTTAAGATTTAAAGAAGCATTTATAAAAAATAAGTTTATTTTGCCTGCCACTGATTTTTGGAAACATTTCCGAATAGTTTTTATAGTGTCAGTCCTATTTCAGTTGAACTTTCGAACAGTCCAGACAGGAATAACCTTCCCCCTTTTCAGTTCGAATTTTGGAACAGCCCATCTAACATAAGAGAATGGACACGACCTCAGTTTTTTTAAGTTTTTAAAAATGTTTTAACCCGGATGATAAGCCTTCCAGATGCTCGAAAGTACATGGTTTTAGATGTATGAATGTAAATAAAACATCTTAAAGTAATTTAAAATGGTATTTTGTTTTTACGAAATTATTTATACGACCTATTATCTTTCATTGGAAATTATGTAATAGAATTAACATAAAGTATCTTTTTAGGTTACTTTCATTTTTCTTGCCAGTATATTTTAATTTCCATTTGATCATTACACATTGACATTTACATACACATTTAATTAAGATTGTTAATTACTCAGTTGTATGAATCATTATCTGATCTTTGTTTTTCTTATTTTTCCAGTACATGACGTTGTTCAGTCTCATCTTTTTAATTGAGCTTGCAGCCATAGTGATCATGTGGTACGCACCATACAGTTCCACGGTGAGTATTTATAGCAATCGATCAAATTACATGAGTTCATTCTGTGCCATTTGAAACATGAATTACACACTGAGGCTTATTTTTAGTGATGTTTACACTCTTTTTAACTTAACTTGGTCCTTATATTATGATGTATCTTGCATTATATGCTAGAATTATGAAAAATATGTACACAGATGTGTTTTCGACGACAATACAGCTTTTTAATGCTTTGGTAAATTAATTATAAATTAAAGAAAATATTTTAAAGGCATACTCGTATTTACGTTAGGCGACCGCAGGTGATAAATCGCCAGATACTATTTATGGTTGGAACTGTATACGAATTACAAAAACAATGAAGTTAATAATGCCTAACCACGCTACCCAAACTAGGTCAACTAGGTGTGAAACTGGAACAACGAAATATTTTATACACAAAACAGTCGAAAAAAATACATATGTAATGAATTGAGGTTCAATTATAAGTTCAAGATAATAATCTGACCCAGGAACTTCTTTGTGAACCGAACTTTTTATTTCACCGCTCCCTCTTTGAGTCATCTTCGCGAGTTCGATCACAACCAATGACATACAAGGCATGACTTTTAAAACGTCACATGGAGTGGATCATCATTACACAGCGATTGGCACGCTGCTTTGTACCAATCACCGTGTAAAGGTGATCCACTCCGTGTGACGTTTTAAACGTCATTAACTGGCCTTGCATGTCGTTGGTCGCGATCCGATCGGAGACCCCGCGAGCCATTTAGGTTAATTTCGGGACCTACATAGTCGTAGATTATACAGGAATCTCCAATTTGCAGAATCTAATCTTTTTTCGCGCGAGTTCTTGCTAATATTTTGGTGCTAGTAATATATTGCAGCAGAGGGCGAAGGTGTCAATCTGGCAGAAACATTTAGTTTAATTGGTTGATTAGTTTTTGATTGATATGTTTTCAAGATCCGTGTGATTCCCGGGATCTGTGACGTGCAAGGCCTAAGGCTGTTCTCAAATCCAAAAGGGCAAATTTTTGACATAAGTTTTAATTTATTTTTGTTCGGAAATGCATGAAACTAGCAGGTGTTGTTGTTCAGAAACTATGTAATCGAGCTGTTTTTCCGATTTTTCGCAAACGCAATAGATCTTTCAGGAAATAGTGTCAAAGTCAACGTTTTGAAACGAATTTGCGCGCGAAAGTAGAATAACCGGTCAAGAATGGGTGAAAAAGTCTTTGTCACGTGATCCAAATCGCTTATAACTCAATAGGTAATTGATTGATCCAAAAATATAAAAAACAGTTAATTCGATTCCACATCGCTTACATGATCAGGCTTTCCAATTTTATATCTTTCCGTTTAAAAATGAATTTGCAAATGTGTCAAAACATTTTGCGCTTGTTGAGCAGAGCAGTTAAGGTCAGCCTTAACCACAAATGAAGGAGAATTTCCCAAACGTTAGCACTTTTTAATTGTAATGATGAAAGTTAAAAATTGTTGTGCTAGGAAACAAAATTACAAGGGGTAAAAAGGGTTGGTTTTAAGATATAAGATTTGAAGTTAAAAAAATCCCTGCCGGCCCGTCCTACAGGCAGAGGTAGATTTCGAAGTTAAGTATACTAATTTCACCAACAAAAACTAAATCATTATTAGATATAAATCCACTTTAACAGTTTTATCTGTCTGCTTTTGACGAGTTTTTATTTCCTTTTTATAAAATAGCTGGTTTTATCAGAATCATGTTAAGGCGATATTAAAAAAAATATTTTTCCATGCTCAACAACTCGAAATTTTCTAGCACATTTTCAGATTCATTTTTAATAAAAAAAAATATGAAACATGCTGACGTGATTTTTGAAAAGATTTATAAGCGACCTGTTTTTTTATTTTCCTTTCAATTAATTAAAACTTGATTAATAAACAATTATTTTCTCAGTAGGGCAATATTTTTCGTTTCTAACACAATCGCGTCGGGAAATTCTGTTCAAAATGCCCACTTTGACTTCATTTTTTGAAATATATTCTGCCTCTATCAAAAAATCGATCATTACTGTACATTATATAGTTTCTGAATAAGAGAAACTAGCAATTGGATGCATTTGAGAGCAAAAATGAATTTAAAAATGAGTAAGAAAATAGACTGTTTGGATTTGAATGCACCCTTAATAAAATGACTTTTTTCTTCAACCGCTGTGTATTTTTAATTTGTTTTTGCTGTAAGAATTTTCCCTATCAAAAACTTGTCTATATAAATGTTGAAGACAATATTAAGAAGATATATGATAAATTCATGGAGATTTTATATCTTGTGAATTGACGGAGTTATGAAATTTTTTCTTCTTCAAACCCCTTTTTTGTTTTCGTTTTTAATTTTTTTTTGCGGTACGAATTGGTCCTATCAAAAACTTGTGAATATAAAAGTTGTAGATAATATTAAGGAGATGTATAATAAAATTAATTGGATTCGATATCTTGAGAATTGACGAAGTAAGGAATTTTTTTCTCCCAAAAACCCTATTTTTTGTGCCCTTTGATCCTATTTTTAATTTTATCAAAAATCTGTGATGCATGAATTTTTGGTGCTATTTTTAGAAGTAATAAAAACTTTAATCTGATTTGATATGTACAAAAATTAAGAAGTTATGGGGTTTTTTCGGTTTTCACAAAACCCCTCCCTATTTCCATCCCCTTGGTCCGCTTTTGCCCATTAACGAACTTAACCGAGATTTTATGTCCCTTGATTTTATGTATCAGTTTGGAAGAGATTTGTGTAGAATTGCGGAAGTTATCGTGTCCAGAAGAAAGTGATGACACAATTGTTTCGGGAAATTCCGTTCAAAATGCCAACTTTGACATAATTTTTTGAAATATATTCTGCCTCTATCAAAAAATCGATCATTGCGGTACATTATATAGTTTCTGAATAAGTGAATATACCAATTAAATGCGTTTGAGAGGAAAAATGAATTTAAAAAGTCCTTCCGGCCAGTGCCGGGAGGAAGAGGTAGCTTTCATAATCCTTATTTAAAAAAAGCCAACTTATATCATGCAAACACACGAAGCTCAATTTAGTGGAAACCGAATATAGGAGATTCAATACTAATTTTTATCAATATAATGAATGAGAATTTCGCGAAGTTAGTCAGCTTTATCCAAGCTGCTTTTCTTTAAAGTAACTTATATTTGGCTGCCAAATTCGGCAATTTCTTAAAGTGCCTGTCATTTTAAGACAACATGGTGGATGAGGCTAAGCAGTGAACTTGGTCAAGACCTTAGTAATTGCTGTGCACATGCTCACTCACATCGGAATCGGTTAATATACAGGAGTGCTGTCGCATGCAAAAAATCAGATTTTTCAAAATGTCACCCAAAATAGAAATTGAAACTGCTATATCTGAGCCATTTTTTAAGATAAAGACAAACAAAAAATGCTCCTCAATCCTTATATCAAGGTCAAATACTTAAGAAAGAAGCCTTTTTCAATTTCTAATTTTTTTGCACCTCACTTTAAATATATATATTTTTTAATTTAATGGCCGCCATTTTGAAACAAGATGGCTGATGAAGCTGGCCAGCGAACTTGGTCGAGGAGTTGATGTATACTATCCACATGCCTTCTTACATCGAAATAGGCGAACACGTGTGTTATCGCGTGACAAATACAAGATCGTTTCAAAATGTTAGCCATGCTAGAAATTCAAAGTGCTTTTTAAATCAACCATTTTTTAAGATATCAACAAAAGAACAAATTTTCAGAAACAAAAACTGCTCCGGAATCTTTGTATCAAGGCCAAACACATAAAAAAAATCTTTTTCATTTTCCAATTTTTTAATACCTCATTTTGAATTTTAAATTTAATTTTTTTTAAATGGCAACCCTTTTGAAACAAGATGGCGAATGAAGCTGGCCAACGAACTCGGTCGAGACATTGGTATGTACTATGTACAGACCAAGTTACATCCAAATAGGTTCATAAATACGCCCGTTATCGCGTGACAAAAATCAGGTCGTTTTAAAATGTCAGCCACAAGAGAAATTCAAAATGCTATTACTCAGCCATTTTTTTTAGATATAGACGAAAGAAAAACTGTTCTGGAATCTTTGTATTAAGGTCAAACACATGCAAAAAAAATCTTTTCATTTTCCAATTTTTTAGTACCTCATTTAAATTTTTTTATTTTTTAATTTTTTTAAATGGCCGCCATTTTGAAACAAGATGGCGGATGAACCTGGCCAACGAACTCGGTCGAGATATTTGTATGTACTATGTACACACCAAGGTACATCCAAGTCGGTTCATAAATACGCCTGTTATTACGTGAGAAAAATCAGGGCGTTTCAAAATGTCAGCCACGCTAGAAATTCAAAATGCTATAACTCAGCCATTTCTTAAGATATAGACAAAACAAAAACTGCTCCCGAATCTTTTTATCAAGGTCAAACACATAAGAAGAAAATATTTTTTCAATTTTCAATTTTTGGTACCACATTTCAAATTTAAATTTTTCTTAAAAATTTAAATGGCCGCCATTTTTAAACAAGATGGCGGGTGAAGCTGGCCAAAGAACCCGGTCGAGACATTGGTATGTACTATGTATAAACGAAGTTACATCCAAATCGGTTCATAAATACGCCTTTTATCGCGTGACAAAATTCAGGACATTTCAAAATGTCAGCCACGCTAGAAATTCAAAATGCTATAACTCAGCCATTTTTTAAGATATAGTCGAAACAAAAAATCTTCTCCGAAATCTTTGTATAAAGGTCAAATACATAAGAAAAAAATATTTTTCCATTTTCAATTTTTTGGTACCACATTTCAAATTTTAAATTTTTAAAAAAATTTTAAATGGCGAATGAAGCTGGCCAACGAACTCGGTCGAGAGATTGGTATGTACTATGTACACACCGAATTACATCCAAATCGGTTCATAAATACGCCTTTTATCGCGTGACAAAATTCAGGACGTTTCAAAATGTCAGCCACGCTAGAAATTCAAAATGCTATAACTCAGCCATTTTTTAAGATATAGACGAAACAAAAACTGCTCCGGAATCTTTGTATAAAGGTCAAATACATAAGAAAAAAATATTTTTCCATTTTTAATTTTTTGGTACCACATTTCAAGTTTTAAATTTTTTTTAAATTTTTAAATGGCCGCCATTTTGAAACAAAACGGCGGATGAAGCTGGCCAACGAACTCGGTCGAGACATTGGTATGTACTATATACACACCGAATTACATCGAAATCGGTTCATAATTACGGGAGTTACAGTGTGACATAGGTCATATATATATATATATATATGTATATATATATATATATATATCAATTTTGAACGGAGGGTGGTTTCGGGGTCTGGGGGTCATGATCGATGAAAATATACCAAAATTTTTTGAAATCGCTTTCCTCCGAACGGCTGCAATAGGTAGCTTTTTTGTAAAGAAAGCTGCCTAAAATGAGTCAGAAAATAAGCAGTTTGGATTTGAGAGCATCCTTAATTCAATGATTTTTCCAACACAATCCGCATCGGGAAATTCGGTTCAAAATGCCCACTTTAACAGCATTTTTTAAAAATATATTCTGCCTCTATCAAAAAATTGATCATTGCGGTACATTATATAGTTTCTGAATAAGTGAATATACCAGTTAAATGCGTTTGAGAGGAAAAATGAATTTAAAAATGAGTCAGAAAATAAGCAGTTTGGATTTGAGTGCATCCTTAATTCAATGATTTTTCCAACACAATCCGCATCGGGAAATTCGGTTCAAAATGCCCACTTTAACAGCATTTTTTAAAAATATATTCTGCCTCTATTAAGAATTATTACGGTACATTATATAATTTCTGAGTAAGAAAACGTACCAATTGGAAGCCTCTGAGAGCAAAAATGAATTGTAAAATGAGTCAGAAAATAAGCAGTTTGGATTTGAATACACTCTTACGATGATTTTTTTCTTCAACCGCTATGTATTTTGAATTTGTTTTTGCTGTAAGAATTGGTCCTATCCATAACTTGTCTATATAGATGTTGTAGACAATATTAAGAAGATATAGATAAATTCATGGGGATTTTATATCTTTTGAATTGACGGAGTTAAGGATTTTTTACTTCTTCAAACCCCCTTTTTGTTTTCATTTTTAATTTTTTTTTGCGGTACGAATTGGTCCTATCAAAAACTTGTGACTATAAAAGTTGTAGATAATATTAAGGAGATTTATAATAAAATTAATTAAAATTGATATCTTTAGAATTGACGAAGTTATGAATTTTTTTCTCCCGAAAACCCTATTTTTTGCGCCCCTTGAGCCCATTTTTATCTTTATCAAAAATCTGTGATACATAAAATTTTGGCCTTATTTTTAGAAGTAATAAAAACTTTAAACTGATTTGATATGTACAAATATTAAGAAGTTATGGGGGTTTTCGGTTTTCACAAAACCTCTCCCTATTTCCATCCCCTTAGTCCGATTTTGCCCATTAACGAACTTAACCGAGATTTTATGCCCATTGATTTTATGTATCAGTTTGGAAGAGATTGGTGCAGAATTACGAACGTTATTGTGTCCAGAAGAAAGTGATATATATAGATAGACAGATATATATATATATAAAGTTTTTTACTGAGGGTGGTTTTGGGTTCTAGGGTTCATGATCGGTGTAGATCTGCAAAAATTTTTCAGAAATTCCAACATAGGAACGATCCCAATAGGTAGTATTTCATACGAAATCTACCTAAAACGGGGACTTGGGATTTTAACTTTATATTTTGAAATTTAATTTGAATTTTGAATTTTAGAAGGGTTTTATTTCTTATCTTTTATACATTTTTAAAATACAATTTAGTCAATTAATAGTTTAATATTAATTAAATTATATTTATGCGTTTAGAAAACAATTTAGAAATCTTGAGAACATAGTTCGGGTTTTTAAAATAAATTCTCTATTTCTCACTTTCTATCAAGCGTAAATTAAAGTGATGAATTTTCCATTGCCGGTGTCCACACCAAATTTACGTATTGCAAAGGAATTATTTTCGAACAACAAGAATTTCAGCCATGAAAATTCGCATGATTTTCAAAGAAAAATATTTAATGTTTATATAAGAATGTTTAAAAAAAAAAACAATTTTAGATTTATACTTATTTATTATTTTATGAGCAGGATATTAAAAATCAAATGCTGGTATCATGACAGTGAGCCCTAAAAATATGCTCACCTTATAATAAATGGCCGCTCTCTGCAGAATAATTATAAAACTCAAAATATTTTTTCCATTGTTTCTGCTAGCTTAAGAATTGTTTGTCACCAGGGCCGACGCAACGTCCTGTGGGGCCCTTACAAAGTCGTTGGTGGGGCCCAACGTATACTGCAATATAGGACTAATAAAATATTTATCATAGTGATCATTGTATATATCATAAGCTAATATATAACACGTGTAATAAAATGAATGAAAAATACCACTACTGTCATATTTAATGTGCATAATTATTTTTAAAATCACAAAGTCTTCTATCCGTTACAATAATCATTAATTAATTAATTAATTTTTACGTTCACGGTAATTCTTAGGATCATCAAATCTATGCATTCCACGACAATTATATTAACTTTGCAAAATCAAATCTAGAGCACAAATATTATTATTTTATGTAGAGGAGATGTTTTATCGAATTGTATAGAGTGATTCGGGGCCCTAACAACATCACAATTGGCGCGGGGGACCCTGCGCAGCGCGTTTCCCGATGGTGACACCGGCTCTGTTTGTTACAATGCATATTTGATGAAAAAAAAAATAGTCTGTAATTATACGCGTTTATTAAACCATTTTATTTAATTTAATTTCGTTCATGCATGTAAACATGGATTTTTGTAATCTATTTTTAACTCACCTATTGATGTACGAGAATTATATAAATTATGTACACGAGTGTGTTTCCGAGGACAATGCCTCCAAATCTAGGTTCGTTTCTATAGATTTTCATAAAAATATGTCATACAAATTCGAGAGTGTACGCGCCGAAAGCAGTAGAGTCCCCCCAAAAAATTCCTACTGTAGAAAAACTCTGAATTCAACACTGATCTTAGGTATAATAAAGGTTCTTATTAGGAGTCCGTGCAACGACGGATGGTGACGTCATCTAATATTGAATATTTTCAAATGAATCATCATTGTGAATATATAACAATTTAACACCTTGCAATAATATATTATTCTAATTGCTAAAAAGGTGTAAGATTAAAAATTTAAAAACAGTAAAATAGTTTTATTTGACTGTTGACATGTTTCAACTCATTCAGAGTCATTTTCAAAACAAATAAATAATAAAAAATATGTACTGAAAATAATTTGAATGATGAATTAGATAATATTCGTAGGATTGCTTATAATAATGGTTTTAAAGTTCAATATATTAATAAATTAATCGTGAATATTACCAATAATAAGAAGCCTGAACATAAATTTGACTCGCAAAAATACGAACTTTATATCCTATTCAATATTATCCAAGCTTTTTTGATAAATTAAAACACAATTCTAAGCGGTTGAATATCTGCTTAGTAGTCAAACCACCTCCAAAATTGAAGAATATAATTTTCACCAAAATTGATCAAATTAATTTTTTAAATTATTCAGGAGTATACGAAATACCATTAATTAGAGCAGACGGATGAAAGAATTACTATATTGGGATGACTAGCAGGAAATGTAAATACAGAAGAAAGGAGCATATAGCTGATATTAAATGTTATAGAAAAACCACAGCCTTAGCAAGATTACATCCAGAAGCAATTATTCATATAAATTTCAACGAAAGTAAGATAATTTTTCCCTCCAACCAATATTATCCATCTATTATAAGAGAAATAATACAGATAAGAAAAGTAAAAATAACGTATGTAACGATACAGCATCATTCAACTTACCAAAAGTGTAGCTCAAGGGTTTAGAAAATTGAAATAAACATCTAAGTAAAATATAAAAAAAAAGTAACGTGCGTTATATGAAAAACTGAATGATGGAATTCCAGTTCATTGCATCATAGATCGTGCATTTTCAGAATATCATTATTTATTTGCTTTGAAAATGACTCTGGATGAGATGAAACACGTCAACAGTCAAATAAAACTATTTTACTGTTTTTAAAGTTTTAATCTTGCACCTTTTTTAACGAATACAAATAAAATATGAATCTTCATTGTTTAAAACAATACATTGAATATAATTTTTTTTTTCTGGCGAGAATAAAGATGTATCAACAGGTTTTTATCACAAATATCAGAAATTTTTGCAAAAGCTACCATAGAATCAGCCTTTTCATATTTCCTTATATATCATTAGGGAAAAAGTTTGAAATACAACCTAATCCCGTCGAATTAATGAATGAGAGAAACAGTTTTTAGTTCTACTTTTACAAACTGATTAATTTTAACAGCTAATTTTTTCTATATAAGAAAAAACATACTGTCTTGTGATTTAAACATTTTACTCAATAAATGCACTAAATGGTTTGAATTTGCATTGCGATTCCTAAAATTACATTAAATGGCGCCCAAGAACTCTGCATTTCATAAAATAGAAACTCCGTAGTAGTTTATTAACGCAAATATCCATTCTGACTACTATTTGCTTGTTTCCGAAGAAGATTCCGAAAAGCAGACAAAGATTCAAGTTTTGGGCAAGATTTCGGGGAAATTCGCCTCTGTTTGCCGCATAATATTTTCTACTGGTATATAATAACCCCGTCAAAAATGACGGAACGTTGATGTGCGATTCATTTTCATAAGACTTCATGCAAAAAATCAGCATGAATATTTTATTATTGAAAGGTTTGTATTGTAGAAGAGTACAAATGAAAAATGATTTCTACAAATACAAATAATGAGGATATTTTTTATACTCAGTATTAAATTTCTGAAATAATTTAGGCTCCGCTTCTAATCTTTAGAATTAATAAATGAAAAATCAGTGAAATTACGTCATGTTGACAGTCATATCAATTGTTCTCCTCAGTTTCATTAATGCAAAAATACATTTCAAGATAAACATAACACATCACTCGTGGAAATTTTTCAAAAATACTTTATATATGTACTTTTATGCTTAGCCACAGTATATTCAAATAGATATAGGTTCTCTATTTAATTGTAAAGAAAAAAATTAATAAAGTCATAATGCATAAAGATTAAATAAACCCAATAGACGATATTCTTGAATGTTACAATAAATATGAATTTTCATTCGCTTATAAAAAAAAAGTACACGTGCATAATTTTTTAATTTTTTTACCGAAAATAACTTGCAGATGAAAAAAAAAACCCGTCCAAAAAAATCCGTGTCTGAATATTTTTCAATATTTATCTTTTATCTATAATCGGATAAAAGATTATGCGAGAGTATATGAAGTACCATTTATTAGGGCAGACGCATCAAAGAATTACTATATTGAAATGACTAGCAGGAAATTTAAGTACAGAAAAAAAGGAGCATGTAGCTGATATTAAATATAATAGAAAAACCACAGCCCTGGCAAGATTAACATGCTCATCCCGGCGCCGATATTCATGTTTTTCGCTGTGAGACGCCGCTTGAATTCATATTTCCCTTCATCTGGCGGCGCGGCACTGTCGCTTATTCAGACACTGTATGTAAATAACCCGCCCCCTCATATTTATTGAATTGAACTCGAATATAACAAGCAGAGTTGATTGTGATGTCTAAAAGTTCGTAAGGAGTAAGCAAATTACTTAGAGACATGATTTTATTGACTACATATGTACGAATTTAATATAAAGTGTCTTACAATCTAAAGAAATATGGACAACATGATATAAATGCATTACTATATGGTAGAAACCACGCCATTAGTCAATGATATTTTTTGAATAAAAACGAGAATCCTCGTTTCCCGTCGTGAATGCATAGTTTTTAATAATGAATTGTTTTTGCTACTGAATTTTCGAATATTCAAGTGTGATTCACTTGTAGTGCACGCCGTCTATAGCATAGTCGAGTGTGACCCATCTGCAGTATACCCCTTCTATGGAACAGTCGAGTGTGACCCACCAGTGATGCACGCCGTCTGATGGAACAGTCGAGCGTGACCCACCGGTGATGCACTCCGGCGTGAACGTGTTAAATCAAGAAGAAATCATCCAAATAACTTTCAATGAAACCAAGATAATTTCCCCCTCTAATCTATATTATCCATACATTATAAGAGAAACCATAAAGATTCTAATACGTAAAAATCCCATATGTAACCATGCAGCATCATTTATATTACCAAAACTGTAGCTCGAGTTACTCAATGCTTACGAAAATAGAAATAAACATCCAAGTAAAATAAAAAAATAACGTGCGTTACATGAAAAACTGAATGATGGCATTTCAGATCATTGCATCACAGACCGTGCAATTTCAGACTATTGTTGTTTATTTGTTTTGAAAAGGACTGGGGTAGGGTCGAAACATGTCAACAGTGAAATAAAACTATTTTACTGTTTTTAAAGTTTTAATCTAATACCTTTTTAGCAATTAGAAATAGTATATTATTATGTGTGAATCTATTATTAAACTAATATCATGCTTGTTTCTTTATTCATGTAAAACTAGAAAGCCTTCATGATTTTTATGCATGTAAATTTACAGTCTACAGTAGAGGTTTCCAACCGTTTATTACCCACGCCCCATTAACAGTAGGACTACCGGAAATTTCAGTTAAGTTTTATAAAAATATTTCACACCAGAATTGTGATTTAAAACAGTTTAACTTTATTATTTAACGCTTTTCTTCTTTGTATCTTTTAAACTTATTTTATAATCAAATTTCTGGTTTGAACCAAAACATATTCATATGGTAGCCGTGAAAATGACGGCTCACGATAGTTCTAGTGTTAATACCATCTGTAAAATCATGATGTCCCCAATCTGTGTTATATATGTCTTATAATTTAAAAAGTAAACTCTATTTACATGGAGGAAGTCAACGGAGCCTTCAAAACAACCGGTCATTTCACATTTTTCAGCTTATCAAACAGGGCTGCCAGTTTGGCCTCCATTTTTATTTCGAAATTTCAAATTCATACTGGGAAATTTGAATGAAGAATCTTTACTTTATGTAATCACAAAATTTCTGCCATTAAATAAATCAAAAAATACTATTTTTAATTTCTGGCACGAATTCCGATTTTCTGAATAAAAATGAAAGCCAAACTGGCAGGGCACTACATGTTTTCTCTTTGAATAACACAATACATAAATAGCATTTTATCATCTGGATGATTTCTTGTTTAGGCATTCCGAATTCTCACCAGAAAGTTTTAATAGCTATTTTTGCTTCATTAGTGACAGATATTTCATAAATATAATAAAATAAAATACTAGTCAAAATTTTCTGGTGTGAATTTAATATTTCTGAATAAAAAATCCGCTAGATGCGACAACACTGTATCAGTATTCTGTCTTTATCAAATTTAAATAGCCAGTTGTTTACATCATAACACATTTCTCTCTTAGTGGGCTTCTCTTCCTCATTATTGTTAGTTGACTGACGTATGTCATCTGATTATTTTAAAAATTCAAAATTGTATGTCAGTGTGTATATTTATTTATTGTGTAGGAAGTCTACACTAGAGGACTAGAAATTTTATTAGCCCCCGATATGCTATTTCTTTCTTCCAACAATTAAAGTGTCGTCGCCAAAAAATAACTTTCCGTTGTAAAAGTCTGCCGTAAAACAAAGCAGATGTGTCATTGTATTGTAAAATACTTTACTGCAATTTTTTAAACTTCTAAGCATCGCGCATTTTCAATTTTTATATTGTCATATTGGGAAAAAAATGTACTTTCAAATGCAATTTGTTTGAAAACTGCATCTGAATTTATTTTTGAGATATTATTTTTTTTTGTAGTCCATAAAGAATTTGTTTTAATGTTGGCAACTGAAGTACTCCATTTCTGTGGAAAGTAAAGGGAAAAAATATTTGGAAAATAGTAATTATACATTTTTGTTGCCATTTTCCCATATCAACAGAAAAAAATGTAATTAAAATGCATGCTATTTTGAAAGAAATAAAAAGTGAATGATTTCTGATAAAACATGGAGCTATTATAAACTATATTTAATTTTAAGTATTTATATGAATATTAAAATCAAATGAAAGCACATGAATCATTAGATAGCCGAGTTTTTTGTAGAGTTTCTTGAATGACGACATCTCTTTTTTTTGGATTTGTGTTTAGAGATAGTGACATCAAATGCATATTTTACTGTAGATGTTGTTTAATGATGATTGTAAATGAGGAATTCTTCCTCCGGATGCGAATGACGTCATTTTACATAAAATAAAAGCATGTGTTTTAAGTCTTAAAACTGAACTATGTTTTATACTACCTGTATTTACACATATATTTTTTTTTCATCTGGGGCGACTCTAAATTCTGAAAAATCAGAATTCTTCTGTTCTAGTATTTACTTATTTCGTTTTCTAATGCCCATGAGAGATTTATTAATTTTATAAAACTGGCGTTGATAGTGCTCTGTTAGATATTACAAGCATTTTTTTTTAAGTTAAACAGTTCAAGAGAGCCAGTTTCAGATATTCCCTTAAGTAGTCTCACATGTAAAAGCTTTTATTTCCTTTCTTTCTTTTTTTTTGTATGACATATAGCAGAGCGAATAGGAATACAAAGCTCATTAATAGACAGAAGAAAGAGCTGCGAAAAGTTGTAAAATACATTCTTAACTAGAAAAATTCTTGAATTCTGTAAATGTGAAAATAATAATAATAACTAGAAAACAGGAATTCTGCTTTTTTTAGAATTTATAAATATAAATAGTTCTGTTTTCAGACTCCAAATACGCACTTTTATTTTATATAAAATGACGCCATCGCCATCCGCATCTACAGTAAAATATGCACAGGACGTGACTATCTCTGAATAATACACAAATCCAAAAAAAGAGATTTCGTAATTCAAGAAACTGGACAAAAAATCGGCGTATTCGTATTTTAATTAATTTTTTTTTCAGTTTTTATGAGAAAATGGCAACAAAAAGATATAATTGCTATTTTCCATCTATTTTTCCTTTACTTTCTACAGAAATGGAGTACTTGAGTTGCCAAATTTAAACAAATTTCGCTAAAAACTACACAAAAATTAATATCTCAAAAATCAATGGAGATACATTTTTCAAACAAATTGCATTTGAAAGTACTTTTTTTTTTCTCAATATGACGGTATAAAAATTGAAAATGTGCGATACTTAGAAGTTTAAAAAATTGCAGTACAGATTATTCCGTACAATGATACATCTGCTTTGTTTTACGGCTGGCTTATACAACATAACGTTATTTTTTGGAAACGATACATTAATAGGTGGGAGAAAAAAATAGCATACCGGGGGCTAATAATAGTAATAATGTCAAAAATATTTTTAAAATATTTGTATAGTAATCCCGGTTTTGATTTGATTTTGAACTTTTAATTAAGGGGTCTTGTACCTTTTAAACGGGTCGAAAATTAACGAAAATCTTCAAAGTTTGAATTAGTCTATCTTCAAAACCTTTTTATGTATAAACGTAAAATTTTGGATATTGATTAAACAGATTATGCTTTGTAATATGCTACCAACAGAAATTTATTAACCCTTTACAGAATTTGTGTATTGTTGAAACCAAAATAGCTCTTTTTTTACCCCACAAGTCATTGCGCGCATGATATCTTGGGAAAGTATGCATGGATTGTCATGAAATTTGGTAAATATACTAAACAAATATGTGTATTTAAAATGATCTACTTTTAAGTATTTACAATGATATTATTTTTAGTTATCACTATTTTTATTCATTAAAAATACAAAATTTTTACTTTTTCTTACGAAAATATTTTTTTTATATAGTTAAAGAAATAATTTTAGCCTAAGAGTAGATCATTTTAAACAAACATATATATTTAGCATCTTTACCAAATTTCATGCCAATCCATACATACTTTCTCAAGATATCATGCGCGCAATGACTTATGGGATAGAAAAAGAGCTATTTTGATTTCAACAATACACACATTCTATAAAGGGTTAATAAATATTTAATGGTAGCATATTACAAAGCACAATCTGTTTAATCAATATCCAAAATTTCATGTTTATACATAAAAAGGCTTTGAAGATAGACTAATTCAAACTTTGAAGTTTTTAGTTAATGTTCGACGCGTTTAAAAGGTACAAGACCCCTTAAGGACTTTCAAATTTAATAATAACTTTTTTTTAAATTTTTCGTATATTACTTTTAATCTACGTGGCGACTTTTCTAAAAAAAACTTGAGAACAAATAGATTAATAGCAAAATTGCCCCTAAAAAGTCAAATTGCCTCTCGGTGGGGCATACGCCCCACGTTGGGAACCGCTTGTATACGGTGTAAGTGGGATAACCACGTAAACATAATAATTAAAATATATTTAATTTCTTTTTAACTCAGATTTCCTCGGAGCTGGAGAAACAGATCCAAAAACAGATCGATGACAGAGAACACGATGATTCTTCCCGATATTTCATGGATTTTATTCAAGAACATGTGAGTATTTTAACTATTTGATTCAAGTTTTTTTAGGAGACTAATGCAGTATACATTCTTGATATCCGAATAGTTTCGGAACAGAGGTTTTGGGGATTTTAAAGTTTTGAAAATCACGTCTTGGGAAAATCAGTTTTTATACTTTGAAAAATTACTTCATATCAATAGAAATACATCCTTTTGTTTAACTCATTAAAGCTGGTTGGCAAGAAAACTTCCATGCAAGGCGAACAAAATTTTAAAATTTGAATACCAGTATTTTAGTTTGGAAATTTTCACATTATCTAATCTCAGATCTTGAGCGATTAAATAATTCAGAATTGCAAAGTCGCAAAGACTAATGTCAAAGAATTAAAAGAAGTGTAAAGAAGGCTCGTTGTTAATGGGTTAAAAGAAAGAGAGTAGTTTAACAAACAGCACAAAATAGACTATGCTTTATGCTTTGAAACAGTATCTTTATTTTAAGTACTCCTATTTACATAAACTACCTTTACTTTCACATAGCCAAGCTCTTCTTACAGATATTTAGAATACGATCAAAAACGTTTTTAGTTAATGAAGAATGTTTCGTTAATTGATTTCAAAACTATATTTTTTATTTATAAAATTAAACATGTTTTGCCACATATACATTATTTGCCATCTGGTAGTTATACTTTTTGGAAATTCGAAACTTTTTTCATTGTTCGTGATTTAATTAGTTTGTATTTAGCGAGTCCTGTAATTCTTATTAACAATACTTTTCAACCAAGAAAAATAATAGAAGAGGTACAAAACATCTTATATACTAAAAAAGTTTAATTTTTAGATAGATTTTTTAAATAAAACTGATTTACTAAATCGGTAGTTAAAGTTTTTTCTGTAGAATATTTACAAGAATAATTAGATTAATTAACAAAAAATAATGTTATGGAAATTTCACAATTCTTACAAGAACAATGTAAATAAATGTATTGTGATCCTATCTGTAACTGAGAAGTGTTTTGTAGTTGCAAATTTTTCGTAAAATATTTTTTAATAGGAGAAAAGTTAAATCCATGTAAATGGTTTAGAAAATAACCCCATTAAAAATATTTAGCTTCGACTGTTTCGCTTTGCTTACTGAATGGGATACAGCAAAGTATTTTTTTATGAAATGTACTATGTACTTTTATTAGTGGACGAATTAAATAAATTTTATATTGTATTTTCTTTAATGGGACTTAGAAGTCCCGTCGGAACATAAAGGGTTAATCTCTTATGTAATATTCAACATCTGTAACGTAAAATATGAATTTTAAATAAACATTTCCTCTCGTGGAGAAAAGTTCCTATGCTTAAGGCTGGCTCTTCACGAGAGGGTTATTTGTTTCATTTAATTTCATTTTTCATTTTTTTCCCTCTTTCTATATATATTATCCGTCGCAATTCTGTTATTTTTTAACAGTACACTCTAAAAACGACATTTTCAAAACTGAGAAAAAAATACTCAAATCTGAGTATGGCGCATAGTCAAAATGGCTCCAAAGTTACTCAAGTTTGAAACATGTATATATTCATTTCTGAAAACATAGACATACTCAATTATGAGCAGATGACGCTTTATTCATGAAGTTTATAACATAACGAAACATTAGCCATCCAAACATGAGGAAAAAATTGAAAAAAAAAATGTCATGAAAAAGCATTCATAATTTCGTCCCCGGGACAAAAATAAGAACTGCAAGGGGGACGAAATTGGGACCACGCTACTTCCCAATATGACGGAGTTTTAGTTCCCGTAAGATGAACTGAGCGTCCTAAAACTCACTGTATGCTGCTGTCAGCATCTTACCAACGTAAAATACATGCAATGAATAAGAAATAAATACTTACAGTACAGTAAATAAATACTACAAACGACGTAATAAGAACTCGGGTCTTCTAAATATAGGAAGTTCGCCGTCTTTAATTTATGTATGCGTCTTGGCGAACGAAACTTTCAACACTGACCCCTTTTACCTCCCGTCCCCTGTGCCTTTCGTCACTTTCGCAGAAGCAGAGAAGTTAAGGGGGGACGAAATATGGGCACTTTACCCTATACAGGGTGTATCTGAAAAAGTGGGCAAAACTCTACGGGTGATAGAACGCAGCTATACGAGCAAATTTCGTCATAGAATGTATGGTCTGAGCGCAAGCGGTGAGAAGTTAAAAAGTAGTTTTCCACTGTCCCAGGGTGATGGATTGGTCGAGATGGTCCTATAACTTGGCCACCAAGATCGCCGGATCTGTCGTGTTTTGACTTTTTCCTGTGGGGCCATATGAAAAGCCTAATCTACGAGTGCCCATTGAAACCGATATGGATTTAGTCGCCAGGAGTACAGTTGTTACCGGCGCTATTCGGGAAATGCCAGGTGTCTTCGCAAATGTGCATCAGTCCCTATCCCGCAGGTGTGAAGCGTGAATTACAGCTGGCGGAGGGTCTTTTGAGCATGTTCATTAATTACACTTCTGTTGATAAGATGTTTTCTGAAGTATCTCTTCTCTTTCTTCTGTTAATTCTTTAACTGCGACGGTTGAAAACTACCTTTTAACTTCTCACCGCTTGCGTTCCGATCATACATTCTATGACGAAATTTGCTCTTATAGCTGCGTTCTATCCCCCCGTAAAGTTTTGTCCCCCTTTTTCAGATACGCCCTGTATATACTATACTTAATATTTGGGATATTTTTCTATGATCAAAGTGCTTTAATCAGAAATCCAACTTCATTTTGGGTAATTTTTTTACTAACAACTTGTTTGTTGGGATTTGATATTTTGCTGCTCAGAAACTATTGAATGTATGAAAAGTTCTTTTAATGTATTTTCTATGCAGATTTGAAATCACAACTTCTATGAGGAAAAAAAATCTAAAGAACACGGATAAATCATGTACAAGAAGATAATATTTTATGATGTTCGTACTAGATTTGAGCAAACTAATTTCGGCTAGGAGCTCATTGACCGTGTTTGACACGGATATGTCAAGAAAGTAGTTAAAAAATAATTTTATAAATGCTATTGACTAAGTGATATCAAAGATTTATAGAGTTCTATAAAATTTTATATACATATGTTTTATATAACTACTTGAAAGTAATGTAGAAAACTACTAAGATATTGCCAAATTAACAAAAACTAATGATGTATTTTATACATAATGTAGGAAAAATATCTTATTTTATTCGAAAATACATTTATTCTCTTTATATAACTTTTATGAACATATTTTCCCAAAAAATTAAACTTCAGCTAAGGTTATTACTTTAAAAAAAATTATATATTTTAAAAAGCTTTTAAAAAAATAAAAAATAAAATAAAAAAATGAAATATTTTGTATATGTCTGATTTATAGATATTTCTATAAATGCTTTGGAAGAAATTCTGTACAATATTCCAAAGAATTTTCCATAAATGTTTTGTTAGAATTTTCGATAAATGCTTTTTAGACTTTTCTATAAATGTTCTACAAGGTTTTCCGAAGAATGTTCAATAGAATTTTCAACAGAGAAATTTCTACAGAAAATTTACAATAGGGCTTATCTAAAAATTAGCCTTTATTCTGGTTCTGTGGTATAAATTTTACAGGTTTTTATTTTTTATTGTATATTTATTTTTTATTTATTCATAAAATAAAAATAATAAAAATATTGCATGTCTTAGTTATAGAAATTTCTATAAATATTTCGGAAGAAATTCTGTAGAATATTCTAAAGAACTTTCTATAAATGTTTTGTTAGAATTTTCGATAAATATTTTATAGACTTTTCTATAAATGTTCAATAAGGTTCTATAAATGTTCAATAAGGTGTAACATGTTCTATAGAATTTCCAACATACAGTGTTCTACAGAAAATTTACAATAGGGTTTATCTAAAAATTAGCCATAATACTGGTTCCAGAAAATGAATTTTACATGTTTTTATTTTTTATTTATTTATGAAATGAAAATAATAAAAATATTGTATGTCGTAGTTATAGAAATTTCTTTAAATGATTAGGAAGAAATTTTGTAGAATATTCCATAGAATTTTCTATAAATGTTTTGTTAGAATTTTCGATAAATGCTTTCTAGACATTTCTATAAATGTTCTATATAGTTTTCTTTTCTATAGAATGCTCTATAGAATTTTCAACAGAGTGTTATATAGAAAATTTAGAAAATTTATAAGGGTTTATCTTAAAATTAGCCTTAATTCTGATTCCATAGAAAGAATTTTACAGGTTTTTAATTATTTTATTTTATTTTTACAATAACTCTATAGCAATTTTTGTAAGTGTATTCTCAATGTATAGAGAATTTGAAATTAATTCCCAATTTAAAGTTACCTTTCTAATTCATACGTATTTTTTTTCTTTCAGCTATACTGTTGTGGATCGAAGGGTATCCGAGATTATGGAGCAATGAGTGCACCCAATTCATGCCTGAATCCTCGCAGTGGTGAAGTGTACATAACGGTAAATTTTGTTTTACTTTATTGATTTTACTAATAAAAAATGTTAAATGTTATGAAAACTACCTCAAGATATTTAAAGAGTCATCTGCGCGATTTCTTTTTGCATCTCCTACACCTTTTTCGTTATTATTAAATCTATAATGAGATGTAAACGTGATCTAGAGAGAGTTGTAAAAATATATAGGGTTGCCTGGGGTAATTTTCAGACAGAGGAATGCGGGGGTAATTAACAGACATCAGTAACACTCGCACACTAATCGGAACCTAACCAAAACAGTTTTCATTTTAGTTAAATCAACTATTTTTCTATTTAAATTAGTACTTTCTTAGTAATTAGCAGCTTACTCTGTCTTGTAGAAAATAGGTTAGCCAAATGCCATAAAAAAAATTCCTGTTAAACTTTTTGCTTCAATGATTTCAAATTTCTATTTCTTGGGTGTGGCAACACTAGCACAAATGATACGTCGTTTTTAGGTGCGTTCGTAATTATATAAATACGTAGCACCTATAGTCGTCGTTCAGTCCGTCTGTCCGTCCGCATATAACAGAGCAAAAACTACCCAACCGAATGGTCTGAAAATTTAAATATAAGATTGATGCAAAATTTTGTCGAGCCATTTCAAATTTTATGAAAATCGGATGTATAGTTTAATTACAGGGACATTCAAAAGTTTTTCTTTACATTGCAGCCTATGGGAAAAAATTATTGCAAGCGCATTTTATTGATGTTACAGTCTTCCGAATGGTCTGAAATTTTAAATATATAATTGTTGAAAAATTTTGTCGAGTCATTTCAGATTTTATGAAAATTGGATGTATAGTTTAATTACAGGGACAGTCAAAAATTTTCCGTTACATTACGGGCAATGGGAAAAAAATTATTGCAAGTGCATTTTAATGATGTTACAGACTATGCACTTATGAAGTGCAAAAAAAATATTCATTCAGTACAATATGAGGTGCAAAAAGTATTTATAAAACCAGTTATAGTACGAACGCCCCTCATTTGCCACGTTTGACGAGCAATTTCCTACTTGTTGGATACTAGGGTTACCTTTTTGAAAACAACGAAATAACGTTATTTGGTTGTCCATCTGGGAAAAAATTGAATTTAAAAAAAAGAGTAGCTTTTAAGAAACTCCGGGGTAATTATCAGACAGCCTTCGGGGTAATTTCCAGACACTAAATACGTGTTACAAAATGTGTTTTGATTGATCCTACATGGCAAATTAAATGTTTGCGAATGATTTAAAACGGGTTGTACATTAAAATATAACTTCAAAAGGTCATCTGTAAGTTAAAATGAAAATACTGGGTGGAGTTTAAGCTAAAATGGGAGATTTATGATGAAAGATAGAGATTTATGAAGAAGGTGAGAGATGCCATTTCAGAATCAAATATATAATATATGCTGTATATTATGACCAACGTTCTATCTGGGGCAGGTACAAAAGTTGTTCCACAAAGATGGCTATGAGAAAAATCTGTTGGAAGTTTAAATGAAATTTTTAAACTGGCTTGGGGATGATCGTTATTGGTGGCCAAAAAAAGATCAAGTTGAAATTGTTGACAAGTCCTTTTTTTTTTTTTTTTTTGGGACCTATTAAGACTAAGACTGTTGGTCCTTTCCATGTTAAAACTATTGAAGATGCGAAAGAATTGTAAAATAATGTTAAAATTTTTTACAGTGATATCTTTACTGTAAAAAAAAGTAAAATGGTTAGGCCTATCGAAATTAGTGCTGTGTGAACATTTTATTGTAGTGTGAAAAGCAGGTTAGGCTACTAAAATATTTATTTTTTAATTTTTTAATTTTTTTTTTCAAACGAAATTGGTGTCGGTTCTTACTTAATGTTGATTTTTATTCAATCATCAGAACTGTTTAAAAAGTCTGAAATTCTTTACTGATTTAGATAAATTTATATAAAACAAATATAGCTACAGTAGCTATGTGTGAAAAAGTTCCATATAACTTACTTTTATCCGCGAAAATATAAATGGATTTCAGGTGTACAGTTACAATTGCGTTTTCATGCCTTTTTTCTGTATTCAGACTGGTCTAATAAATATCCCATTTTGTGTCATAACATTTTACAATGATGTCTCTTACTTAGTGTAGTTGGTGTTCAAATTTGACCCTTAAAAAGCCCCACAAATATCTGTCTAGAAATGACCCCAAACGGTTGTTTGGAAATTACCCCAAACCATGGGGTAGCTCTCTTTTTAGGTGCGTTCGTAATTATATAAATACGTAGCACCTATAGTCGTCGTTCAGACCGTCTGTCCGTCTGTCCGCATATAACAGAGCAAAAACTACCCAACCGATCGGTCTGAAATTTTAAATATATGATTGTTGTAAAATTTTGTCGAGCCATTTCAATTTTTATGAAAATCGGATGTATAGTTTAATTACAGGGACATTCAAAAGTTTTTCTTTACATTATGGCCAATAGGAAAAAATTATTGCAAGTGCATTTTAATGATGTTACAGTCTTCAGAATCGTCTGAAAATTTAAATATATGATTGTTGCAAAATTTTGTCGAGCCATTTCAGATTTTATGAAAATTGGATGTATAGTTTAATTACAGGGGCACTCAAAATTTTCAGTTACAATTATTGCAAGTGCATTTTAATGATGTTACAGACTATGCTTTTATGAAGTGTAAAAAAATATACATTCAGTACAATATGGGGTGCAAAAAATATTTATAAAACTAGTTATAGTACGAACACACCTCATTTGCCACGTTTGACGAGCAATTTCCTACTTGTTTTATAGTGTAGAGTTGAATTTCTAATGTCAACTCTACATAGAAAATAAAGAATCCACCGTCTCTAATCTGCTTGAATATGATCTCCATCATTGCAATATATGACAGATATATATTATTACATAAACTCTGCTACATAAATGTATTCGATTTGTATCATTGTTTGATTTGCCAAACATAAAATATTTTTATGTCTTACCGCAGTTTTGCATAGTTTGCGTTGATTATCTAATATTCTTATATTATTCTGCCTGTAGGCAAATATATATATATAATAAATTTGAAATCACAAATATATGAAGAAATTGATAAAATTCTAAAGATGATTTAGAAATGAACATAGGAAACCAGTATGTAAAATAAGAAACTATGAATGACTCACAGAATCTTCAGAGGAGCTTGTGAGTTCATTCATAGAAGATGCGTTATTTCATCCAATTTTGTCGGCATTAAGCCTAAAAGGACAAAATTTAGCTCCTTATAACGCAAACATTACAGAATATAGATAATAAAAAGCTAAGACATTCAAAGAAAGATACACCTCATACAGGATATTAAAAATTATTAGAGCACAATACCTGAATGACATACTAAGAGTCAAAACTACTGCATATCAGCATGGAAAACAAAGTTAAGACTATTTTAACATGTGATCTACAATTGGGCATCTGAGTGAAACCCATAACTGTGCTGCCATCTGGTGTGAGAAAGGAAAAATGTAAATTGGAACTGGATTAATAACAATAATGTTTAGTGTTGCCATCTTAAGCCCCCCCCCCAAAATAAAATAAAAGGAATGAAAATGATTGAAGAAATCAAGAAAAGACTTAGATTAAATTTTAGTTAAACTAGAATAAAAAAAGGAATAAACTTAATAAGTACTGAGTGAATACAAAATAAAATAAAGAAGAGGAATAAGTTAATACAAATAAATAAATAAAGGAATAAAGAATTATATAAAAATAAATAGAAGGGCAATTGATTAAATTAACATTTTAAAGACAAAAAATTGTAATATAAAAAATGAGAATATAAAAAACATTTAAAAAGATGAAGAATATTTGATATAGTAAAATTTAGCCTTGTATTATGTAAATAAATGTGAAAATTTAAAAAGCAATGAGGAATATTGAGATAGTAAAATATTTCCTTAAATGATGATGCAATATGTGAAAATTTATTATGTTAAATGCATGATACCACGTATTTTTTTTATTATATACCTATACAATATATAAGCATATATACATACACTTATACACGCTCACACACATAAAAACATATAAGGTTTTAAACTTTTTTTAGCATTCCCGACCTCAACCCTCCGTAATGGTATTTTTATTTTTATTTTTTATGTTTTTAGTGCATAATGTATGGAATGTATGGAATACACATAACTTTTTTTTAAAGAATATATATATATATATATATATTATATATACATACATATAATTTTTTGTGTGTATGATTTTTATAATTTTTTCAGCAATCCACACCCCACCCTCCATAATAGTGTTTTCGATTTTTTAGTTTTTTTTATAAACATATTAAATGCCTATACTGGTAAGAAGTAGAAAAAAATGAATATTAAGAATTGAGCCATGCAGATATAAAAGAGATGGGATAATTATAAGACAATGCTATATATATATACATATATATATGCCAAAATTTGAAGTATATTTTACGTTAAAGTTACATGTTATTAAGTTTTAAAATTATTATATAACACACATAAAACATGAAAATAATTTTATACTACAGTTACAGATAGCAGTAAACGCTTTTAAAGAGGTGAACCTCCATCCCATTGTTATTGGTATTATTTTTATTAATATTTTAATTATAATTATTATTGTTACTGTTGCTATCATCATCATTAACACCGTTAATTAATATTATTGTATTCTTAAGTTGCATTTACATTATGGCATAAATTGTCTAAACATTTCTAGATGTGTAGAATTTTATGTATTTTGTTAAAAGTATTTACTAGCCCGCGCAATGGCCTGGGAACCGTAAAAACTTCAATTCTTCAAAGGACTGGGAAAGGAAATTAATTATATATATTTTTTAAAAATCCTTTCTTTTTTAAAAAAGGCCTTTTTTCATGTACAAGCTTTGACGATAGACATATGCAAGATACATAACTTTACGCATGAGATCGAACGCATATTTGGAAAATCAATATTGGTGGTAAAACTAAGTTTAATATTTTCTAAAGATATATGCCAAAAAAATGTATACTACTTTTTATAAGAACTTTCAGGATGATTTTAAGTAATTAATTTAAGACGTTTGTAAGCTTATACTTCCACTTTCATACAAAAGTGCTTGCGCTAAGATGCGCCAACGTCAGCTTGGCACAAAAAATATTCTTAATTTTTATTTAATAGAAAAAAAAGACACTTTCAGGCGCAGTAATTTGAGGTTTTGCTATTTATTTTTATAAATCGCGTAAAATGTTTCGTAATATTATAAGTTCTAATCATCATGCAATTGTGATTTTTTTGTTATTTCACATTTTTATTGTGATGATGTGTTGAAACGTAATTTAAAATGCAATTTTAAATATAACGACATATTTTAACGGAATGCGAGCTTACTATGTCAAAAACCTGTTCAAAAACCTTTCAAATAATAGTTCATTCATCGTTGTGAGTTTTGTATGTGCATAGAAAAAGGAATGTTGACATCAGAAATAATACATTGATCAAAAAAAGTATTTGCACACCAGGTAAATTTGTTGTAGCACTTGTATAAATAAATAAAAAGCAACTAAGAATTAAAAATACCAACACTTTTACAAAACAAATAAACATATTTAATATTTGACTTAATAATTATATTTAAAATATGAAAACAAAAAAGTAACATTTGTACTGCCAAAAAAATATTTGCACACTAGCAATAAATATAGAACTAGAGGAATTATTTATAAGTTAAAAACAGTGCTAATATTTAGTATGCATGACCTTTGCTTCAATTACAGCTTGTAATCGTCTGGGCATTGATTCTGTTAATTTGTGACATGTTTCACTGCTGATTTGTAGCCATTCTTCCCTAAGAGCTTGCTTAAGTTCTGATTTGTTAGAAATTTTCTTTTTCCTTATTTTCACATCCAAAATATGCCATAAATTTTCAATCGGATTGAGGTCTGGTGATTGTGGTAGCGTTTTCAATTGAGTTTTTAAATTATAAAGCAACCATAACCTCGTAATATATGCAGTGTGTTTCGGATCGTTATCCTGTTGGAAATAATATGAATTAGGAATTCCTAATTTCAGAGCACTATTAGATAAATGATCTCGCAATATATTAATATATTGTTTAGCATTCATATTGCCTTCAATAAAGGTCATTTCGCCAACTCCGTTAAAAGACATGCATCTCCAAATCATTACATGACCACCGCCATGTTTTACAGTTGGTTTCAAGTTTTTAATTTCAAGAGAAGTATTTGACTTTCGCCATACAGTTTTCTTACCATCTGAGCCAAAAATATTGAACTTGCTTTCATCGGAAAAAATAACAGTTTTCCAAAACTCTAGTGGTTTGCTGACATAAGCTTTTGCAAATTCAAGTCTTTTCACCCTATTTGTTTCACTAATAAATGGTTTTTTTCGAGGGGCTCTTCCTCGAATATTTGCATCATGAAGAATATTTCTAATTGATTGTGGTGTAACTATTGTTCCCGACGTTGAAGCGACAGTCGAGCACTTAGAAAAGGGTTTTTTGAAGATTCTTTTATGATGGTTCTCCTTTGCCTGGTATTTAGCTTTCTTGGACGCTCAGTTCGCGGCTTATTTATTGTCGAACCAGTTTTTTTTTTCTTAATTACATAACGAACACTAGAAAAGTTTAGATTTAATTTTTTACCTATTCTTCGGTAACTTAATCCAGAATTGTGAAGAAATATAATCTTCTCACGGTTAGCAACAGACAGTTCACACGTTTTCGGCGTCATTAGAACAAAAACTCCCCAGAATCCCTGCTCCAGTTAATATATTACGTGACTTTAAAGTGCGGGGCTAATGCACTGCGGGACTGATATGCTAAACATTTGCATAATGTTCAGATTTAATGCCTTTTTTAACAGTCAATGCTTCTTGTGCAAATACTTTTTAGGTATGAGAAAATATTAATTTATTTTTTTAAATGTGTAATATTACTGTTTAAGGAAAATGGGTAGTTATTTTTATTTTCTTCTTATTTAAATAAATGAATAATTAAGAGAATAGTATCAAATTTGCTTTCTATGGTTACTTATGCAAAAAATCGTCTGCGTGCAAATACTTTTTTTGCTCACTGTATATATCATTTCTGACCAGCGTGCACCGCATCGCGTTGCACACATAAGTTGCGTTTGATGTACAAATTTAACTAATCAACTTGCATGAATGTAAAAATGGCTACTTATATTGTGCGATTTTTATTCAGCGCTTTGATTGGATAAGCTTTTGCATCGAATGCTATTTATGGAAGTGGCAGCAAAACCTTGATCAGATCGTAAAAATATTGCGTATTCGAAAATACAATTACACAAATTAGAAGATAGTATAAATATTTTTCTATGTTAAAATTAAGAAAAAGATTTAAAATTAGACATTTATTAAAATTAAAAGAACACATTCATATCACCTAATAAAATCAATTGCAGCAGACACTTCAAGCTCTATACAAGCTCCTTATGAATACAAGGCGGCTATTTTTTAATTCTGTCTTTCAACGCTTTTACAAAACAAGTTTTTTTCAGATACACTTTGACAACATCTGCAAAAGAAATAAGCTTCAAAATTTATTTTCTTAAAATAGTGGTACGAATTGAATATAAAAACAGTAGCCTGTGGCAGCCCTGTCAATACACATGTCAATTGAAAACCAAAGCTGTAGTTTATACATGCGCATATTCTAAATTATTAAATCACCATGGAGTATACGTCACAATAGGAAAACACATTCTGGTGGAATTTTACATGTTTCGTTTAGGGAAAAACTTGTAATCTTGTAAACTTACCTTCTAGAAAAATTCTGATTTTGAAATTATTCCAGATAGATTTAATTATATATTTTTGATTGCACGTATATTGTTATATTTTTGAAATCTGGGATGTGGCCAGTACTTTGTTGTATGATCATCCAATTTCTCCAATATAAACATAGTTACAATCTTTACTAGGGATGCTGTAAATGCACTGGTATTTTGTAAGGGGGGGGGGGGGTATTTTACGGTTTAATTTGCATAATATATTTTTCATAACATTCTAATGTTTAAAGGCTTTTCCAATATTAATTAATTTGAATAAATTAGATATTTTTTTTGACAATTTTTTATAATATGGAATAGGTATATTGCATGTTTATTTTATAAATATTTCTTTATTAAAGGCTATAAAATCAAAATTATTAATTTTTATGGTTGTGCTAACTATATCGGTAGATTTTTAAGGGGTTGGGGATTGCATAACATATTCTTCCTCACACTCTGAAATCTTTATCAATATCAATTGATTTGAAAAAAAAAGTAGATTTATTTCTGACAATTTTTTATAACATTGAATATGTATATTGTATGTTTATTTTATAAAAAGTTCTTCATCAAAGGCTATAAATTCAAAATAATTAATTTTTTGGGTTGTGCTAACTATATCGGTATATTTTTAAGGGATAGGGCCTAGACTTGAATTTGCATAATATATTTTTCATAACATTCTAATGTTTAAAGGCTGTACCAATGATAATTAATTTGAATAAATTCGATATTTTTTCTGACAATTTTTCATAATATTGCATAGGTATATTGCACGTTTATTTTATAAATATTTCTTTCTAAATGGTATTCTAAATGCTATAAAATCAAAATTATATTTTTATGGTTGTACTAACTACACCAGTATTTATAAAAAAAGGGGGGGGGGTAGGCTTGAATTTGCATAATATATTATTCTTAACATTCTGAGGTTTAAAGTATCTATAATAATTGATTTGAATAAATTAGATTTGTTTTCTGGCAAATTTTTACAATATGGATTATGTATGTTATATTATTATTTTACCAATATTTCTATATCAAAGGATATAAATTGAAAATTATTAATTTCATTTTCAGGGTTGTGCTACGAAGATGCTGACATATCTACGAAGCAAAGCTGGTATTGTAGGAGGTCTTGCATTACCAATTCTATTCGTGCAGCTTTTGGCAATAGTGGCATCCGGATGTCTTATTAAAAGGCTAGAAGTCAGTTCAAGTTACTTCATGGGACCTTAATTGAACTCATCACTTCTAATACCACCAAGCAGTCAACAGTTTTAAACTGCGTGCTTCGCGTCTTCATGCTCAGCAAAATGTTATGTCTGTCGTCTACAAGCTTATTAAACTGAGAAGATTGTTTAAACAGAAAACAACGAAATGTGCTACATTATTATTTTTGTATGATTTTTAGAAAATAGAACGCACATATAAAAAGTAAATAAAAATAAACAAATGTAACAAAATCAGAATAGGCAAATCTATTCAAATTTATGAATTACCAGCATTATGATAATTGATTATACGAATTATCAGATTAAACTAAATGAATAATATTTTATACAATAGCGGTCAACAGTTTTAAACTGTGTGCTTCAAACTAACATGCTCAACAAACAAATATGTGTGTCACCTACAAGTTTTGTAAATTGAGAAGATTCTTTTAAAGAGAACAACGATATGTGCTTTATTAATTTTTTGTGTGATATTTTTTAAATAGAAAATACACATAAACAAAGTAAATAAAAACAAACAAATATAACTAAACAGAACGGGCAAATCTATTCAAATTTATGAACTACTAGACTTGATTTTATAATCAGATTAAACTAAATAAGTAGTATACTACACAATAGCAGACAACATGTTTAAAATTGTGTGCTTTGAGTTTACATGCTCAACAAAGTATTATGTCTATCACCTACAAGCTTTGCGAATTGAGAAGATTCTCTTAAACGAAATGTGCTTTATAAATTTTGTGTATGATTTTTAGAAAATAGAACGCACATATACAGAGTAAATAAAAATAAACAAATGTAACTAAACAGAATGGGCAGATCTATTCAAATTCATGAATTAGCAGAATTACGATAATTGATTGCACCAATTATCAGATTAAACTAAATAAATAGTACACTACACAATAGCAGTCAGCAGTTTTAAAACTGTGTGCTTCGAGTTTGCATGCTCAACAAAATGTTATGTCTGTCGCCTATACAAGCTTTGTAAACTGAGAAGTTATTCTGAAAAGAAGAAAAGGAAATGTGCTTTATTATTTTTTTGTATGATATTTAGAAAACAGATCGCATATATATACGAAGTAAATAAAACAAATAAATATAACTAAACAGAATTTGCAAATCTATTCAAATTTATAAACTAAAAGGATTAGACAAATTACCAGATTAAGCTAAATAAGTAGCATTCTAGACAATAGCAGTCATCAGTGTCAGAATTGTGTGATTCGAGTTTACATGCTCAACAACGTAATATGCGTGCCGCCTACCAGCTTTGTAAATTGTGAAGATTTTCTTAAAGAGGACAGCGAAATATGCTTTAGTAATTTTTTGTATGATTTTTAGAAAATAAAACGCACATATACAGAGTATATAAAAAGAGTAAATGTAACTAAACACAGAATGGGTAAATCTATTCAAATTTATGAATTACGAAAATTACAATAATTGATTATATGAATTATCAGATTAAACTACTACACAATAGCTATCAGCAGTTTTAAAACTGTGTGCTTTGAGTTTACATGCTCAACAAAATATTATGTGTGTCACCTACAAGCTTTGTAAACTGAGAAGTTTCTCTGAAAAGAGGAAAACGAAATGTGCTTTATTAATATTTTGTATGATTTTTAGAAATTAGGACGCGTATATACAAAGTAAATAAAAATAAAGAAATATAATTAAATAGAATGGAAAATGTGTTCAAATTTATGGATTAACAGACTTGATTACACAAATTACCAGACTAAATTAATAGTATACTACACAGTAATAGTCAAAAGTTTTAAAACTGTTTGCTTTGAGTTTACATGTTCAACAAAATGTTATGTCAAGCTTTGTAAACCGAGAAGTCTCTGGAAAGAGAACAACGAAATGTGCTTTATTAAATTTTTTAATGATTTTTAGAAAATAGTATACACATATACAAAGTAAATAAAAATAAACAACTGTAACTAAACAGAATTGACAAAACTATTCGAATTTACGAATTACCAGAATTGATTGCATGAATTACCATGTTAACTTAAATGAGTAGTGTACTGCACAATAGCAGTCAACGGTTTTAAAACTGTATTCTTCGGGTTTACATGTTAAACAGATATTATATCTGTCGTCTACAAGCTTCGTAAACTTAGAAGATTCACTAAGAAGAGTGGGCAACGAAATGTGCTTTATTAATTTTTTGTATGATTTTTAGAAAATAAAATGTACATGTACAAAGTAAATAAGAATAAACAAATGTGATAAAACAGAATGGGCAAATCTATTCAAATTTATGAATTATCAAATTATAAGAATAGCTAATTTAGTATTATACTGTACTGTAAAATGTATTAGAAAAATGTCCTGATATAGCAGAAATGTTTATTAAAAAATTATTGTAATTTCGTAGAGATGCACACATTCTAAAATACTTCTTTTACCTTTAGAAATCATTTGGAGAAGGACGAATCAGAAAACTGAAAAAAAAAAAAAAATCAAACAATGGTTTTCAGAGGTTTAGAAAATCGTTTCTGAAATAAAAAGTTCAATTTCTTGCAAATAAATTTCAGAATTTTTTTTCTGTTGATTTCGGAAGCCAGCTGGTTTCTTACATTTTTACTATCAATCTTCCAAATGTTTCTAACACAAAGGTTTCCTGAAACATGGATATTTAGGAAGCTACATTGAATTTTAGTAAACATTTATTCTATATCAGTATCATATATATTCTATATAATTCTATATTTTATAATATTTAAAAATTTTTTACTGTGTATATATTGCAATCATCACTTTTAAAATTATATGCTTCAAGGATCTGTGCTCATAAATATGTTATGCGTTTCGTCTATAAGCTCTGCTAACTGTAAAAATCACCTGAAAACAAACGAAGAAATGCCTTTACTTTTTTACTTTATTACCCTTTTATATAATTTTTAGAAAATAGAACGTACGTACGGATATGCCAAAATTTATACAAAGTTATATTCAGTACCTCTTTAAACGTTTAAACACATTATCTATTCTTTTTAGAAGTAATACAATGAGATATGCATTATAGACGTAAAACTACAAGATATATATCTTCTACAAAATGAAGGTATTAGAAACAGAAATAGTCCTTTTCAATAGATAGACATAATCTTTTTTTTCTAAAGTTTAATCATAAAAAATAGAAATTGTCACATTTCAGGGAATACATAATAACAATACAAATTTGAAATACATAATGGGTACATAAAGTGTCAGCAATTCCAATGATAATTTCAATGTCATATCAATTTTCATTATATATTTCCATCTGCACCGTCAATATATTATTTCAGTTAAAGTACTTATTGAAGTGCGATCTACTACAATGGAATCGATAAATTTAGTATTTGATAGAATTAACCATAGGTGCCAAGTTGCCACTAATCCTCCGTAATATGTGGGTTAATTTAACTCTGGTTTATCACATTTCGTACCGGAATTCTTTTTCAGAGATGAAATTAAATAAGTTCCACGTAGAAAACTGGAATTAAATAAATAAAGATTCATCAAATAATTTTTCTGGTTCGAAACTTTGTTAAACTGGGTTAAATTGATCCTCGCATTACGGAAGATTAGTGCGAACTTGGCACCTCTGAATTAACTGTAGGCATTTTTTTTTAAAAATCAAGTTAAAAATTTTCTGTTAAAATTTATTATGTCAGACAGTCATTTATTGTGCCTATAATTATGAATTTAACAGTTTTTTCTATTACAACATTTCAAATAGAAAGCTCATTTCAGTTATTTTCATCCTTTCATATTTATTAGTTCAAAACTAAGAGTGCTAACATAAATTTAAATGTATTTCTTTTAATGTCCTGCATGTTTGCTTCTATCAATAATGTGTTAATTTTGCATTTGTAGGCTTTACATAAAAATATATTGAAAACAATGAATGTGCAATAAAATTTCTGTATTATTAATATTACTAAAGTTTTGGTATTACTCGTTAATTATTTAAGATGCAATATTAATAATATGAAAAAAAAAAATGTTTGAGATTTTATTGATAACATTTTCCAGACAAGCCAAGTATATAACAAATATTGTTGGGTCATTGAATGTACTTCGAATGTTTTGTCAAATTTTTCCTACATTGAGTAAATATGCGTAAACAATCTAAGGCTGCAAATTTTAGAAAAAAAGGTATTCCAGCATCGGTTCAATATTGTACAACATTTATTTGAGATTATGCCAAAATTTGACTCTTATGAGACAATATCGGATGGCTAGCCAGGTGATATTACACTATTAAAATACTGTAATGGTTATTTTTAAGCCTGTATAAAACATGTTACATAATGAAATAACCTATTATTAAAACCAAATTTCCATGAGCTGGTCAATATATGTTTCACCATAAATAACCCATGAGGATATTCTCATACACTGGAAATCTAACCACGTTAACATTACTCTCATAATTGGATTTAAATGAGAGATTATGCATGTTTTTCATTGTTTCATTAATATATAGAATAAAGGTTTTTAAGAGCTCTCTATAAACAGTTCACAAAGTTTTGTACATTTGACTATAGCAAAAAATTCAAATATGTTTTTCTTTTTTTTTATGATATATATTAGAGAATTTTACTTTTCGAGCTTTTTCGTATCATTCAAAAAATCTTTAGTAGCATATTTTCTGGTTAATATGTTCTAGTAGAGCTGAAATACATAAGCTCACGTTAAATGTACTTTGTGTTCAACATTTTAGGAAATTAACATAATTGCAAAAATTAGAAAAGCCTCTAAAGATTATTCGTATGAAATAACAAAGTTTACGATTAATTTTTATGTATTTTTGCTTGAACCATTTGTTTAAAAAATGTATTTATTTTATATAAAATAAGTGATTAGAATTTAAATTTAATAGGAATTGCTGTCTGATTTTATGGTCTCCAATGTGAACTTACTATTTTTATAGATATTCTTTCTCAACAAGCTTTTCTTTTTAAATTCATTTATTCACAATTTTCATCTTGAGTTATGTTTTACCGGTTACAAAAGTTATCTTATATTTAGGTACCTTAATAATTGTGGTTTTTATAATTATAAATGGAGCTTCACTTCTTTTCTATAAATTACATTTTATAATTTTTGTATGACTCTAATTATTCAATATATATGATTTCAATTTTATTATATATATATATATATATATATTTTAATCTATATTCATATATGAAATGTAAAAAAACAGTCAATGCATGAATGATTATAAATATCATAAAAATATTTTAAATTCAGCGTACTGAAATCATAAATTTGCTAGTCTCTGTTTTATTTATATATTTTTTTTATTCTCAAGATCAAAGAAAGTCTGATAAGGCGATTAAATTTCTCTTTACATAAAGAAAGCGTAACATTTGTTCTTTCCCTTTCAGAGTTCATTCATTTGTCTTTTGCGATTTTTTTTAGCTTAAATCTTTGAAATATACGATATTGAAATCAGACATATTTAGAATATAGTTTTTAGAATTATAACGGATTATTCTACTGAAATATTGCAATTCATTGTAAAATGATGTTAAAGTTACATTATTTTCTGCAAAATTGCTTTCTCTAATGATAAAGGGAAAAAACCCTTTAAAAACTTACTTTTGGCTTCTAATCCTTAAATTTATGCAGGAATGTGGGCTATTAATGCATAATTTTTAGTACTTTTGACCATCTAATTACATTTAAATAACTTATTAAAATGTTTTGGGTAGACAAATTTTTTAACAGAGAGAAATTATTATATCAAAATTTAAAAAATATTTTATTTAAATTATGAACAAAATTAGTCGATAAAAGAAATACAATAATAAAAACTAAGATGAACATAATAGCCCAGTGGTAGGGGATGAAAAAAAAAGGCCGAATTCGGAATTAATTAAAGGAAAGCTGGAAGTTGCTTTAATCCCTTTAGTTTAGGTCTAGAAGGAATATACTAAGTTTTCCCCCTCGTACTAGGTGAGCTATAGCTTCTATGTACAGATTTATAGTCAAGAAGCACTTTTTTAATTACCATAACAATATCCAAAAACAACTAACTCTGTCAAAAGCATTGTCAATCAAATATTGAAGAGCTTAAAATTCTGAGTAACATAAGTACCCATACTTAATATTTTTGTTGAATATTAACCCCACATGACAACATGTCACATGACATATGACAACCTCACTTCAAAATTTGACTTAAATAGCTAATCAAGAGCTGGAAGTCAAATTAAGAATTATTTTCGTGGTTTTGAGAGTCTAGTTTCGTCATATTTGAGGATACGAATTTCGTCATAAGTAAAGAAATATTTTTTCATGCTAGCTTCATCAAAATTAACAATCATTTTCGTAGTTTTGAGAGTTCTAGTTTCGTCATTATATGAGCATATTTTATAGGCTTTGATTACCGTAATTTCCGGCGTATAATCCGCTAATCAAACAACCATGTTTGGATCCAGATATTAAATAATTTAAGTTAAATATGTACTGCAATCTAATAAGTTAAATTTTATTTAAAACATTTCTGGGTTCAAATATAATTGTTTGATCCGCAGATTATACGCAGGAAAGTACAGGAAATTGTTTCTTTAGTATTTTTCGCCGTAATTTCTTGCTTACGTTTGGGTCATCCCTTTTCAAATACCAATAAAAAAATTTTGGACCTTGACACCTCAAAAATTCTTAATTTTCGTAGAATTGGAGTACTTGTCAAGTTAACATGCAAAATTTCAGATTTTTTGGACTTGTTTGTTAGTTATTGATTTTCAAAAGCACACAAATTAGACTTCTGTAAACAATTGAAGATTAAAACAAGTTGGAAATTGCTCGTCAAACGTGGCAAATGAGGCGCGTTCGCACTATAACTAGTTTTATAATTATTTTTTACACCCCATATTGTACTGAATGTATAATGTTTTGCACTTCATAAAGTGCATAGTCTCTAGCATCATTAAAATGTACTTGCAATAACTTTTTTCCCATTCCCCGTAATGTAACAGAACACTTTTGACTGTCCCTGTAATTAAACTATACATCTGATTTTCCTAAAATTGGGAATGGTTCGACAAAATTTTGCAACAATTATATATTTAAAATTTCAGACCATTCGGAAGGCTGTAACATCATTAAAATGTACTTGCAATAATTTTTCCCATTGGCCGTAATGTAAAGAAAAACTTTTGACCGCCCCTGTAATTAAACTATACATCCGATTTTCATAAAATTTGAAATGGCTCGACAAAATTTTGCAACAATCATATGTTTAAAATTTCAGACCATTCGGTTGGGTAGTTTTTGCTCTGTTATATGCGGACAGACAGACAGACAGACAGACGGACGGACGGACTGAACGACGACTATAGGTGCTACGTATTTATATAACTACGAACGCACCTAAAAAAGACACACTTCATATTGGTGTCATTCATTTTCTTCTTTTCATAAGTTTTAAGTTGATTTACAACACGATTGTTATACCAGTCAACATCATTGTCAACACCAAAAGATACACCACTGGACGCCTTCACTTGTAACCATCGAGCCACATCTGCTTGAGGCTCTCCATATCATTGAATCATGTTAAATGATTATGAGAACTCATTCTCACTGCAGTCAGTCAAACTTGAGCTTTAAACACAGTACTCCCAATACTGCAGGCGAAAAACTCAGATGCTTAAGAGGATGCTTCACGCACTTTAAAACACACGCTCCATGTTAATCCTATGGACAGGTCGAATTTTTCGTTCCAATTTGAACATTTTTAAACGATATTTTTTGCATAGGATAACTGAGCTCAATCTTTAAATATGACTCTTACTTTTTCGATTTCGGTTGCAGATATTTTTAATACACGTATTTTCAGTTTCGACCTTTAAAAAAAAAAAAATCTGAAACCAAAATCGAAAAAGTAAAAAAAGAGTCTTATTAAAGATTGAGCTCAGCTATCGGATGCAAAAAAAAATCGTTTAAAAATATTCAAATTGAAACGAGAAATTCGAAAATAACCTGCTCATAGGATTAACATTACGGAGCGTGTGTTTTCAAGTGCGTGAAGAGTCACACAGTCAAATTTCATGTTGTGCTACAAAACTACCACTAAACATTATTTATTTCAAAATCGATGCTAACATTATGATTATGTTCTTAAAAATATATACATGAAGAATTCTATCAATTTTTGGGGGTAGCAGTTTCGAATTATTGCGAAAAACGTTTTTGTGACTCTAACCCTTTAACGGTTGCGCTCAATAAGTGTAGAATACTTTAAAAAAAATCAGATTATCTGATCACCACAGCTTTTTTGAAATCGAGATATTCATTTTATTTAATGGCAGATAAAAGTGATACGAGAATAAACCAAGTGTACTAGTTTTAAAAACTGGTGGGAATCAAACAATGTGAATAAAAAAAGGGTAGCCTAACACAGTCCGAGAATATCATGGGCACAAGATTTATGGGGTTAATTCTGGACACAAGTGCATTGTAAACAAACCCCGTAAATACATGCATGAAAAATAAAATTATAAAAAATTAATTTATAGATAAATTTATTTATTCAATGGCCCCTTGTTCCTGAAAATATTACTGTATATACTTATGAAGCCCATCCTTCCCTTTTTATCTTGAAAAATCTCATAAATGATTGATTTTTATAACACTTTATTTTTTTAATCAATGGCTACGATTTTGCCAAAGACAACCAGGTAATTTCATTCATTACTTTCATTAACACATCTATCAGTAACACACCCAAATATGTACGTGTTATTGATCCTTCGTGGAACCCCCCTCCTCCTAAAAAGACAAATATTAAAAGACAAAACCATTGACACAAAGCTAATAGACATTTTTTTAAATTAATGCATACAATAAATATTATATGTACAATTTCTTTTAAATTTTAGTTGTCTGTTCATCTAAATTAAGCATTTCAGGTAATTTGCTTTGATGACAATGCCAGATGAAAATTCTTGGTGATCTTGCTGAAGGATACATCAAAAATAAATGGGAAACCAGTGAAGGTGTGACATATAAAAATGCATTATATTTCAACAATAATATGACACTAGAAAATAAATAAATAGAACACTATATTTCTTTAAAGAAAAATGTTTGCAATTTCTGAAAAACTAATTTTTCAGTGATTTTAATGCATAATAATTCTGTTTAGGTACTTTCAAACTTTTACATTTAATTTTTTATTAAAGCAAAAACTAATACAATAAATTTTCAATAATAATAAAAAAAAATGGATGTGGTGCCAAAAGTTTCTTATATACCTATGTTTCATACACAATTCTGTGTAGTACATATTTGTGATTTCAAAGTTATATACAAATTATTATCACCACGAACATAAGAGTGCCTAGCTATGACAGGAAGATAAGAAAATAAATCATCAGGCAAAACAAATGCCATTTGCTTAGGACTACACTCTTTTACTACATAAGAGTGAAAATTTTCGGAATAATATAAGGTGTCATAGTTATAACATGCAAGCCATGATTTATTTACTATGAACAATATTTCTACAGTATACCCAAACATTGGAAATACATCATTTTCAAAGAAAACCGAAGTTCCAACTTTATATGTAATACCATTTACAGTTAAACATTTTGATAGTATTACACTTGTATCATAAGGAAAAATATCTACTTTCTCACGAAAAATTTGTGCATTAGGTGCATCAGAAAATTTTGTTATATCTTCATTTGTAATACTGACGTCTATATTAAACAATTTTTTTTTCTTAGCTGTTGGGAAAGAACCATTTGGTTTCTATGTGCCAAAATGCTTGCATTGTTTATAAAATTGGAACTAACTCCAGCAATTTTTTAAAATGGATAATGATTGCTTTCATACATCATGCTCCAGGAGCGAATGGGGCGACCTAATTGCTTTATGACTCTAGGATAATTCACAAGATGATACTGTTTCGAAACTTTGCTGGAATTCATGGGTCCATATAAATTGAGAAAAGGTGAATAAATAATTTATGACATAAATGTTTCTAATGTGGTAATTTGAGGGGCAAATCAATATCAAGTATATCTAATATAATTAAATAAGATTTCCAGTAAATGTTGTCTGTCATCATCAATTTTGTCCCCTATTAATAAAGGTAGAAATCTCATGATGCACCATATTTGGCCCATTCGGATTATTCAGTTGGTTTTTGGTTATTGGAGATGGTCTATTTTGAATGTCATAAACACCATAGTTAAAACTTCGTATTCTCGCACTAAGTAACAAACGTGAGCAAACCATCATCAATAAATTTCTTAACAACACACTTCAATTCTAATGACCCTCATCTTAAAAAATATCATGCATACACAGTAAGATTGTCAGCAACATGCCAATATTCCAATTTATGTAAACAACATTCCATTTTTGCAACACATTATTGTAATCTCATCATTTTCTAGTTTTGCAATATGTTGCTTATATAAATCATTATTCCTTACATTATCGCTCTTTTCAATGCAATCAACTTAATACTCAATTTTAAATTGAAAGCAAAACCTACAACAATAATCAGCCGAAAAGCTAACCTTCAAGCCAAATAATTTATGTAAAGCCAGGTTGTCCCCAGCGAATCGCCAAACTACAAATTAAAAATTTTTTAATGAATTTTTCAATTAATTTTCAGCAGTGAAGTTACGCTTGAAATTATTGAGTATTTAACACGGGATTTATCGTAGATTAGCGTAGATCCAACAGAGTGAAAAATGTCCAAGTCGGGAATCGAACCCGGTATATTTGCAATAGCGCTCCAAGTGCTCTACCAATTCAGCCACGAGGACGATATCCAGCTTAGTACCTCTCACTAATATATGTTGGTAAGGCAACTGCAGCACAAGATGGAGCAGTCTTCATGAGTACACAATTCTGCGGCGCAACATGAGACACAAATAAACCCAGCATCGATGGACACATATAATTTTTTTAAATTAATTTTTCAATCAAATTTCAGCAGTGATGCAGCAGTGATCACTGCTTAAAATTAATTGAAAAATTAAAAGGTCTTTTGCATCATGAAAAACCTGAGCTTTTGTGGTATCTTGCAAAGTGGTTCCGCGGGAAGAGTCTTAGAACCTCTGAAAATTGGCATAATCCCGCATAAATCGAGACAACTGGCAACACTATTCGTTACTGACAAGGGACCTTACCCAAAAGATACACCTGATTTTGCGATGAAACTTTTATCATAAAGAGTATTCATGATATGATGAAAAATAATACTAATTTTATAGGACATCGTTCAGGTTTAGTATTTTTAAAATATTTGTATAGTATCTAACAAAATCCCTTAACGGGTTAAAAGTTTGTACTGCAGCACTTTATCTTATGGCTCTAAGAATTTTAAATATGGATTTTAAAAATAATTATATAAAATTTTGAGTGAAGCTATACTGTTAATTAATAAAATTAATATTTGTATAATTTATTTCATCATTTTACTTTTTGTTCAATTTATAATCGCATGTGTAATAATTATGTTCGACTTGAAAGATATGTAAAAATCTACTCGTTGATGCTTTTTCAGCCGCATCTCTCATAAATTCAAAATATGAGTTTTAAAAGATATGATATAAAATTTAAGTGGCACCTCGATGTGGCTTTAAAAGGTTTGTTTTAAAATTCAATTTAAATTGTTTTTGATTTATAAATAAACACACAATCTTGCTTAATGGTACACAAAATACGAACTTTAATAAGCTAAAAGTTAACTTCTACGTTTCGAGCTGTTTCTACAGCCGTCTTCAGGAAAATATGATGGTAAAATGGCTCAAAGTTCAGAGATGAAAGCTTCCTGTGCAAGAGATAATTAGTCGAAACTTGACCAATGATTTGAATACAAAAATGTAGTGTTGCCATCTAGTGAAAATAAATAATTATTAATGAACTGAGATCAAATGAATCAAAAGGTCGATTTAAGAAACCACAAGTGCCGCCATCTACACATGAGGGACAAAACCACGTTCAACTGAATTTTCATTCAAGTTTTGGCAATATAATACAAGTTTAAGCTGAAATATTGTAATTAGATGCAGAATTAAACAATCGAAACGCAGAAGTTAACTTTTAGCTTATTAAAGTTCGTATTTTGTGTACCATTAAGAAAGATTGTGTCTTTATTATATTTTATGGTGCAATTGTCCAATATGTGTTATTGTTTTTGATTTGGCTAATATATATTTACACATCTAAACAAGACTTTTAATTTTTTAATACACTGTTAAATGTATCACTTTCACCTACATTATGCATTGAAACGTATTTAGTTCAATAAATTGTTTTATCTTTTATGTCACGCTGGCCAAAATTGTAAGTAAAATTTCTGTAAATGGTTTCTTTGCATCATGCTATCAATTTCGATACATCTCACTATATCTCATAAATTCATCTCATAAATTTTACTTACAATTTTGGATAGCGTGGCACAAAAGATAACTCAATTTATTATCCGGTACACCCGGTATTACACGGTTAAGGCCCGGTACATTATCAATTTTTGATTATCTCGATTTGTTGATATGTTTAAATGTGGACATCTTGAAGAAAAGCTCGCGACTTTTCAGAATCCAGTTGATTTTTATTTCACAAGTAATGGAACCGAAAGTCATGAATATGAAAAATTTCATTTGATAATTTGCGAATGGTGTAAAAATCCATTCTGTTTTACTCATGTCTACACTAATTACTCTTTCTGTGACGATTATGTTGTTTGAAATTATTCGAATATTTTTTAATAAAACATTTAGAGATTTTCATTGGTAGCCCCATAAATACAAAGTGGCCATAATTAAACTGACGGTACTCAGAGTGTTCTGTAGCGCGATCTAATTGCGAGAATGGCGCCAAATTTTGTAGGAAGATTAAACAAGACGGGGGACGAAGGATTCCGCGAAAAAAAGAATTTAGTTCTCAAAATCACCGCCAGGGGGATATGTGGCGCTGTGTATTCGAAAAAGAGAGTTTCAAAAAATGAAGAATCAATACTGAAATACCCAGAACTGCCGAATTTCGGATAACAAGTCACCAAGAGCATTCAAAGAAATTCTTTTGCATTCACCGAAGATAACTATTTGGTGTGGTTTCAAAGCAGATATGATCATAGGTCCATTCTTCTATGAGAACATTACTCCGACAGGACCTGTAACTTGTTCTGTTACCGGAGACAAATATCGCCAAATGCTAAACAACTTTGTTATTCCGGCACTTCAGCAAATACAGTGCCTGGAGAAAATCATTTTCACAAAGATGGAGCCCCTCCACATATTGCTTTGCGGGTACAGCAGCTGCTACGACAGAAATTCACAACAGAAAGAGTCATTACCCGCTGGTATCCAACTGCATGGCCACCTCGGTGCCCTGATCTTACACCCTGAGACTTTTGGCTATGGGGTTACGTAATCTCCAAGGTCTATCACGGAGGTGTCCAGGACCTGGCTACGTTGAAGGATAACAAATCGAGAACTGTACGGGAGATTCCTGCTGACATGTTATTCTCTGCTGTTGTAAATGCTGTGCACAGAATGCAATATGTGGTCCACAAAAACGGCGGCAACCTGAGTTGGATGTGCTAAATAAACGGTAATTTTATTTCAGTATTGATTCTTCTTTTTTTAAACTCTTTTTTCGAATACACAGCGCCACATATTCCACTGGCAGTGATTTTTGGAACTAATTTTTTTTTTCCGCGGAATCCTTCGTCCCCCGTCTTGTTTAATCTTCCTACAAAATTTGGCGTTATTCTCGCAATTAGATCGCGCTACAGAACACTCTGAGTACCGCCAGTTTAATTATGGCCACATTGTACTTTACAAGTATTCTTAACCCTTTATATCCTGAATTTTGAACAAAAAAATTGCTACACCTGAATAATTATTTACGTTAATGTATAAGATATCCAGAACAACATATATAATAATAATAATTTGATTTTTAGATAATTTTTTTATAGTTAAAACTGATTCAATAAATCGATACTTAGAGCTATTTTTGTAAAATATTTACAAGAATAATTAGATTAATTAAGAAAAAACACAAATTGAACAAGAATTGTTGTGAAAATTTCACAATTCTTATAAGAAGAGTGCAAAATAAATGTATTGTGATCCTATCTGGAACAGAGAAATGTTTTATAGTTGCACATTCTTCGTATAACATTTTTGAAAAGGATAAAAGTTACACTTAGGTAAACGGTTGAGAAAATAACCACATTAAAAATAAATTAGCCTCGACTGTTTCACTGTGCTCCCTAAATAGGATTGAGCAACTTATTTTGTAGGAAAAGCACAATCTACTTTTATTAGTAGACAAATTAAATAAATTTTACATTGAATTTTCTTTAATGGTACTTAAAAGTACCGTCAGCATATATAACAGTTTTATAGAAATCGGGGTGTACCTTTTGGGTAGGATCCCTTGTCAGATATTAATGTAATATTAATCATTATTACAAAATTATTTTTTCTCAAATTTGACTTCAGATTAAGAGTTTCAGGTGGCGCCAAACTTTAGTGTAACGTTTTGTCTTACAGTATTTCGGTTCCTGTGTACTCCGAGGCGATGATTAACATCTAAAAGCAATTTATTCTCTTTCATATATACAACTTAAAAGCTACACACAATTTAAAACCACATCTTTCCATATGCGACGTAACTTAATCCTCAAACGGATACATTTCTATATTTGAACACAAAACAACGTGTATACATTTCTGTAATTATCACCAAACCATCTCGTATACAATACGCCATATTTTCTCCAACTGCGTCTTCATCTTAGAGATCTGCACGAGCCAGCCCGCGGGCCGGGATCGGGTCGATTTTCATTCACGGCACTCGGGCCGGGCCGGGCCTAACTTAAATTTTCTGTACAGAGCCGGGCCTGGTTTCATTCCTAGTCTTCACGGTCCAAAACTTTCAGTCCTAGTTTTGAGCGAGCCCGTATGAAAATCATTGTCTCAGTGTGGCCTGGTCCATTTAAAGGTCAGTTAAATTAGGCCTGGCCCAAACATTTTTGCAAAAAATGCATAAATTTTTGAATGGTCGTTATTCTACACTTAAAATTTATTAAAACATTAAAATTTATTATTTTTAAAGAATAGTAGATTTCAACGCATATTAAAATATAGCTAAATTAAAATATAGTAAAATGTGTGAAAAGGAAACTGCCAATGACGGAACCCTGTTTTAAACTGAAAAACGTGTTGATCCATGCAAAATTAATATACTAATAAGTAAGAAAAGAACATATAATACATTTACACTTGCTAAGAAGGGAAATATAGGTGTCTATAACGTATTTTTTTTCTTTTCTATGCAATTCCGTCTTAGAAGATTTTACTGTATAGCATTTTTCAGATTTTTAACACTTGTATACATGGAATATGGATTAACAATATTAATGATAACTGAAACATTTACATACAAGAAATAGAGATTCATTAAAAAAATAAATATCGCAGCCTGCGGCACTTCTATAAAAATGAAAAAAAAAAGTTAGGATAAATATTTTTGTTCAGAACTCCTCATACGACACATATTTTTAATCAATTCGAAGTAAAAATCAATGTTTTGTAGAAATTCACTCGGGCCGAGATTTTAACTTTTTTCCGGGCCGGGCCGGGCTTGGGCCGAACTTTTAATATTTTTACCGGGCCGAGCTTTTAATTTTTGTATCGGGCAGGGCCGAATTTTTTTTTCTATGAATCGGGCCGGGCCCGGGCCTGGAAATGTCGGCCCGTGCAGACCCTTACTTTATCTCTCAACAGATTAGGGCCGGGTTCTAGATAGATTTTTTTCGCTGTTAGGTAAACGAGATTGATCAATCAGAAGCCAGCATTTTTGAAAACTGCGAAAAGTTTGCAAAAATGCAGGCTTCTGATTGGTCAATCTCGTTTCGCTAACAGCAAAGAGTGTGTTCAAGAAGCACGCGCGCTACGCGCGCGAGCTCAGGAGACAGGAACACGGAGTGGGTCCATATCATGTATGGAATAACACGTAGTATGTTCAGGAACAGATCATGGATTTGATTAATTAAGGTGCTAATTATAAAGATATTTTGTTGCAAAAGGAACGTGTGCTGGATGGCCGAATGGATAAGGCAGTGAACTCGAGACTAGGGATTGTGGGTTCGAATCTTTCCAGTCCCACATTGTGTCACAATTTTTTTTTTTGTTTTGTTTATTGGTTGTTTTATATTTTTCACAATGAATAAGATATTTTTGATGAAGATATATTTTTTATCTTTGTTATACAGAGGCACGTGTATTTTTATTATAATAATAAAATACTCATTTAAATGTGAGAAAATGAGGTATTTCGAGACGAAAGTTTTAGATCTGAACGCCTTTTAAATATTCAAAGTTTTGTTTCTAAGTGATTATATATGTAGTATGTATATGTATAATGATATAAACATTAAGCAAATCCAAATGAAAAAATAATATATATTGTGCGAAAATATCCTTTTGCACGTAGAATAATTCCTTGTTTTTTTTTTAGTACTTTACGAGTGAATTTTTATCGAGACTAGGCTAGAAATCATATTTTACTTTGAACATTATAAAAATAAAATGTAATAGTTGTAAATTATTTTAACTAAAAGTATCTGTACATATATTTTTTAAAGAGATAAAATATATAGGTCTGCTGTCTAGTTTGTAATGAATAAAGTGTGATTAGAATGTTTATAAATTTTTTACTGAAAGTATAAGTAAGTACTTTGCTTATACTAACAGAATTTTGAATGCCATTTATTTCTCATGTTTTATGATGTATTTTGGTCTGTTATCCACACGGTATTAAAATATGCAATCATAAAATAAGAAATATATATATTAAAACATACTCTGAAAAACTGTCTAACTAACAGTGCAAATTCCATTGAAATCCATCCAGTATAGTAGATTACAAACAAATCTCATATGTTGATATCACAATTTTGGTTTACTAACAGCATTCTATTTATCACAGAAGATATAAATCAACTGATAAATCATTTTTAAATAAATAAAAAGAAAATTGTTAAAAAGTTAACATTTTTAGATCACCAGTTGAATTCTTAAATTGTATCAATCAACCTACCAAACAAAGCACAACCAATAACACATAAGCAGAAAACGCACAATCACGTGATCAAATCGCCCACACAATTTTTTTGAGCAGCTCGCGCGGAGTTTGTGTGCGGTTGGTTAACTAATTTTAAATGCTAAATGGGCTAAAGTAGATAAAGAAGGTCACGTGATGTTTTTCCCGACTATTTTAGATTTTATCTGAGTGAACATAGGCATGTATTCCTGTTACGAAAACCATGTTTTGGAAGGATGAAGAAATATAGTCGTTGGTTTTACCTTTTTTGAACCATAAAAATAATGAAATAATTGAATTATGTTAAAATTCCTTTCTTCGATAAGACCTACTCCATGGCATAAACTTCTGAGCGCGCGCGCGGCGCAAAGTGCACTTCTGAACACGCTCATCAAATCTATCTAGATCCCGGCCTAGTTCTCTTCGCTTCACTTAATCTGCCACCTAACATCTTTAGCTCTCTTTCCGCATATCAAAAACTTTCCCTCCGACACATCAGCATGGTTGCTCAGCCTCTAGAACCTCTGCGGCGATACATGGACAATTCTAGGCTGCGAGTTATGGACAAAAGCTAGTCTTGCAACTTACGATATAGGAAAGGTTTCGGGGTTTTTCCGTCGTTACAATAGTCCCATGGTATAGCGCCTAGAATATATATGTTGTGGAAATCGGCTATCCCTGTAATGCTTAAAAAAGCACTAAAATATTGTATCCCTTAAATGTGCAACGATGCTGCTGAAATATGAAGATCGCAGCGACATCTGCAGGATATTTTCTACAACTGCAAGATATTGCTAGTCTATACAATGTAATACTAGTAATACGAAAATCCCGCAGATGTCGCTGCGATCGACACTTGAAATTTTAGCAGTATCGTCGCACATTTAAGGGATACAAATTTTTAGCATTGTTTGGATAGCATATTTCCACACTAGGTATTCTAGGCGCTGTACTCATGGTATAGCGCCTAGAATATATAGTGTTGAAATCGGCTATCCCTGTAATACCTAAAAAAGCGCTAAAATATTGTATCCCTTAAATGTGCAACGATGCTACTGAAATATGAAGATCGCAGCGACATCTGCAGTATATTTTCTACAACTGCAAGATTTTGCTAGTCTATACAATGTAATACTAGTAATACAAAAATCCCGCAGATGTTGCGCTGCGATCGACACTTGAAATTTTAGCATTATCGTCGCACATTTAAGGGATACAAATTTTTAGCACTGTTTGGATAGCATATTTCCACACTAGGTATTCTAGACGCTGTACCCATGGGGCGCTATCCCACCCAATAATTTGATCTCGCAGTCCACCCAATTTCAATTGATATAATTCATAATTTTTTTAAAAATTATTTAATCGCCGAAATGAAATTTGGTTTTATTAACGTTTCAAAATAGTTTTATTTGAAAAATAGTAAGGACATAAATTAGACTTACTGGAGTACTGAAAATCTCTTTAGCGGTTAAATTTCTCGCGATAACAAATTTCTTGCATATTTTGCCATGTGTTTTGATACCTTGAATTGGTAAAGCACTTAAGGGACTAAAATGTATGCTTTTCTTGACATTTAGTTTGTTTGAACTTTCAATAGTTAGCAATTCCAATATTATTTAAAATAAATATTAATGTTTTTACAAGGAAGAACTTATAAGAATATAATTTTATAAAATTATTTATAAAATTATAATTAAATTATAATTAAAATAATTGTATAGAAAAAACACAATTTAATTTTGAATTATCATCTTTAGTCATTCTCTCCCGCCCCGCCCCCCCTCTCTTTCTCCACGCACATACACACTAAGGGAAAAATTATCTGTATTATTTTATTCAAAAATTTTTAAGCCCACCCAATGTTTTTGAAAAGTTGGCACTACTGATAGAGTTTTAATTTATTTGCATTATTTAAAATCCTGGACTTTGAAGCATATCATTCTGAGATCAGAATTGTTATTACATCAGAGAACACTTTTTAAAATGGGAAAAATTGAACTACACATGTCTGAACTTACCAAGTGAAAAGGTGAAATAAGTACTTAATGATTATTAGTAATCACAAAATTGATAAAAGTAATCGGGAAACACAAAAGATTTTATTATCCTATCTGTCTGAAAGTTGATTATTTTTTATTCAAATACTTAAAATATTTTTTTCAATTATCTATTTATTATCGTTTAAGAACAAATCAAAATGTTAAAGGTACTAAGGGATAAAGTTCAGTCAATTTTTTATCGTTTGATAAAGCCTGATTAAATTATCATAGCAGGATAAGAGGCAAAGTGAAAGTGTCACTGACGGCAAAGTGAAACGACTTCTTTTGGATTTTGAAAATGTTGTAGTAATGTCTATTGCTCGATGATATGAAAGAATCTCGCATGTCAAAAAAATTCGGAAACTTAACTGTTGATTTTCCTATTGCAAACCACCGGTAAGAAGTTGTTTTCTTTTAAAAAGATTGTTTTTAAAAATTAAACAATTTTTTATTACTAATTTGAATTTTGACATTAAAAATAAATTAACTTTAATAAAATTCCTCAATTAGCGCCGTATTTTGTAAAAATATAGTATTTACAGTACAATTTTCTTTAAAATTAAGTATTTGAATTTATCAAAGAATAATTTGAAGCAAAGTGTTCATAATTTTTTTTTAAACGAGTTAATAACTCAAAGAACATAACAAAAACATCATTGAGTTTTAAGTTAAAAAGAATTAAGCTTAAATATTTCTTTACAGTCTTTAATTCTTAATTTTAAAGAAAAAGAAAAACCGAGTTTCAATTAAGGATCGATCGAAACAGGTTTTTAAGGCCACAACCGAAACCGAATTTCGGTGATCTTCCTATTTTCAGCCGAAAACGAAAACGTTCAAAATTTTTTAAAGTAATTAAATTTATGTATTAAAGTGATTAATACATAAATAAATATACATAATTATTAATTAATTATACGTATTTATTAAATATGCATAATTATTAATTAATTATATGCGTATTTATTAAATATACATAATTATTAATTAATTATACGCGTATTTATTAAATATACATAATTATTAATTAATTATACGTATTTATTAAATATGCATAATTATTAATTAATTATATGCGTATTTATTAAATATACATAATTATTAATTAATTATATGCGTATTTATTAAATATACATAATTATTAATTAATTATACGTTTGGCCCGAAGTGGCTCGCTGTGCCTTATACCCAAAATTTTTTATTTTCATATAAAATAAAACGTAATTAAATCATCAACGACACAGAAAGATTTTCTAATTATACGAAATTCATTCAATTAAAAAATATCTTAGTTTTATACATACACACCTCGATTTATCTTTTATAATGATTTCGGTAAATGATCATCTGTTATACTAGAACTTTCTCAAAGAGTATTCGAAACACTTCTGCGGTTTTAAACTGAAAATCTTCTATTACTGTTATATCTGCAGATTTTAATGAGGATGTGAAAAAGTTTATTTATATATGCTTTGCTTGCTTTCTGATTTGCATTCACGTCTTGAGTCAGTCATGACTGATAATTATAAACAACGAAGTTCGTAGCAATAAATAATCTCATGTGAGCCGATAAAGCCCAAATCGATGAGTGTTGAAAATTTCCGAAGGAAGAAAAGAGATTTTTGGAATACTGATAATTTCGGTCCGGCTGAATTCTCAGCCGCAATATCTCTGTAAATGAATTTTCGGCGAAACTCAGATTTTGAGCCGAAAACAAAAAATTAACCGAATTTTCGGTCGATCACTAGTTTCAATTAGGAAAATCAATTTGCAGTTGTTCTAGAGCAACGATACTCAATCTTTTTCTTCTCGCTGGTCGCAACACACTTAAAAAGGGTGAGAAAGGGGGTAATTAAAATAGTACGATAACAAAAGTAGTATAACAAAGCAATATAAAAGTTAATATTATCAGTAGGTTTGAACGCTGTCGCGGAAGAAATGATACCAAAAATCTTAACACCACTATTTCCAAATAATAGTCTTTCTTGTAGATTTGTATTGAAAACGTTGTAGAAATGTAGAAATATGCCACGAAGTTTCTTGTTAGGAAACGGTAGAGTGAAAAACTTTTTATGCCATTTTTTTCCGCAACAAATGTTCAACCCTGAAAACCAGTATTAGTAATATGATCATAAAATGTAATAATATAAAAATGCAGAATTTCCAAGTTCTAAAAAAAATAAAATCAAGAAATTTTCTCTATTAAATCAGTTTTTTGCTCGGTGCAAAACCTTTTCATTTTTAGGTACGTTCGTAATTATATAAATACGTAGCACCTATAGTCGTCGTTCGGTCCGTCTGTCTGTCCGTCCGCATATAACAGAGCGAAAACTACCCAACCGAATGATCTGAAATTTTAAATATATAATTGTTGCAAAATTTTTTTGAAATAATTTTTCCATTTTTTGATAAACAAACTACCTATTGAGTTTAGCTATTTATAAGCGATTTTTATCACGTGACAAGACGTTTTTCTCCATTTTCCGACTGATTTTTCTACTTTCGTCCAGAAATTCGGTTCAAAACGCCAATTTTGACAGTATTTTCTAAAAAGATCTACTGCGCTTACAAGAAAACGGAAAACGTCTTTCGATTACATAGTTTCTGAATAATAACATCTGATAGTTTCATGCATTTCCGAACAAAAACTAACAAAAACTTATGTGATAAAGTTGTCTCGAGAACAGCCTTAAGAGACAAATTATTGCTCCTAAAAACGAAAATATCCATTTGATTGGGAATAATGTTTTTTAGGTGCGTTCATAATTATATCAATACGTAGCACCTATAGTCGTCGTTCGGTCCGTCTGTCTGTCCGTCCGCATATAACAGAGCGAAAACTACCCAACCGAATGGCCTGAAATTTTAAATATATAATTGTTGCAAAATTTTGTCGAGTCATTTCAAATTTTATGAAAATCGGACGTATAGTTTAATTACAGGGATAGTCAAAAGTTTTCCGTTACATTACGGCCAATGGGGAAAAAAAATGTTTCAAGTGCATTTTAATGATGTTACAGCCTTTCGAACAGAATGAAATTGATATGCACTTATGAAGTGCAGTAAAATATACATTCAGTACAATATGCGGTGCAAAAAATATTTATGAACTTGTTATACTACGAACGCACCTCGTTTGCCACGTTTGACATGCAATTTCCAACTTGTTTTAATTGTAGAAATTAGCACAAATTTAATTAATTTAGAATAATGTTTGATTAGTTGTTGAATATTAAATGTAATACAGCACTGTAGCACAAATAGGGACTATGTGTAAAAAATAACATTTGACCAAGAAATCGGCATTTAAGATGTTTTAATATAATTTTAAATTAATTATAATTAACAGGACAGATTTTGCCTTCCCACGAAAATGTAAAACAGGAATTCTGTCTTTTCAGAATTTAGTGTCGCCCCCGATAAAAAAGAAAAAAAAAAGTATGAATTTGTCTGTTTTAAGAATTAAAACAGACGCTTTTATTTTATATAAAATGTCGCCATTCACATCCGGAGGAAGAATTCCTCATTTACGATTTTGTCTTAAACAACATATACAGTAAAGTATGCATAGGACGTCACTATCGCTAAATAATACACAAATCCAAAAAGAAAGAGTTGTCATCATTCAAGAAACTCGACAAAAAAAAGAAAAAAATCAGCTATCTAATGATTCATATACCTTTATTTGTTTGTAATATTAATATAGATACTTAAATGTAGTTTATAATAGCTCCATGTTTTATCAGAAATCATTCATTTATATTTTTTTCAAAATAGCACGTATTTTAATTACATTTTTTTTTCAGTTGTTATGAAAAAATGACAACTAAAAGATAATTACTAATTTTTAAATATTTTTCTTTTACTTTCTACAAAAATGGATTACTTGAGTTGCCAACATTAAACAGATGGTGCTAAAAACTACAAAAAAATTAATATCTCAAAAATAAATGGAGACGCAGTTTTCAAACAAATTGCATTTAAAAATACTCCCCCCCCCCCCAATACGACGGTATAAAAATTGAAAATGTGTGATGCTTAGAAGTTCAAAAAATTTCAGTAGAATATTTTACACTACAATGATACATCTGCTTTTTTTACGGCTGGCTTACACAATTGAAACGGTATTTTTTGGAGACGACACTTTAATTGCTGGCCGAAACGAATAGTATATCGGGGGCTAATATTCATCGTAGATTTCTTCAACGTGTGCTATAAGAATATATCACTAAGATTTTAGTTTGGAAAAAATGGTAGAAAACATAAAAAATACATGGACGTTCCGACTCCTGATTTAACTCCTTGAAGGCCGTCACGGCATCACATAATTTTAATCCCTAATTGCCACATTGGCACCGGAATTTTATGATGAAAATTTTACCTTTATTAAGTACGCGAAAATATATGCTTTTAGTAGTTTACAAATAAACTCTCTTGTAAATACTATTCATTAAATTAATTCAATATTTTACGAATACAAGTACCTTGCCCCTGAAAGGGTTAAATGAATATGCTTAACACATTCAAATCGTGAATAAACTAGAGTCTGAGGTTTATGCTGCTCATATAGGTATGTTTATGACTTATTCGAATGCGTAAAGAACGTAAACTTAATGTGAATAAAGTATTTACTCATTCAATAAACCATGTAAACAAGCGCAAACAGCGACTTTCATATCTTCTGTACTACGCTAGTCACAAGACAATACTCGTAAGCTAATGTTAATCTTTTGAGAGATCTTTTCAAATTTCTTGTTTGAATTTCAATATTTTTAGATGATTTTCTTTTACTATGGTTTCGTACTTAAAAAGTAAAAACGGAACCATTATAAAATCACTCCTGTGTCTGTCTGTCTGTCACAGCCATTTTACTCGTAAACTACGCGACGTGGAATGTTCAAATTGGCTGAAGTAATAAAGGCTATTGACCCACATATTTATAGATTATTAACCATTCATAATTATAGTTAGGAAAATGTAGAGGGGCTAATTAAGTTACTTGAAAAAAAAAAATCTTTTCTTTGTATATCGCGTGAAAGCTTTCGTAACGCCGAACCCAAAAATACATTTGTTTTAATTTTAGATGTTATATTTTTAGAGATATTGTCGAAAATTTAGTGTAAAAATATGTCCCTCCTCACCTGTATTTCCGAATCTATAGAAACTAAAATTATGAAAAAAATATTGGTAGTAGAAATTAATTTAAACCTTGCAGGAAAACTATATCGATTAACATAGGTCACATAGATTTTGAGAAAATCACAATTTTCCGTTTCACACAAATTTCGATTTGCGAGCGTTCAGCAAAGGAGTTGAGGAGCGTTGGAGGTACTTATCGTCGCAGAAGTATAAAAGAGAAGTGCAGCAGAAGTGCAGAAGTGCTGGGTTCGAACCCAATCGCGCCCGTCGGCCTAATCGTTCGGAGTTTTCGTGGTTTTCTTCGAGCCATGGATTTCCATGCGTAAATACGGGTTAGGTTCCCTTAGAAAGACCCCCACGAAGGGCACCCCCCCCCTGGGCCTATATCCCTCGTGCAGATAATTGGCCGTCAAAAATCAACCAACCAACCAAATACATGTCAATACTTCAAAATTCACTACCTCAGTGCCAAATTAAATGGCAATCTGCGTTCATCATGAGAATTCTAAAAATATGAAATTCCGTGCATTAATTCTCGAGGTATGACTGCCACTGAAATCGTGTAAATCCAGCAAAATGCAGCATAGCAGCGCCACCTATTGGGTTATTTACACCAGAACCTAATTATCACCAACTTATGTCAACATCTAACTGAATATGAAGTTTGAGGAAAATTCGTGCATTAGTTCTTGAGATAGAAGTATTGCGCAAATCATGACAAATGCAGCATAGAAGCGCCACCTGTTGAGCGATTTGCAACAACACATAATCAGCAGCAATATTAATCAAGTTATACTTAAATCTGAAGTTTGATGAAAATTCGTGCATTAGTTCTTGAGATAGAGCTATTGAGGAAATAGTTCAAAATGCAGCACAGCAGCGCCACCTATTGGGCGATTTACACCAGCACGTAGTCAGCATCATTTCATATGAAGGACTAACTAAGTCCGAAGTTTGATGAAAATGTGTGCATTAGTTCTTGAGATAGAGCTACTGCGAAAATAGTGTAAATCCTGCAAAATGCAGCATAGCAGCGCCACCTGTTGAGCGATTTACACCAAAACGTAAACAGCATCCATTCATGTCAAGGACTAACAGAATCTGATGTTTTATAAAAATCCGTGCAATAGTTCTTGAGATACAGCTTTTGCGGAAATCCTGCAAAATGCTACATAGCAGCGCCACCTCGATTTACACCAAAAACTAATCAACACCAATCTATATCAGGGACTACCTGAATATAAATTTTTGTTAAATTTCGTGCATTAGTTCTTGAGATAGAGCGCCCACAAAATTTGTGTCACATACAGCCAGACAGACAGACAGACTCACAGACAGACATTTTGTAAAAACATGTTTTTTGGAATCTCTGACCCATAAAACGTGTAAATCCGTTGAAAACTGGAATTCGAAAATTTTCATGAAACTAATACTTTCTTCTTGTAATAGAAGAAAGTAAAAATAATTAAACAAGCAAGAAAAATCATTCGTCAAGCATAAATAATGAAACACTTTCCGACATATTCCGAATATTGTAAGAAAACTTCTTTGTTTAACAAAGTGAAAAACATTATCTAAAAAAACAATTTGGAAAACGCATAACACATTGCAAAATCCAATTTTAGCAATTAGATCCCACGGTCGAAAATACATTTAAATCCTTTTATGAAGCCCTTATATATCGGTAGACTTTCTATGTATACAAAATATTATGAAAATTTATCTTCAGTTAGGAAACGCATAATACAGTTGAAGAGTTCCTCTTCAGGAATTTTCGTCAATAAATGAAATGTACTTCTGCAGCTCTGTATGGGATTTAAGGGGTTACATGGGTTTCGAAGTTTAAAAGAAAACATATATTCTCTATTTTTGTTATATAATAAATAAATTATTTTATTCAAAATTTTAAGTATTTAAGTAGTGGTCAGGATAACTCATGATATTAGTTTTATCTGAAATTAAAAAAAAACAATTTTTTTTTTTCTGTTAGTAGATAAGTAGGGGAGAGTGGGGTGGAATGTGACAGTAGATTTTTTTCTTTGTGTATCATTCTAATCAATTCATCAATCACACATTAGATGAATTAATGGTACCCCAAGCTTTAGCTGAAAAAAAGTAGTTGATCTGCATAAGCTTTCGATTGTATAAAGAAAAAGATTACTTCAAGAATCAAAAGTAAATTTGCTTCATATACTTTTTAGGTTTTTTAAATATTAATGACTTGTTTATGAGTAGATGTAATAGTTTCCCCATTTATGGAACAATGTACTGTATATTATCCCTAATTTAAACTATGCTTAAAAGCAGCATTTTTGTTTATACAAGAAGTTTAACATAAAAGAAGGTAGAGGGAGGAATGGGACATGCCAGCAAAGGGAGGAATGGGACACGTCTAATTCCTTCTTTTCAATAAGATTAATGTGAATTGCTAATATGTAAATATTTTTCGAGGGTAGTATATTAATTATAACATTATAAATATATTCATTTACTTCAAAATGTAAATAAATTAAATTCATGACTTTTTAACATCATCTCTGACTGACAATCCTGAATTTTCCTTCCAGTGATGAAGGTAATGGAATTTGATATTGTAGAACAAACATTATCAACCTACAATCTTTATTATACTGTATATATAGCAAACACTAGACTATTTGTGCCTTATCATACATTGTTTTATAGCTGTCCCATACCTCCCTGTTAGTGGGGAGGTATGGGACACATTTTGAAATTTACAATTCTTTATTTATGAAATTGTTTCTGCAAATTATGTTTCTATATTTTTCAAGGATATTAGAAAGTGTTTCATTTTGTAATCTATATATCGAAATTTTTTTTTTGTGTCAAACAAAGTTGATTTTCTTATTTTTATAAAAAGTGTCCCATTCCTCCCCACTCTCTCCTATAGCTCGTGAATGAACGAACGATTTAAATAAAAATAAAAATTTGAATTTTTGGCAGAGTTGTATGCAAAATAGTACAATTTTTGATACAATTTACACAGAGTATAGCCTTGCAAAATTAGGTGCAATCGAAAAAACAAAAAATCCTTCGTTCAATCACTAGTCAATCCTACTTTGAAAAAGTGCGTAAAATTTCAATAAGATCGGTGCATTAGTTTTTGAGAAATCCTGTCCACCGACACTTCAAAAATAGTGTTTTCAGAAAATAGTGATTAAGTAGGAATAAAACTAAGAATTTTTTAAAAAACTAGGGGGCTCGGCCCCCTACGAGCTACGCTCGCCAACCCCCGTCCAGACACCGCAGACTCTAAATTCACGCTAATGTGATCGGCTTTAAAAAGATTTCGAAAGATTGAATTATAATTTAAAAAACAGTGGCGATCTCAATATAAACGGATTTCTATTCATTTCTCTTTGATTGGGGAAATTTTAACGCCAAATCCGCTGCGGTACTACTTGATTATCCCGTCGACTAATTTTGCCAAATTATATAAATCGCCAAACCACTCGCCAAATTATACAAATTGATATAATTTTTATTTTAAATAACGAACGAACAAATAAATTAGTACAACATTAATAAAAATACAAATAAAACGTCGAAATAAAAATAACTTGATGACGTAGACACGTGTAACAACATTTCAAAATAAGCTATAAAAGGAATTAAGTAAACAGAATCTTTGTCTCCCGGTATTTTTTAACAAAGCGAAAGGAAAGTTCTTTTAAATGAGACATTTTAAATTAATCGTTTTTAATCTGACGTAATTTTGACCAAACTATTCTTTCTCTTTTTAATATTCACGTGAAAATACTTGTGTTAGAAATGAAATATTATTTGCGCTTTCCTAAGAAAAATAGTTGAAAAGTATCCGCTCAAAATATCAAATAAATGTCTAGCGCAATTTCTAAATTTAAACCGTTTTGCAATATTGTTTTGTGTTCGTTTTATGTAATAACTGTAATGTGACGTAAATATGACGTAATTTCTCCTATTTAAGACTTCTAACGCATGTTAATAAATTTATTAGTTTACAAATTCCTTTCTCTCTTAAAATTCACGTGTAATTATAGTTTTATGACGTAATTTTTAATAAGTTCCTGCTTTTTGTACATAATTATTTAATTCTAATTCCAATGTTTTTTTCTGTTTATAATAATCACGTGTAAATAAATTTTTAATTTATTACACGTATAAATATATATATATTTTTTGAAGCAAACATTATTGTTTCCGCTGTTTATACAGTTGGCAACAGTTTAAATTCATATCACTTTCTAAAATCTGTAAAAAATATCTCTAGAAATGCTGAAAATTTGAATTTAAAATAGAAATAAAACCTCAAAATATTAGCCAAATTAAAAAAAGAAATACAATCTGCACACCGGCAAATTCTAACGCATAAAAAGATCTAAAAATGATTACATTCCCATGTATACTTTTTGCTGCTAAAAACTTTTTTAATGGAACGATTTTGTCCAACTTTAGCATTAAATATCTCTTAAAATAATTCTTCGATTTGAAAACTGTCTGCATCAGCGTGTTTATCAAACATTTCTCTATAATACCACCGATTTTCATATTTTTGTACGCAATATTTTTCTTAATATTAACGAAGAAAGACGTCCTGTCACAAAATATTCAAAACCGGCGACGGCGGCGGTGACAGCGGTAGTTATTTTTTTTAGAATAGAGAGAAACTTACAATCGTCGATTCCAGTTTCATAAAGCGAAGATCGCATTCTTTTGCTCCTGCCTGAGACGAATTCTTGATTCGCAGGTCCCAATCTCATCTTTTTTCTCAGCTATGAGTATGCGATGATCATACTCTTTCCGCGTGTACTCGTGGCTATTTAGACGAAGTTTTATATCCATGTCATATTCCAATTCAGGAGCAAGTCTTGCTTTCGCATCTTACGGAGTATCCAGAGTTTATTTGGGGTTTCGCATCAGAAAATTAAGGGGACGGAGGACGTTTTAAAAAAAATTATTTTAATTTTCATAATGCAGATTTAAATTTTCCTGCAAATATACGTTTCACCATGAGTATATACAACAACTTAAAAGAAATTTCTAATCTTATTATAATTTTAAGATCTTTTAGAAAATTTAAAACGCAAGGTGCATTTTAAAACGAAATTTTAAAATGCTCCTTGCGTCTTAATTTTTTAGATCTTTCCTCAATTTTGGATTTTAATGACGTAAAACTCTATTACAAACAAATCTATATGTCGATTTTTTAATCCCTTAAATAGTTAATTTTTTAGAGATATTTTTCTGAATTTCATATCGATTTTCATCAAAATTCTGCCCTCTAATAAGTTAAAAATCAAATTTAACTGTCTTAATGAAGTCGAATTTAAAAATTCATACGCAGTTCCTTTTTAAGCAATATCAGGATTCTTTCTTATCAGTTTCGTGAATTTTGATCGAAAATTAAGTAGCAAGTAGAATTTCAAAAACTTAAACATCAGTATTGGGAAAAACAGATTCAAAGTATATTAAAAAGCCAAAAATTTGTTTGTGAACAAGAGTAAAACACTTCTAACTCTGTGTAAAATAATCGCATCTGCATGCGGTTTCCACGAATGACGTAGAACAAATTAGAGAATAATAATAAACACAAAAGGAAACGTCGATTTTGAGGTCCATTTTTGCTCAGATAAATGTCTACGGTCCCCTTAAATACATTCCAAACAGATTTTTTTTTCAAATACTTCTGTACCGAAGGGGTTAAACTACAATATTTAAAATAGGCGACCCTTAGAAAGTGAGAGCAGCGAACGAGAAAGACAGACAAACAATAGCTAAGCAGCTGCCTCAATATACCTGTATCGCTCCTGGCCTAATGAGGGACATTTCCAAAGGCTCTCTTTCCTAGACTCCGATTGACTTGAAACTTTGGGAAAATATCCTAGACATATTGTACTATTAGATAAAAAAAATAATATTTTTGTTTTCAAACCTATCTAACCCCTTAAAGAATTAATACACATCACATAATATACAAAATATTAATTAAATTTTAAAACGCGTATCACAACTAAAATACATACTTACAGTGATTATCGCTCATAGACAGTGCTGTAACCAAATTATTTTATGTGTTCCTGTAAACGAACGATAAAATGCTATGCACACCATATTTTTCAGTAAACATGTGCTAGTGCACCTCAGTGTTGTATATAAATTTCAATAGGTTTGAGATAGTGTAAAATCATTGAAGAACACTGAAAAGGAATTTTTGGCTATAGACCAAAATGTAACGGAATTATTTTGAGTGTCTTTGTAAACGAACGATATATGCTACACACTTCAATTTTAATGCCGAATATGACTTGGTAAATCTGAGTAACATATATCAATTACATGGGAATTCTAGAAGGTTTAATTTAGTGCTCGAACAGACAGACAAACAGAATTCATTAATCCTTTTTAACTATGATGAAAGGGTTCGGTTAAAGATTGATCTCAGCCACCTCATGCAAAAAATAAATAAATAAATTAATTAATTAATTTGAAAAATATTTAAATGCAATTGCGAAATTTGGAAGAACGGTACCATTGATTTAACATTAGTTTGTTAATGCCTCCGTATGAGCCGTGTAGCTTCCTAAAAGTATTATAAGCAAAAAAGATTGTATTTATAACCTATTTCTCAGATATGTATATAGACTTTATAAGAGAAGCACTTTAGATTAATACTTATCAAAACTTATTTATGTTTCTAAATTTTTAGGTGTCTGTATAGAAAATATTTCAAATAAGTAAGGGTCAGTAAAAAAACAAACAAATGGACATTAAAAAAGAAAGAAAGATGAGCTGTGATGTTGCATGTGAAGAAGTGGGAACTATATCATTTTTTCAGAACAAAATATTGTGGACAATTCCCAAATTTTACGATCTGGGAAAGAACATCCGCTTCAAAAGCCCTCAGTTCACTTTAATGGGCAGCACTTGCCAATTGCGATATTGCTGCTTTAGATCCACTTTAAACTGTAAGGAATGGTTGGACATTGGTGTTAAATTCTTGACGAAGACCATTGGATTTGAATGTCAAAAAGTACGGTTTGGTATAACTGGAAACAATCTGGAAATTTCCAAGACGCTCCAATCGAATGATTTACCTAAATATTATTCACTCACACTTCCTTATGAAGATGATATGTATGCTTGGGTACCAGAAGGGAATCTCTGTCTGTTTTTTACAATAGAAAATCCAGACCAGAACTGTGGAGCAGACACATCCTTTAAAGAGAAAGAAGAAACTGGTAAGCAGGCGTTCATATTGTATTGAAAAATGTCATTGCTTACTGATTGTCTTAAAACGGACTGACTGATTTTAAAATTCAGTAACTTGCAAATGATGACAGCTATTAAAAATTATTTTGCAGAAGCGTTGTGTAAGATGTCAAGAGATTTTTACTGTGATTCCCAGTTTTAGTTCCAAATAGCAGCGATCAGTGGCGCTGCAAGCAATAGTCACTAAATCGAGGCCCAATTTTTTGGTCTCGCTTTTCTTCCAGCATTGATGCGAAGAAAGGAGATTAAATATATGGAGTGGGTCCCAAAGAACACGATTGCATCTTGGCGAATGAGGCCCACTCCATACATTTAACAGCCTTCTTCCACAATCAATGCAGAGAGAAAAGAGATGTCAATAACTAGAAAAGAGGAATTCTGATTTTTCAAAATTCAGTGTCGCCCCAGATGAATTTTTTTTTATATATATAAATAGTGCAAAACATATTTCATTTTTAAGACTTAAAGCACACGCTTTTATTTTATGTAAAATGACGTCATTCGCATTCGCTAAAGAATTAAACATTTAAGACCCACTCTTAAAGATCTACAGTATGCATAGGAGCAAGTATGTATAGGAAGTCACTATCGCGAAATAATACACAAATGCAGCAAAAAGATGCCGTAGTTCAAGAAACGTGATAAAAAACCCCGGCTTTTTAAGGATTCATATGCCTAATAGCTCCATGTTTTAACAGAAATCATTCGTTTATATTTTTTTCCAAAATAGCATGTATTTTAATTACATTTTTTCGGATGTTACGAGAAAATGTCCACAAAAACATATAATTACTATTTTACAACTATTTGTCCTTTACTTTCTACAGAAATGGAGTACTTCCGTTGACAATATTAAGCAAATGGCTCTAAAACTACAAAAAAACTAATGTCTCAAAAATAAATTGAGATGCAGTTTTCAGACAAATTACATTTAAAAGTACCTTTTCCCCCAATACTACGGTATAAAAATTTAAAATATGCGATGCTTAAAAGTTAAAAGATTGCTGTAGAGTATTTAATCGTGCAATGATACCTCTGCTTTGTTTTACAGGTGGCTTATGCAACGTATCGTTATTTTTTGGAGACGACACAAAATAAGCTGGGATAAAGAAATAGCATACCGGTGGCTAAAAAATAAAGCCTCGAATTAGTGCCTATTGCTTGCAGCGCCATCTATCACTGCTATTTAGAACCAAAACCGGGAACCGCAGTAAGAAAACTCCTGCCATTTTACACCTGCAGGAATTGTTTTAATAGATGTTACCATTTGCAAGTTATTGAATTTTAAATTCAGTCAGTCCATTTTAGGACACCCGGTATATATTATTTAAGTGTATTTACATGAAAATGTCATTTCTAGTTTCTAAAAAAAATAAAAAAAATAAAAGCTAACAATGCGTCTTTTGAGCCTTTTATTTATCTGTCATTCTATATCCATTTTCTCAGTATTGTTCAGGAAATAATTATAACTTTTTGTCTTATATTTCTGCAGTCGTTAAGTACTAAGTTGATTCTTTGTTTGGAGTACTCGTACTCGATACTTATTTCTATTAAAAAAATAATTTTTTTTAAATAAAATGAAATAAAATAAAACTTTATATGTAGCAGAAGATTTGAATTGACATTTATGAATGAAACGTTTTTTATATGAATGCCATAAAAGTCAGGCGTATTTTGAGTACTGTTCTCCACGTTTTATAAAATGAAAATGATACTTAGTCGTGTCTAAGTCAATAGTTGGTGGTAAACATGAACGATTTCGGCAACAATGTGGTATGTTTGGTGTTAGGTTTTTTAATATTTTTTTGCATGGTATAGCTAAGGTCGATCTCTAATCAGTATAGTTCATACTTTTCAATTTTGGTTTCAGATTTCTTTTATAAAGTTACAAAAGTCACCTCATTAAAAAAAAAAAAAAAAAAAAAAAAAAAAAGCAATTTATCAAATTACAATGACCATTTGGAAAACGATTTTTTCGAAGACTAAAATTTAAGACATAAAAAATCGCACGGAATTGATCATTCATTACGTACGCCATGAATTAAACATTAATAGTGCTATTACACGTAAAAATTGCAAGCCAAAAAAATTGCCTGCGACCCGTCAGATTTCATGAAACTTAAGTATTATCCACCTGAAACTTACGTAAATATCCAAGCATTTCATTGACTGTTCGAGAAAAGGCTTTTCCATCGTCAGATTTCCAAGAAATCTGACCGCCAATTTTAAATGAAATTTCATTCTTAAACTTCTAAACATCCGACAATATTACTTTTTACACCGTCGGATAGAGAAAAAAATGTACTTTTAAATGCAATTTGTTTGAAAGCTGTATCTCAATTTGTTTCTGAGTTATTAATTTTTTTTGTAGTTTTTATTACTTTTTTTGTCATAGTGGAAACAGAAGGTATCCATCGTTGTTGAAATTAAAGGGAAATACAGATTACTGTATAGACCAATCAGGAAACGAATAAAATGCGGATTAAACCAATGAAAACCTTCAGATATGCTTTTGATTTCCCATCCTGACGAGAACAATAACCATTTCTCCTAATGGTTAATAAAGGGAAATACAGATTACTGTATAGACCAATCAGGAAATGCATCAAATGCGAATTAAACCAATGAAAACCTTCAGATATGCTTTTGATTTCCCATCCTGACGAGAACAATAACCATTTTTCCAAATGGTTAAAAAAAAAAAAACTGCAACCAAAATCGAAATATAAAAACTAGCTCGGTTAAAGATCAACCTCAGCTATCCTATGCAAAAATAAAATCAAAAAATATTAAAATGCGACTAGGAAATTTGAAAAGAACGCTCCCATTAGGTTTAACATTAACTTTCGAGTTTCGTCGGGTAACTAGAATAGGTTCTTAAGAGACTACACTGGGCACGTGAAGAAACGAGAACGCTAATGTTAATACTACGAGGGAGTTATTTTCAAATTTCTCGCTTGGGTTTTAATATCTTTGAATAATTCTTTTGCATAAGATAGCTGAGGACGATCTATAACTGGGCTAGTTTTTACTTTTTCGATTTTGGTTTCAGATTAAAAAAAAATTATTTTCACTTTCGGAACCGGAAATTGAAACTATTCTAATTTCTGAAATTGAAACTATTCTAATTTCTGAAACTGAAACTATTCTAATATTTAAAAAAGAAAAAAAAAAAAAAAGAAAAAAGAAAACTTTAACCAAAATCAAAAAAGTAAATCTAGCCCGGTTAGAGGTAGACCTCAGCTGTTATATGCAAATAAAGTATTTAAAAATATTAAAATGCAAGCGAGAGTTTTGAAAATAACGTTCCCAAAGACTTAACATTACCGTTTTCGTTTTTTCCGTGGCTAGTCTGTCATCGTAAGAGCTTACATTAGTCACAAGACAAAACTCGTAAGCTAATATTAATCCTATGGAAGTATTCTTTGTAAATTTCTCGTTTGTGTTTCAATATTTTTAAATAATTGATTTTCTACAGGTCGATATCTGAACTGGCCCCTTTTTACTTTTTTTTCGTATTTCGGCTGCAGTTTTGTTTATGAGGGCACTTTCACTTTCAAAACCAGATTTGAAATGTAAAGTTACTTCATAAACAATTCTGCAATCAAAATCAAAAATGTGCAAAAGAGCCCGGTTAAAGGTCGACTTCAGCTATCCTGCGAAAAATAAAATCATTAAAAATTTGGAAATACAAACGAAAATTTTGAAAAGAACGCACCCGTAGAATTTAAACGGTAGCTTGGGAATGTCGTCGCGTGATTTGCGTAGTGTAGTCTCATAATTGAAGAAATCATAATTTGTTCGCATTGTAATTGTGACAATTACAGTAGGCTCCCTCAAATCCGCACAGCTTGGACCAGAGGTTGTGCGGATTTTAGAATTTTTCGGATTTCTGGTCATTGATTTGTTTACATTTTTGAAACATTAATTTGATTGGTAGTTACGCAAGGGAAATTATAATGAATGCTTACAATAAAGTGAAACATTAAAATAAGTAAAATATTAAAATAATTTATTAGTTTAAAGGTAAGTAATTATTAAAATAATTATGTAAAATAATAATTTAGAAAAATATTAAATTGTTACCGACGAAATCGATTCAATTCGATTCCAAAAGTCCTATGCTGCCATCTAGTGGTAAAGCGATCGTAAGATCAATACGTCATCATATAGATATGGTAATTTATATCAAAATAAAAAGTAATGTAAATTTATTTAGTAATAAATCAGCTGTAATAACCAAAAGAGAACGATTAACAAAAAATTTAGTAAAAAAAAAAAAAAAAAAAAAAAAAAAAAAAAACATTGCGGTAGTCGCTGATTTCGGTGCCATCTTGAATTTTGTTCCAGCAACTTAACTGTAAATTTTATTGTTTACATCTGAAAAATATGCGGATTTTAGGCGTTCGTGGATTTTAGGGTCGCGGATTTAAGGGAGTCTACTGTATTACAATTTGTGACTTCATATGAATTGACTGTGTTATTAGAATAAAGAGTTTATTATTTTCTCAATCATAATAAATCGACAAAATATTCACTCCAAAATTGTAAGTTTTTAGTATTCAGATTAGTAACAAAAAGGATAGAAAATATTCTAACTAAAATAAATGCTGAAATTTCTTTGAAATAACAATAAAAGGAGATGGATTGATGAGCGTTAATTTTCCCCCCTTACCCTGATAGGTTCACGTTTTTTTCTTCTTAATACTTTCCAACTCAGTCGAAATGTGTTTATTAAATCGGTTTGTCTGTCTGTCTGTCCGCACTCTATTTATTTACAGGGACACACAAAATAATTCGTTTATAGTACTGATTTTGAGCAATAATTGAGGGAAGTACGTTTTCAATTTTGGTATGAATTTTTAAATTTTACAAATTTTTTGCATATGACTCGATGTGTATAAATTCTATCAATCATATATAGGGCTGCACAAAAGAATTTGTGTACATTTCTGCTTATTGATGAAAATTGATGAAGGGGAATTTTCAACTGTGTTATGGGTCTCCTAACTAAACAAGATTTTCACATACTTTTATTTATATGTACATTTTTATAGATCAATAGATCTATATAGAGACTGGAGAAAAGATTTCAGATAATTTTCCGACTGTAGTGATAACTGCTGAAACTGTGTTTTTAAATGTGTTATGAATTTCTCAGATTGTTTAACCCCTTGAGGGGCGGCGGGATATATTTTATCCCACCTACGATTAATGAAGATTTACACCAGAAAAATTTTATGAAATTTTACTTTTCTAACTTTGGTGGAAAAAAGGCGCAAAATTGCTTTTCCTTATTTTGAAATGAATTTTTTCTAAATTTCCGGTGGGAATTCAGCATTACGCAAACGCAATTGCTTGCCCCTCAAGGGGTTAAGGGGGCAGATCACGTTGAGCAGCCAGGAAATGACCGTATTTACAGCAGTACGAAAAACTCCGTAGTTTCTTAACCAATGAATGAAACACAACGCTTTTTCTTCCTTACTTCACACATTCTTAAGGTTTGATAAAATATTCAAATACATATATATTTAATAATATTAATTAATTAAATCGTAACGGCAAAAGTGGCTTTTGAAAAATATTAATATTGAAATATGCATTTTGCGCGCACGATTTTACAAATTCTACTGCAGATATATGTTTAATGTTTCATATTTTGTTACTTATAATACTATATTTTACACTGAACTTAAATTTGAAAGCATATTCAAATTCTTTAGTATAATTAATGGCTTTTCTAATCATATTCACCAAATTTCACCAAAAAATGTATACTTATGTTTTCAATCCACAATTTTCTGTGACAAAAATCAGACTAAATTGAGGTTCAGCATAAACTAACGCATGCAAACTAAGAATGTACATAATTTCAAGGTTCTCGGATAATTAGTTTTTAAATGAGAGTACACGCAATACCAAAAAATCAGTTTTTACAAAAATGGCTTCAAAGTTGGCTTATAACATTGCAGCAAATGCTTTTATGCAAGATATTTTTAGTCATAACTTTTGTCCTAATTAGCATTTTTGTAAAATTCTTCTTGCGGGGGATTTGTAACTTTTGAAGGTATCCATTCTGAAATTTGTGAAAAAACATTTTTTTAAAACCGTCAATATGATCTGTGCCCTTAATTAGACATCCTTTCATCTTATTAAAAGGCGAAGTTTTGTTACATTATTCTGAATGAGTTGGAGAGTGTTTCATAATCTATGCTTGACGCATGGTTTTTATTTCTGGTTTCCATGATATTTTGATTGTTGGAATATAATTAAGAATTTGTGTGAGCTGTTTCTCTGATTGATTTTTATTTGAGGATTGATTAAATATGTTATACAAGATAAGAAATATTGGCTTATTTATCAAATTTTCATCCATATTACCATCAAAATTCAATTTTTCAGTTATATACCATCACAATATCTTAGAAAAAATGACCTTATAGGGAGGTTCAAAATCATTGCTTATCTATTCATTTCCTTCCACCACTTTAACTATGTTGATCTATTTTAACTTTATTTTAAATTACTAATTGATTTTTTTTTATGCTATAGGGAGAAAAGATACTAAACAGACGAATGAAAAAGCGTTTGTGGAGGTATCGACACAAACAGAAGAAGATTATGGTATGTTACAACATTCTAATAACTAAACAAAACTCTACGGGGCGCACAGTGGAGTATTTGAAGTAAAATCCTGGCCAAAATTATTTTTCATGTGTTTTACAATTAAAATCATTGCTGATGACTTACTATTAGTAAATACACTTAATTAATGTTATACACATATAAAAGTATTAAAAGTATTAAATTAAAAAATAAATATAAAATACAAATTTTACTTACTTTTTTATTCTTTGTAACATGAAAGTAATTATTGATAGAGCTGTTTTACTTACAAGTAATGTTTAATCAAATATGGTTAATTTTACTACATGTAAACTTTTAATTATTTATATAAAGCAATGTATTAATATATATATATATATATATATTAATTGCATTTAGTATTTACGAAGTTGGGTCTTTAAAGTTGATTTGTGGTATGGAGATTTTGTTTTCGAGTGTTATTAAAAGATTACCAAAACAATTTATATTTAAAAATGGCAACTATATGCGGAAGAAAAAAAAAATTGGCATTCAAAACTATAAGCAATACGACTGTGCTTCAACGACTATACGTCCTATACGACTCTACGATTATACGTCTGTCAAAGCCCGGCACATCTTTAGAAAGCTATGTATCTAAATCACTATACCTAAATTAGAGATAAGAAAGGCTTAAAAAGAACACAATTTTATTTTTTTTAATTTTTTATTATAGTAAAAATAAAGCTAGTGAGTTCAAGAATTCATGAAGCCACAAAAAATATACATACATAATTAAACATAATAACAAAGATGAAACGCAAAAGTAAAGCACGTCTTCTCCGAATGAAACCCCTCTTCAACTGATTTAAACAACAAAATTTAATAAATTCTTAAATTAAATAAAATTAAACTAAATAAAAAGTCTTACATCTATTTTATAGTATCAGATTTTTTGCTATTTTATAACCTTGAAATTTACGATTTGCAAAAGATCCTGACATGATGGTTAAAAGTGAAGGTAATCTTTATATTCAGCGTTAAAAACGCATAAAACGTAATTATAAAAGTTAAAAAACACGATAATATAAGTATGTATTAATAAGTATGTATGTATAAGTAAGCGTCGAAAATCATAATAATATTACATTGTCATCGGATTTAAGTAAGTATGTAAAATTTAACTTCGATCGGACATTTGAAAGTGAGTTAAAGTTCAAGTACAAATTTTAAACTGAAAAGACGATTATTGCAAGTTAAATAAAACCTTATAAAATTAACATAATTTTTGTTAAAAGAAATTATAGCCTCAAATCCTTACAAAATAAAACATACTTTAAAATACAGTTATTTTAACTAATCTGAAACTTAACTAATAAAAGTTAACTCAATCGTAATAGTTGTACGATTTCTTTCAAAGCGCGGATATCTTGAAATAAGTTTAAGTACTATATATACGACCCTTGAAAGCATGGCCGAAATCATCTGTTTTGAGATGCAAAAAAGTGGTAGAAGTCATGCCTTTCAAAGTTTCATAAGTCGGTCAATTTTAATGTTAGATGAATGGGACTTTTTTTGTCTTACTTTTTAGTGTCACAGTAAATTTTCAATAATATCACTTATAGGACCGGGGGACCGTATAAAAATTTAAATTTCGTAATTTTTTAATAAATGTTTTTCTTGACCCAAATCGCTTTAAAAATAAATCTTTACCTTATTTAAACCATTTTTGTAATTGGAAGTATGCATCCAGGACCAACGTTTGCGAAAATAAAGGTCGGTCACGTTATACGTGGACACACTGTATATTTTTTATTTCCTTATTAATATCGTAGTTGTGGTATTAACAGCGTAATATAGTTATGAAACTTTTAAAACAGATTAATATCTAGAGCAGTGTTTCCCAATCTTTTATTGGCCACGCCCACCGAAGCATCTCTAAAATCACGATGCCCCCCTTACCCACTCTGTAACATAAACTGTCATTATTTAAAAGATGAACTCTATTCCCATGGAATAAGCTTTATAGAACCTTAACAAAAACTATTATTCACATTTTTTAACTTATCAAAGAGGTTAATTTTATGTTACACATGTATTTTTAATATAATTCTACAAATGTAACGAGGTTATACATCTTTGTTTTTATGCCAAAAACAGTCTCCTTGTTCCTTTCCAACTTACCTCAGTGTCAAACTAAAGTGTTGTATAGTCAACATTTTCATCTTTACAAAATGCTTGAAAAGACTCTTACATTTAGCATTAAAACTGATAACATTGATACATTTTATAATTCATTTAAGGGTGTATTCGAAAAAATATTTTTCCACCCTCAACAGCTCGAAATTTTCTGAGACATTTTCAGACTCATTTTTTAAAAGTAAAGACATGAAACTTGTTGGGGTGATTTTTGAAGAGATGTAAAAGAGGCCGTGTGATTTCATTTTTCGCTCAATTAATTAGAATTTGAGTTTTAAACTATTATTTTCTCAATATGACCATTTTTTTCATTCCCAGATCTCCCGCTTCCAAAAATTCTCTTCAAAACGCCAACTTTCACAGCATTTTTTACAATATTTTCGGCATTTATCAAAAAAACGAGAAGCACGGCACATTATATAGTTTCTAAATAAGAGAATTTCCCAGTTTGATGCGTTGGAGAGCAAAAATGAATTTAAAAATGAATCAGAAAATAAGCAGTTTGGATCGGAATACACCCTTAAATAACTTATTAAAAGTTATTGGAAAAGCTTTGCACAATAATTTTTCTTTCTGTGGAAAATACAATACGCAAGAAGCATTTCAAGATTCTCAGCTTTATCAATTTTAAGTAGCCATTGTTCCTCATCAAAGCACATTTCTCTGTTTGTCTTTTCCATTACTGTTAATTTGTATTATCTGATTATTATTGTCTTATTCGCCCAACAGGTGGCGCTTCTATGCTGCATTATTCATGATTATCGCAACAGCTCTATCTCAAGAACAAATGTACGGATTTTCATCAAACCTCAAATTCAGTTAGTCCCTGATATAAATTAGTGATGTTTAATTTTTAGTGTAAATCACCCAACAGCTGGCGCTGCTATGCTGCATTTTTTAAGATTTCAGTAATAGCTATATCTCAAGAGCTAATGCATGGATTTTCATCAAGCTTCAGATTCTGTTACTCCCTGGCATAAATTGATCCTAATTAGGTTTTGGTGTAAATCACCCAGCAGATGGAGCTGTTAGGTAGAATTTTTTACAATTACCGCAATAGCTCTATCTCAAAAACTAATGCACAGATTTTCATCTAACTTCATATTCAGTTAGAAGTTGACATGAGTTGTTGATGATTAGATTTTGGTGTAAATTATCTAACCGGTGGCGCTGTATTTTTCAGGAAGTATTAACATGTATGAGATAGAAGAAAGTTTTGGGATTACCGCATCCGAAAAGTTCAGGAAGTATTAACAAGTATTAAAATTGTAAAGTTGTGAATTTGCAATAATTGGGGTACACGCTAAATTAACATATTCTAACTAGAGTCGCAAAACATTGGTTCTTTCCCAGGTTTAAACACAAACGACTACGTTTGTTCCTGGGTTTATTTCCCAAAGACCCGTTTTTTTTCCCCAAAAAAATTCAGTTTATTCCACAAAACCTGGTTTATTCTTAGGTTCAACACGGGTTTGTTTTCTTTTACAGTCATTGCAACTCTAATTGTAACGAACATTTTTTGGAGCTACATGAATTTCAGTCATGAAATTAAGCGTGGTTTTTAAAATAAACATTAAATGTTTATAAAAGAGTGTTTTAAAAAATACATATTTTTACTTTTATTTTTCTATGTTCTAGGAACCTGGAATCTACCAGACGATTTCAAGGAATTTTTGTTGAACGGGAACGTTAGCGACATAGTTCTCAAGGTGGGTGAAGAAGAATTCAAATCGCACAAATGTATCCTAGCAGCTCGTTCACCTGTTTTTTCGGACATGATGATGCGAGAGACACAAGAAAATAACATTGGTGGTCTGAACATTCAAGATGTCGACCCAAACACTTTCTCTGTCTTCCTAAAATACTTGTACACTGGAAGTAAAGACAATATTACATCAGAAAATGCCCATAAACTATTCAAAGTTGCAATAGAGTATCAGGTACACGAACTAAAAGAAGTTTGCTTGGATCATATGCTGAGAAATATTTCCGCAGAGAATTTCTGTGATATATTCTCTTTATCACTTCTTCACGAAAACCACGAGTTGATCGATGCATGTTCTGAGTTTTTTATAACAAATTCATTAGATATAATTGAAACTTCAAAGTGGCAACTATTTTTGAGTGAAAACCCCGTAGTAGGCAATGGACTATATATCAGATTGTTAAAATTGAATAAGTAGAAGAACTTATTATGCGAATAAATTTAGTTTATTTTATTTTTTGTATTATTGAAAACAGGATAGCAACTACTAAAAAATAAGAGTTATTCGTAGTTAGTTTTATTTATTTACTTTTGAGATGTCCCTAACTCTTTTCTGTTAAATCAGAAAGAAGTGTATAAAGCAAACCTCATGTAATAACATAAATTTAGACTTTTATTTAACCTTTAACTGATGTGACAGATATTGTCACGTAACTGCTGCGAAGCGGTCTGTCAGACCGCTCTATCAAAAGATGAATAAAAGGCGCGATTAACTCATAAGATAGTGTTTTTGTACTAAACTTTTTATATAGGACTGTTATAATTAAAATTCACCTATTCAACTCTGGCGATAGTACTAAAGTTCCAAACAAAACAAAATTTCAATATTGCTTGTAATTAAACTGAAAGTTACAAGTTAAACTATAAAAATTGAAAAAAGTAGCGGTCTGTGAGACCGTTAACATCAGTTAGAGGTTAAATTAAAAAATTAATATCTTTAAGTTTCCAAAATATAGAAAAAACATCTTAATGTAATTGCACAAAATCATATAACGTCTGTTATGAATCTGACATAGCAGCTATGTCACGATGACATCGCAGTGTGACTTTATGATTTTGCAGTGGCGAAGTTGCTGCGTCAATTTTCCCACCTTCCATTTTATATACGCCATCAGTAAAACATGTATGTTATCTCCAAGTGATATTCCATTTCATGTAGCTTGAGCGAAGATGATGGTAGACAGTGCAGATGGAGTGGAGCTTTTGGCAAAGAGTTAGGTACTGCAATAATGAAACAGTTTATAGGGAATATTTTCATTGTCAATTTGGCATTTCTGTTTTCAGTTTAAATACTCTTTGAAACAGCATTGAATACATCTACATTTAACCTTTAACCATTTATTGGTCGCCGTCGCATATCATATCTTCGGCCTTTTTTCTTTGCCCGTACGTTCGTTGTCGCATGTCATGCAACGAATAGGAAAATTGCACCGTTGAAATTAAATTCGTCGCTATTTACGACGTTGTGTTATATTCCATGATTGCATTTCGTAATTTTTGTATTTCTTCTTTTTAATTTTTTTCACGTATTTTTAATACAATTTTTATGCAAATATTTATCCTAAATATCTCAAAGAAATGGATTTGATAAAAAAAAAATCAGACTTAAAAAGAGGAAAAATTAAACTTGGGTGCATTGCAGGAAAAACTGAAAATCAATGATTGGGGCATTACATGTACAACAACCGGTAGGTCAAGCAAAAAATTTTGCTTAGTGGCAAAAATATTTTGCATTTTCGAATTAGGGACATATATTAATTTTCAGCAATTAAAAAAAAAAAAAAATGCTTTTTTTGGATCGGGAATTCGGAAAAAAAATCAGATTAAGAAGGGCTTAAAAAAGCAAGCGGTTTGTTGTAACATAAAGAAGCAACACACTGTATGCGTTATCCGTTTTTAAAGTATAAATAAGAATTTTTAAGGATGGTTTTGTTTACTGCAACATCCGGTAGTTAAAAAAAATAATCTGCTTAGAATTAACATTATCACGTCTGTTTGTTGTAACATTAAGACAGGGTAGGTTACTCCGTGCGTCAAGGGCTTTTAAAACTTAAATATACCAATTTTTGATGTTAAAGATGAATAATTTCTAATGTCTATTAGGAATGCGTATTAGTATAAATGTCACAGAAAAAAAAAAGAAAGGAAAAGAAACAATATAGAATAAATAGCACAATTACATGGGCGGCGTAATCCATACACTAGCGGGGATTTACCAATAAAAATAATGAAAAAAAGCAGAAAAAATGCAAAACTTCTACTGCAAACATTGATTGGATATTAAAGGATCTTTAGGAAGAGGATAAATGCCACAAAATACACCATTTAATCAATGTCTATTAACTGAATCAAACAGTGAATCATTTAAATTCGTACTTAATCACATAAATCAGCCCTGCAAAACACTATGTCTATTACACGTGCTTAACCCTCCGTCTACCAGACGGGTCCAATGGACCCGATGGGTACATTCGAAATATTTATTCTAACCAGAAATTTCTTTAAAATAAACTAAATGTGTAAACCAGACAATAATGAGTTAAGTAAATAAGTTCCATAGTTTTAAATAAGAATTCTGATGTGCAATATTTTTATAAAACTTGAGTAAAATTTTCGGTAGTTCTAGGGTTAACAATGAGTGAAATAGCTTTACTTAAATTTAATTTGAAAGTTTTTTTTTACTAATATAACACATCCAGTTATGAGAAAAGTGTTAATTTTACAACCCCCCGCATCCTCCCACTTTCACACACATCCATATAGTGTTGGAATTTTCTAATCGTAGGGAAAAACTAGATAATTTGCAATCTAGATAATTGTCAAGTATCCTAATCTTGTAACCTATAGATAATTTGTAAAACTAGAAATTTGATCTTCGGTGGAATTTTCCTGTCTTATTAAAATTAAGGTAAGAGCTATGGCAGAACTTACCTATGAACAAATTCATTATCGATCACAATGCAAGACACAATATACTTCTAAGTGAGATATAATCGGTCAGGCAGTTAACCAAAAAAGAAAAATTTTTTAGCCAAGATGATATTTAAATAAAATTATAAGGGAAAAAAAAAAAAAAAAAGCTTTTCTTAAAGGAAATAAATTATTCGTATCTGTTTGTTAAAAAAAAATGAAATAGATATATAGTTTTAAATCCCATTCCATGGCAAGGAAAAACGATCAACGACCTCATGAGGATGGAACCCACATCCATGTACAACCTGCCCGGAACTGAAAGGTTTGCCAACCTTTGGTTAGTCAAACTTTACCAACCATTCCATGGTTTACTCGAAGAACATCGGCTTATTTCTGAAGAAATCAATGACATTTATGTAAACTTAGGGGAACAAATGTTTATACCCCTGATGGGTCCGAAAGCAAATTTCATATATGTTTTTTACAGAATATCCTATTATCACCGGAAATACGCCACACTACTAAAAATAAGGTCAATTATTATAGAAAAAGAAGTTCGTTAAATGAAAGCTTGTAAAAATCAAAGTACCATTCCTTTGAGGATTGTGTCTGTTTCAATTTATGTTGAAGAAATGTGATTAGGTGACCGTCTACATATTTAAATTGTAACAAACTTAAAAATTTTCAATGCTATAACGAAATTTAACGTCATATTTTGATTTTCGATTAAATTTAAAATTTGGATGTAAATGGGAATTATTCGGTGAGGAAGTTCAGGGAGTTTAAATCTCTAACGTTAGGTTAATTGTTCATCATAGCTCCTCTAATCAATGTTTTTCCCGTTGATTCGCTTTATGTGAAGTTACTATTAACTATCCCAAACATAATTATGGGATTTTCATATATTTAGAAGCAAAACGGTGACAGATATTTAAAAAATTCTTGCAGGAGGGTTATGTATGATGTCAGGAGTTTTTTTACTGTGATTCTTGATTTTAGTTCAAATTTCAAACAATAGATGGCGCTGCGAGAAATAGGTGCTAGTTCCAGAACCCGATTTTTGGTACTTCGGGATCCGTTCAAAACATTTTCATCTCCTTTTTTCGCATGGGAGAAGAGAAAGGTCGAAAAATCGAGCCTGGATTTAGCACCTATAGCTTGCAGTGCCATCTATCGATCATATTTGTAACTAAAACTGGGAATCGCAGAATTAAAACTCCTGACATCTTATATAACCCTTCTGTAAAAAAAAATTAATATCTGTCACAGTTTGCAAGTTATTGAATTTTAAAATCCATCAGTAGTTTTTGGGACACACGGTATTTAGTCAAGAAAACATTTTAGTGCTTTATATAAGTAAAATCTTTGTTCTTTAAATGAATTTTTGTCATACGCCTCTGAAGAGAACCTACCACGCTACCAACCCTCATCTGAGGACCCACAAGACATTAAGGCGTATAGGTATAACTGTATATTAAACAAATACAGTGTGCCCGTATAGTCATGGCGCACTTTTGGCCGGTCACAGGAAATCAACGAAATAAGATGGAAATGGGAAATCTTCACCAAATAAAAGAAAAACTCTCCAAGTTTCATATTTGTTCAGTGCAGTTCGATGTGGCCTCCATTTGAAACAGAGAATCACAGACGTTATTCACTCTGTTACACCAGACGTCGTTAACTGTGTGTGGAAAGAACTTGAATATCGTTTAGATGTGTGTAAATTAATAAATGAAGGTCACATCAAACTACACTGAACAGGTATAAAACTTGGACATTTTTCTTTTATTTGGTGAAGATTTCACATTTCCATCTTGTTTCGCTGATTTTCTGTGACCAGTCAAAAGTGCACCATGACTTTACGGACACACTGTATATATATATATACATATATATATATATACACTGGTGGACAAAACTTAAGGACGAGTCACAAAATGCCAATTTTCATTCACGCGAATACTCAAAAGGAAGTAATGTAATTCGAATACGTAATTAATATCCCTGCAGAACAGCTAGTCCATATAACATCTCATTCAGGTCACACAGGGTCACAAGAGTCACAGTCACGACGGCGAAACAAAAAATAGGAAATTCCATACGTCTCTTTTATGAGTCTCAAATGACTACTATATGTGACTCCACTGACAGGTCACTGTGACTGCTGCCTTGTAGCGAGTCACCAGGTGACTTTACAATGTCGTTTCAATGAGACTCTCGTGTGACTCTCATCTGGAGACTCAATTTCAAAGTCATTGTGAACGTTGCATTATGATAAATCACCAAATAATGCCACATTAAAGTCACATGGTGACTTTTCACCTCTTTTCCCAGTAGTGACTTCACAGTAGGGTCTCTGTCACCATTTGACAAAGTCATGTGACAGAAAGTCACCATGTGACTTTAATGTGACATTATTTGGTGATTTATCATAATGCAACGTTCACAATGATTTTGAAATTGAGTCTCCAGATGAGAGTCACACGAGAGTCTCAATGAAACGACATTGTAAAGTCACCTGGTGACTCGCCACAAAGCAGCAGTCACAGTGACCTGTCAGTGGAGTCACATATAGTAATCATTTGAGACTCATAAAAGAGACGTATGGAATTTCCTATTTTTTGTTTCGCCGTAGTGACTGTGACTCTTGTGACCATGTGTGACCTGAATGAGATGTTATATGGACTAGCTGTTCTGCAGGGATAGCAATTATTCGAATTCTATTACTTCCTTTTGAGTATTCGCGTGAATGAAAATTGGCATTTTGTGACTCGTGCTTATGTTTTGTCCACCAGTGTACATTGTAGCCAATATAGTTTTTTTATGGTCATATTCATGTTCAGCATATCGGCATTATTAAGGATTATTATTTATTTTTTATTGAAAGCATTAAGCTCATTCATTTAACAACTCACAACGCGTAAATACACATTATACTTATCATTTTCGTACCCAACAACAGCAACAAAAATTCATGGTTTTTCTGCATTTGAGTAAACACCCCTATACAGCGAGAAACAACACCGCATTAAAGATTAAGTGTTATGCCTACTCGCTGAAAATGGATCTTTACTTATTTGAAAAAAAAAAAAAAAAAAAGCTTAGCATTCTTAAACAAAGAACTTCTATGCTGTAAAAAAACCCAAATGTTTATTAATCTTCAAAACAATAATATAACCACGAACGAAATATACAGTAACATCTTCCGAGTTGCCCATAATTCCAAAAAGCGTTCTTTAGTTTTAGAAACCTCAGAAACCAATACATTTTCCACATTTAAAGCGTTAACATTTTTTTTTTCAAACTGGAATATCGGTTTTAGGATGTTGTGAATTCTTCAATTAAAATTTTCAGCTACGTAATTGAATTTGTACGTAAAAGAGCAATAGAATAATGTTAACATTATTGTTAAGGCTAAAGCTGTTAGTTTATTATTTTTATTTGTAAAACAAGTTTGTTGAACATGAAAATGTTTTAAAATCATGAATATATAGTTTAACTATATTACGAGTATTACTTGTTTTTACTTTCTTTTATCTTTACAAGAAGAAAGTATTGGATTCGTGAAAAATTTTGATTTCCGGTTTTCGATGGATTTACACGTTTTAGAAGGTCCTGAACACGATTTGATGGTTTTTACAAAATGTCTGTCTGTGACTCTGTGAGCTGTCTGTCTGTCTGTCTGTCTGTCTGTGTATGTGACACAAATTTTGTGGGCGCTCTATCTCAAGAACTAATGCACGGAATTTAATAAAAATTGATATTCAGTTAGTGCCTAATACAAATTGATGCTGATTACTTTTTAGTGAATATCACCAACATATGTCGCTGTTATGCTGCATTATTCATGATTATCGCAATAGCTCTATCTCAAGAACAAATTCACGAATTTTCATCAAACCTCAAATTCAGTTAGTCCCTAATATAAATTACTGCTGTTTAATTTTTGGTGTAAATCGCCCAACAGGTGGCGCTGCTATGCTGCGTTATTCATGCTTATCGCAATATCTCTATCTCAAAAACAAATGCACGGATTTTCATCAAACCTCAAATTCAGTTAGTCCCTGATATAAATTAGTGCTGTTTAAGTTTTGGTGTAAATCGCCCAAGAGGTGGTGCTGCTATGCTGCATTATTCATGATTATCGTAATAACTCTATATCAAGAACAAATGCACGGATTTTCATCAAACCTCAAATTCAGTTAGTCCCTGATATAAATTAGTGTTGTTTAAATTTTGGCGTAAATCGCCCATTGTTTACATAAATGAATAGGGGAGATGGGGGCACATGTGAACAGTCCCATAAATATAGCTTTTTCTTATGACTGGATTAATTTCTATAAACAAAACCTACTCAATATAGTAAATAGAACTTTCTTTTATACATGGTAATTTTTAAAAAATCACCTGTATAGCTCTTACATTTTTTAATAATTTTATAAATTCGAAAAATTGTTCACATGTGCCCCATCAGCGGGGTAGTTGTGAACACACGTAGGGCACATGTGAACACAAGAAAAAATATCCTTTGACATGCTTTTTATTCTGTTATTCATTTGTCATCGTAATCATTAGTTAATTACCTCTGAAATTCAACATAAAGAGATATATATATATATATATTTCTCTAGTTTCTGGGTGATATGTTTAAGCAAAAGATTATAAAATGAAAATAAGTAGATTTTGGCGGCGGAGGCTTAGATGATTCATTGAGTATTGCTGAAATAAAATAAAAAAATAAAGAAGCAATTTTAAAAAATAAATTAAAACTTTTAAATTTTGCTTAGGGGTTTTTGTTTGGGGAAAATTTTAGGGAGGGGGCGGTTACATACTATTTATCTCAAATCTGCCGAAATACGAAAGATTCCGACTGTTATATTTGCCTTATTTACTTGTAAATTATAGATAAAGAAGGGTTTTTTAATGATTTAAAAAAAATCTCGACTATAACTCCCCCCCTTTCCCCTAACTTCTTTTGCTTTTGAAAGAGGGAGGGGGTTACAATAGGGATTTTACGGTAGTTATCGGTTTAAAATTTTTACTTTCTTAAAATATTACTCATTTCTATCTCCATTCAAAGCATCATATACATAACTGTTTTAGATATGGAAGTAAGCCATCACTGCAAGTTTAGAACAAATGCAATAGAAAAATTTGCAAAGTTGTTGAAGGTAATACTTTTGTATTAACAAAGCATAAAAAACATTGTTGTAAACTGTTTAGTAAAATAATATATAACACTTTTTGCATTTTAGAAAACATTAAATTTATTTAAAGCACAATTGAATGTAAACGAGCTTGTTGCTCTTTATGTATTTGCTGAAAGATGTGTTTGATGAAGTTTCAATGCAAAATCAACTTTGTGTGAGTAAAATATCTTCTATTTCAGGAAAATTATAGATAATGGAACTGACATTAATTATCATTAAGTTAACGGAAAGGAACAGAATCACAGAATGATTATTGGGGCACTTATGTACGGTTCATATCTGCCCCAACTTGTCTGTTCACAAGTGCCCCACATTGCTGCTTCTGTTAAATTGATAAATCATTAACATTTCTCAATTTTAGAAGAAAAAGATCTTTATCAAAAACATTTATTAGTATTCATAGTATATGTTAAAACACTCAAATTCAAATAAATGAATGAATAAATAAAGTTATACGCTTATCAACTTGGAACAAAGATTTTACTTTTGAGATCTAAAAACAGTGTTTTGGCTACAGAGGACAAACAGAATGTCAAAAAGCTTCAAAAATTTTTTACCATATGTCTACAGGTGCTGCAATCTTTAGTAAATTTTCAAATAAAAAAAAACTTATAATAACTATTGAACAAGTAAGAAAAATCATGCGTACAGCATAGATTATAAAACACTTTCCAACACTCCCGGAACTTTACCGAAACTTCGTTACTTAGGGAAATAAGGTAGCTAAGATAACTAAGTAAACATTTAAAAATCAGATTTCAGTAATTACCGCCCATAGCCAAATGTGTATTCTAATTCTTTTGAACAGCACTGTATTCGATCTGTATGTTGATATATATACTATATAACGGGAAAATATAGTTTAGCAAGAAAATGCATAACAGGTTGAAATTCATCTTTCAGCAATTTATGCTAATAGATGGAAACATACTTGAATACTTTTGTACAGCCCCGTAGTTTACCTAGTTCCTTTATTACATGCCAGTATTTAGCTAAAATTTAATTCAAACTAAAACACGCTTAAAACTACTGGAATTACATTTACAGAAATTATCACCCATAGACGGCCATGTATCCAACTCTTTGCTTGGCCCTGTATATCATTTTATTTATATTCTACAAATATTTCTTAGTACACTAAATTCAGTTCATCGTAATAACTCCTTTAAAACCTACCTTTAAGCAATTTATGCTCATACTCAGTAACCTTTACGAATGCATTTCTGTAGCTCTGTATATGAACTATAGCATTTATATGCACTTTATAGTATGCATAAATATAGTGAACAAGTAGGTAAGTGTGATCATAGATCGCACACAGGGTTTCGTTTAATATTCCCTTCAAAACACTTTATCCTTTTGAAAAATCTGTTAGCTCCACATTTCGCAACCAGGGGCGCACTCTATTCTAAACAAACCTCTATCCGAACGAAACCCTGTTTTATAGACTATCCGTAGATATATTAGTCGAGGGGATTGGACCGATAGCACCCGAGATAAGTAGATGCCCATGGCGGTAAAATATGGAACTAAAATATGTAAGTCTATGGTCGATTGGCCTCAGGTGTTCTGCTATAAGTATACAAAATTTCAAATCTGCAATTTAATAAGGGGCTCAGTTAGAAAGAATTGCTTAAAATACGCTTGTGGGAGCCCAAAGGGTTAAATGTACGATTTTTTCAAAATTTTATAATTTGTCGCTTGATGTGAGGTGTTCAGCTATAAATATGCCAAATTTCACGCCTCCAACTTAATTAGGGCTCATTTAGAAAGAATTGTTTAAAATACACATGTGTTAACCCAAAGAGTTAAATGTACGACTTTTTCAAAATTTTATGATTTGTCGTATGATGTGTGCTGTTCAGCTATAAGTATGCAAAATTTCAAGTCTCCAACATGTATAGTTTCTTAGAATGGGCTGTTGCAGACGGACAGACAGACATAGGAGCGAGACGAATAGGGTTTCGTTAGATGAACGAAACTCTAAAAACGCATATCATAATTAAAAATGCACTTCGAGCAATCGTTACTAATATACAGTAATTCAGATACAATATAGTATGAAATCTTTTCAAATACACCGCAAACAATTTCCCCCTATACCATTATGAACGGAATTATTTTGTGTGGCCCTGTAAATGAACAATAAGTATTCTTTGCGCCGCATATTAAACAGAATGCATATTTTAGTGGACTTCATAAATGAATATCAATTTTACTATGTTTGAAAGAGTGTAACACCATTAAAAATCATTTGAAACGATGTTTTCCCATTGGCCGTAATGTAACGGAAAACTTTTGACTGTCCCTGTAAATGAACTAAACATGTTACAAACTTCATTTGAAATAGGGAACGTGCTATGGTAGAGGTCACTAAAATCCAAAAATTTTAGAACGATCCGAGCATATTTACGAGAGTTAGAGCGTGGACAGACGGACAGACCGTCAGACGGCCAGACAAACCGAAGTCATAAACACTTTTCAACTTTGTTGGAAAGTGTTAAAAATTGCGATGTTCACATCTGCCCCCATCTCCCCTAAATAAAATGACAGCCCAACATGTTCCCGTGGAGGTGGAGAATTTAGAGGTCTGCATGGCGCCGGGCCTTGTCTGTCCCGAAACTCGAGTCCGGAAGGGGCTGATTTAATTTCATTGGACGAGTCAGATCAGGCCTTGACTTCATTATTCCCCGGCCGGTCTGGGTTCGGGTTTTATTTTTTAGGAAGACTTGGGCCAGGAATTGATTTCATTATTCAAGTGCCGTGTAAGACATCAGTATGAGGCTATCCTGTAAAAACTGAAGGTAAAAATTTGTGACATTTTATATTTCTTTAACAGAACTTTTGAGTAACAGTACGCACGCGTTATATCCAAATTTAATTTGGGTTAATAAATTACTGGGACATTTATGCTATCTTTTTAGATTTTTAAGATTATGATATTTAGGAATAATCTTTTTTAAATTACTGTTTCAACCTACTGTACGAGCCGACAAGCGAAATAGAGTAGGATAGGCCTATTACCCCCTCCTTCGATTTTGATATTTAATTACATTTTCTTTATCTCTCGTGATTTAAAAAAAAAAAAAAAAGTAAAATTTATTCTTCATATGTGACATAAATAACTAAACACTAAGAGAAATAATTAAAGGTACATATATAATAAGACAGACTTGAACACAAGTTCAGGTTGTGTTCAAGTCTGTCTTATTATATATGTACCTTTAATAATTAAATAAATACATTCAGACGTTAATTTATGTGTGCTTTAATTAACTAAGAGAAATAATTCAGCAGTAAGAGAAGAATTTTTGACAAGTGGCTCTGCGCCCTGAACACCACGTGGAAGATAAATTTTAATTGTGTTTTTCATTTTACTTTTGTGTTTCAAATTTATCTTAAACAGAAGCCTCAAGGGGACAAGCCCTCTGAAGAGGCAGTGTTGCAACTCAATCTTTTATGGGGAAGGAAATGTTACTTATTGGGTATTTCGGACGGCCATCGTTCCGTAATGAGGGGAAAAACTTTCAGAACGAATGTGGATTCCTGCTTGGACTAAAGCATGTAATGATACGGCATAAAGCAAAGTGAAATCCTTAATAAGATTTATGCTTGTGTTGTACAATGTGTAGTGTGATTAAACAGTTTTAAACGTTTAAACGGAATTAGTATTATTAATAATTAATTGAGAAATTTATATTTTACGAAAGACTGATCGACTCTTACACAAGCAGATCCTTCTTAATTGTTCTGTATAGATTTTTACAGCGATATCACATCTAACAGTAAACGTTATTACCAGTTGATTGGCACCAGTATTTATAGAATTGCTTCATAGAAGAAATAACATTTTATCATTCTTTTTTAACCATTTGGAAAAATGGATATTGTCCTCGTCAGGGTAGGAAATCAAAAGCATATCTGAAGTTTTTTATTGGTTTAACCTGCATTTTATTCGTTTTCTGATTGGTCTATACACTAATCTTTACTTTCAACAGAGATGGTTACGTGTGTTGCCACTATGACAAAAAAGTAATAAAAACTACAAAAAAAAAAATTAATAACTCAGAAACAAACTGAGATACAACTTTCAAACAAATTGCATTTAAAAGTACATTTTTTTTTCTCTATATGACGGTGTAAAAAGTAATATTGTGGGATGTTTAGAAGTTTAAGAATGAAATTTCATTTAAAATGGGTCGTCAGGTTTCTTGGAAATCTGACAATGGAAAAGCCTTTTCCCGAACAGCCAATGAAATGCGTATAATACGTAAGTTTGAGGTGGATAATACATAAAATTCATGAAATCTGACGGGTCGCTGGCGATTTTTGTCGCTCGCAATTTTTACGTGTAATAACATTATTAATGCTTAATTCATGGCGTACGTAATGTATGATCAACTCCGTGCGATTTTTTATGTCTTAAATTTTAGTCTTTGAAAAAATCATTTCCCAAATGGTCGTTGTAATTTGTTAAATTGCTTTTTTTAAAAAATCTATAATTGCACTAATTTTGGTTATTATGAGAATCCTCATGTCAAAATCTGCCCCCTTGACCTCAAATAAATTTTAGCTCACTCCCAAGGGCGCCCATATGATTAATTTTAGGGGTGGGGGGCTGAGAAAAATCTCAACTTCCACCAAAACTATCATACATTTTAGTAAACATTTAAGGTACTTTGCGTTTTTTCGCGATCTTTTGACGAAATTTGCGTTTTTTCGCGATCCTTTGGCGATATTTGCATTTTCCCCACGATTATTTGTCGAAATTCTTGTTTTTTTTTATCCTTTGGCGAAATTTGCGTTTGTTTTGCGATCTTTTGACGAAATTTGCGATTTTTCTTCGATTCATTGACGAAATTCGCTTTTCTCCCTTGATTCTTGAACGAAATTCGCTTTTTTTCACGATCCTTTGACGAAATTTGCATTTTTTCGTGATTTTTTTTCTCGAAATTTGAGTTTTTACAGCGATATTTTGACGAAATTTAAGTTTTTTTCCCTGCAATCCTTTGAAGAAATTTGTGTTTTTTCGCGATTCTTTGACGAAAGTTGCCTTTTTTTCTGCGATTCGTTAACGAAATTCGCGTTTTCACGTGACTCTTTAATGAAATTCGTGTTTTTTGCGATCCTTTGACTAAATTTGCGTTTTTTCCGCGATTCTTTGACGAAATTTGCGTTTTCCCCGTTTTCACGTGACTCTTTAACGAAATTCGCTTTTTTCTCAATCTTTTGACGAAATTCACCCTTTTTCAGCGATCCTTTGACGAAATTTGTGATTTTTTCTGCAAACTATCGACGGAATTGATTTTTTTGGCGACCATTTGTAAAAATTCGAGATATTCTTCGGGGATATTTTTTATGCTCGAATTTTCGGATTGATGACCGATTATTGTTAAATCTGTCTCTAATTTCTCAGCGTTTTGTTTTCGCAAAATCAGTTTTACTTGTGAAAATGCATCCTGTCTCTAACGAAATCCTTCCTTATGTAGAAAAAGTGTTATCGTCTTGTAGGAAAAAAAACCCACACAGTAACACCCGCTAAGATAAAGATTGTCTAAAACGGAATTTGTTTCCTATCTTGTGTTTTTTCTCTTTGCAAGAAGCTCTATTCGAAAGCACTAATTAAAAACTCGTGAAAACACAACCTGTCTAAAACAGAATTTGGCTTTAAAAGAAAAAAAATCATGGTAATGACAAAATGAATTCCCAACAATTAAAGCTGCTAAGATGGAAACCCGTCTAAAACGGAAAATTCTTCTGGTGCCTTCTGATCTTTTCAATGCAGGTTTTATTATGCTTTGTCTAATGTTCTCTACAAGTTAAAATTTTCCTATTTTGCAACTGATTTATATTAAAAAAAAGTTTGACAAAACCAAAATGTAGGGGGGGGGGCTAAAGCCCCTCCTTGCCCCCTATATGGGCGCCCTTGCTCACTCCTGGGTATTATGCATGACGTTATAAACATATATCTTACTTTAGATCAAATATAAAAGTGATACTGAACTCTATATTAATTTAATTTTAAGGGGATATGCGGTTTTTACTTTCTTCTATCTTCAATAGAAGAAAGTATTGTAATCGAAATTTTTTTTCGACTTCCGGTTTTCGACGGATTTACACGTTTTAGGGGTCAGAAATCCCAAAAAACATGTTTATAGAAAATGTCTGTGTGTCCGTATGTCCGTGTGTCTGTATGTCGCCATTGTACCACCGAAAATTACATGAAGTTATGCATAGAATTGAACCAAATTTTTTTTTAAAGTTTGTGGCTATGGCAAGCAGGTCCTCCATTAATTTGGAAAAAATCCGCCACTAGGGGGCGCTGTAATAGCGATTTTTGTGGCATTTTGAATATTGTACCACCGAAAACTGTATGAAGTTAAGCATAGAATTCAACCAATTTTTTTTTTTTTTTTGAGTTTGTGGCTATTGCAAGCAGGTCCTCCCTAAATTTGGAAAAATTCCGCCGGTAGGGGGCGCTGTAACAGCGATTCTTCTGCGATTTTTGTGCATTTTGAATATTGTACCATCGAAAAGTATATGAAGTTATGCATAGAATTGAACCAATTTTTTTCTATAAGTTTGTGGTTATGGCACGCAGATCCTCCATTAATTTCGAAAAATTCCGCCGGTAGGGGGCTCTGTAATAACGATTTTTGTGCATTTTGAATATTGTACCATCGAATAGGGTATGAAGTTATGCATAGAATTGAATCAAATTTTTTGTCTATGTTTTTGGCCATGGCAAGAAGGTCCTCCCTAAATTTGGAAAAATTCCGCCGGAAGGTGGCGCTGAAAGAGAATTAAAGAAAGATAATTAAATGGTAAAAGATTAAAGAAAATTCAACAAGTGATATGTTCAAAAAGGCTTTTTAAAAATTAATGGGAAGACTTTTATTTACACAATTTTACTACCTAGTTTATTTTGAACACTTTTGAATTTATATTGCCTACTTATCTCCAACAGGGTTACTATTCTACATTTTTGTCTAGCGAAACTAGTGTAAAAATTAAGAAAGTGAAATGATTAAAGAAAATTAAAGAAGTGATATGTTCAAAAAGACTTTGTAAAAATTAATGGGAAGACTTTTATTTACACAATTTTACTACCTAGTTTATTTTGATCACTTTTGAATTTATATTGCCAACTTATCTCTAACTGGGTTACTATTCTCCATTTTTGTTTGGGGAAACAAGTGTAAAAATTAAAAAAGTGAAATGATTAAAGAAAATTAAAGAAGTGATATGTTCAAAAAGACTTTGTAAAAATTAATGGGAAGACTTTTATTTACACAATTTTACTACCTAGTTTATTTTGATCACTTTTGAATTTATATTGCCAACTTATTTCTAACTGGGTTACTATTCTCCATTTTTGTTTGGGGAAACAAGTGTAAAAATTAAAAAAGTGAAATGATTAAAGAAAATTAAAGAAGTGATATGTTCAAAAAGACTTTCTAAAAATTAATGGGAAGACTTTTATTTACACAATTTTACTACCTAGTTTATTTTGAACACTTTTGAATTTATTATATTGCCAACTTATCTCTAACTGGGTTACTATTCTCCATTTTTGTCTGGGGAAACTAGTGTAAAAATTAAGAAAGTGAAACGATTAAAGAAAATTAAAGAAGTGCTATGTTCAAAAAGACTTTCTAAAAATTAACGGGAAGACTTTTATTCACACAATTTTACTACCTAGTTTATTTTGAACGCTTTTGAATTTATATTGTCTACTTATCTCTAACTGGGTTACTATTCTCCATTTTTGTCTGGAGAAACTAGTTTAAAAATTAAGAAAGTGAAATAATTAAAGAAAATTAAAGAAGTTATATGTTCAAAAAGACTTTTTAAAAATTAATGGGAAGACTTTTATTTACACAATTTTACTACCTAGTTTATTTTGAACACTTTTGAATTTATATTGCCTACTTATCTCTAACTGGGTTACTATTCTCATTTTTGTCTGGAGAAACTAGTGTAAAATTTAAGAAAGTGAAATGATTAAAGAAAATTAAAGAAGTGATTCGTTCAAAAAGACTTTAAAAAATTAATGGGAAGACTTTTATTTACACGATTTTAGTATCTAGTTTATTTTGAACACTTTTGGAATTTATATTGCCTACTTATCTTCAACAGGGTGACTATTCTCCATTTTTGTCTAGGTGAAGCTAGCATACAAATTAGGAAAGTGAAATGATTAAAGAAAATTAAAGAAGTGATTCGTTCAAAAGAACTTTCTAAAAACTGGCTGGGAGACTAATTTTTAGTGTTCTGTACTTAAAAAGTAAAAACGGAACCATTATAAGATCACTCCTGTGTCTGTCTGTCCGTCTGTCACAGCCATTTCACTCGTAAACTATGAAACGTGGAAAGTTCAAATTGCCTGAATTAATAAATGCTAGTGACGCACATATTTATAGATTATTAACCATTCACGAATATATTTAGGAAAAATATAGAGGTGTTAATTAAATTACTTAAAAAAATCTTTTCTTTGTATATCGTGTGAAAGCTTTCGTAACGCCGAATTCAAAAATACCTTTCTTTTAATTTCAGGTATTATATTTTCAGAGATATCGTTGAAAATGTAATGCAAAAATATGTCCCCCCCCCCTCCTCCATTTCCGAATCTACTGCAACTAAAATTAGGAAAAAATTAGGAGTAGTAGAAGTATTTTAAACCTTTTAGGAAAATTATAACATTTACTCTAGGACACATAATTTTAGAGAAAATTGCTACACACAAGTTTCGATTTGCAAGCGTTCAACAAAGGGGTTAAAGATCGCTAAAGGTACCTATCGTCGCAGAAGTATAGAAGCATATATAATAATATCCATAGTCATAAGGGAGGTATGATAAGGATTTTCGAAAATAAAAATGTCGGTAATTAGCCGAGATATTAAACCTTTAAAGATACGGACGGTTTTGGACATACATAAAGACACGGGCGACGCACTCTATCCGCCATCGGCTTTCAAAGCTTAGATAACAATTTTTAATGATACATTTGTGTAATGCAATGCCCATTTACGAATCATATATTTATACGGAAACCCTCTCTGCGCAAGTAATACTCGCACTTGACCGGTCATTTTTAAATATAATTTTACTGCTTGCTTTATTTTGAACACTTTTGGAATTTATACTGTCTACTCATCTTTAACAAAGTTACAATGCTCAATTTTTGTCTCGGGAAGTTAATTTACAAGTTAGAATAAAAATTAGACTATTTTTATCTTTTTTTTTTTTACATAATTTTACTGTCTACTTTATTTTGAATACTTTTGTAATTTATATTGCCTTCTTATACCCAGAAGGTAAAAAATTAAAATGCTTTTCAACTTTTTTTGAGTATCTTGTATTTATGGATTTTCAGACGAAAATCGATATGATTTCTCAATTATTAAAAAGCATAAATCAATGATTTTCTTTTATTTTTTGTCTAGGAATCAGAGAATTGCAGCAAGATTTCAAGAAAATGTTACGTAACGTAAATGCCGATGTTGTTTTAAGAGTGAGAGATCAGGAATTCAGAGCCAACAGACATATCCTTACATCTTATTCTCCAGTTTTCTTGGCTATGTTGACGCCAGATATCCGTTTAATACCTATAGATGCTGATCCGACAATTTTCTCCGTTTTTCTTAATTATTTGCATACCGAGAATTTGGAGAATATTACGCCGGAAAATGCTTCAGAACTACACATGATGGCGGATAAATATGACGTTGTCAGTCTGAAAATAATATGCTTGAATTACATGCTGGAAAATATTTCTGTCGATAATTTTTGCGATGTACTTTCTGTTGCAGTTCTATACGTAGAGGAAGATCTCAAAGAAGCTTGCTTTGAGTTTTTTTCAAGAAGATCAAGGGAAATCGTGCTGACATCCAAGTGGCAAATATTTTTGAGAGAGAATCCAGTAACAGGAAACGAACTGTTAATAAGACAATTGATTCGTTGATTGGATAACTATAATAAGGTAAACAATTGAACGAATTATAATATGCTGAGGAATATTTCTGTTTATAGCATGATAACATTTGAAGGTAAACAATTGAACGAATTATTATATACTGAGGAAAATTTCTGTTTATTACATTTGAAGATAAACAGTTGAACGAATTATTATATGCTGAGGAATATTTCTGTTTATAACATTCGAAGATAAACAATTGAACGAATTATTATATGCTGAAGAATATTTGTGTTTATAACATGATAACATTTGAAGACAAACAATTGGACGAATTATTATATACTGAGGAATGTTTATAACATTTGAAGATAAACAGTTGAACGAATTATTATATACTGAGGAATATTTCTGTTTATAACATTTGAAGATAATCAGTTGAACGAATTATTATATACTGAGGAATATTTCGGTTTATAACATTTGAAGATAAACAGTTGAACGAATTATTATATACTGAGGAATATTTCTGTTTATAACATTTGAAGATAAACAATTTAACGAATTATTATATGCTGAGAAATATTTCTGTTTATAACATGATAACATTTGAAGATAAACAATTGGACGAATTATTATATACTGAGGAATATTTCTGTTTATAACATTTGAAGATAAACAGTTGAAAGAATTATTATATACTGAGGAATATTTCTGTTTATAACATTTGAAGATAAACAGTTGAACGAATTATTATATGCTGAGGAATATTCCTGTTTATAACATTGGAAAATAAACAATTGAACGAATTATTATATGCTGAGGAATATTTTATGGTGATAATATTTGCGACATATCGCTAAAACACGCACAGAAACATCAGAGAAAGAGCTAATTTTGGCAACTTTTCAAATAAACTAGTCGGATGTGCCAATCTGAAAAATTTCTTCTTTCTCATACATGTTAATATTTCAAAAAGTTGTTACACATATTAATACTTCAGTGTTATTACTTCAATACTGCACCAACTTTGATGTGCCAATCTGAAAATTTTCTTCTTTCTCATACATGTTAATATTTCAAAAAATTATTACACATGTTAATACTTCAGTGTTATTACTTCAATACTGCACCAACTTTGATGTGCCAATCCGAAAATTTTCTTCTTTCTCATACAGGTTAATATTTCAAAAAGTTGTTACACATGTTATTACTTCAATACTGCACCATCTTCGATGTGCCAATCCGAAAATTTTCTTCTTTCTCATACATGTTAATATTTCAAAAAGCTGTTACACATGTTAATACTTCAGTGTTATTAGTACTTCAATACTGCACCAACTTTGATTTTCCTCTTAAATTTCTGCTTCACTTTAGTAATAGGAGTAAAAATGAGTTTAATCTCAATCATATTATTCTATAAAATCAATATTTTTCATTATTCTGCTGTACATCAGCTGCTTGAGAATTGCCGGTTTAACTAGTTGTGAATTGTCCGTCGCTCCATAAACAGCCGATGTAACAACAGAACTGAAAAAAATTGCTAACGCAGTGCCCTCTGCCGGGGAAAATCCCCCATTTTCAAGGACCTGAAGTCCATAGTCAAAAACTTATAGATGAAGTTTGGTTCCATTCTATGCATAACTTTGTACTATTTTTCGTCATACAATAATGAAAATGGCACCAAAAATCGCTATTACAACGCTCCTTCCGGCAAAATATCTCCAAATTGGGACTTGCTGTTAACGAAACTAATATTAAAACCAATAACTGCTAATAACGAAAAACATATGTATGAATTTTGGTTCAATCCTATGCACTTTTTAATAATCAATAATGAAAATGGCACAAAAAGTGCTATTACAGCGCCCCCAGCTGCTGGAATGTTCCCAAATTCTCGTGGGACCAGCTGGCCATAACCAAAAACATATATGAAACTTGGTTCAATTCTATGCCTAACTTCGTATATTTTTCGATAATACAAAGAGGACATACACACACACACGGACGGGCAGACAGACATTTTGTATAAATGTTTTTCGCGATCTGTGACTCCTAAAACGTGTAAATCCTTCGAAAACCTAAAGTAGAAAAAAAAAATCGTTTACAATACTTTCTTCTTTAAAAGGAAGAAAAATGAAAAGGTTGGTGAAAGAAAAAAATATAAAACAATGAAATTTCAGAATAATGATTTTATGTTAAGAAATGCTAAGTCATATTAATAATAATTAGTAATATTAGAATTAGAATTTTTTTGTGCGTAATTTATTTATAAATTAATATCCTTGGAACTCTGGGTAATATTATTAAATGATATTTTCTATATTTCCTTCTACATTATTTTTTATATCTTTGAAATAATTGTTAAAATATTGTTTAACATGGGATTTATTTGCGTTAGATATCTAATATAACCTGATTTTGTGTCGTGTGATGTTTTTGATTGATGTGCAATAATAAAAGCGTTACATTGACTAAAAATCCCAATATTTATTTATACGGGGGGGGGGGTCACCAATTATTCATTTGAATAAAGTTAAACTATATACATATATACTAGGAGGCTCAGCCCCCTGCGAGCTACGACCGCCAACCCCCGTTCAGACTTCGCAGCCTCTGAAAATATGGTAATGTGCCCTGTTTAAAAAATATTATTAGGTTACGAAAGATTGAATGATATTATCATCATACCAGCGGCTATTTTCTGTAATCGGGTTGCCATGCTTCTCCGTTTAAATGGGGCATTTTTCGGTTACCATGGCCTCATCCATCATTGTCGTAGCAACTGATGACTGTGGGGTTGATAAGTAAGAGCAATTACACATTTGAAAATCAGCTTGTATAGAATGGTACATTAAAAATGTCGCTATATTTCTGCCTTTTATAAAGACGCTATGGACAATATTCTTCCTTAAGGTTCGAGGTTAAAAAACTCCGTCTGCTTGGAAATAGCTTTCAAGAACCACGGTATTGAAATCCATTGTCTTTGCGCTTATATTATATGTTTTAATTGAGTTTTGGATATTTTCAGGAACAGGTGTAACTTATTTATGAATTCTTTTATCTATTTTGATGCACCAACATGCAAATTTTTATGTTTTTTTTTTTTTTTTTTTTTTTTTAATTAATTAATAAGAATATCCGAATTTTCTAATATGTATTTATCGAATTTTAATTTAAAGTATTTTGCGAATACATTTACCTGTATTTATGCTGTATCAAGTGATGTAATATAGAAATAAATTTGCTAGCCGCATTTCTTTTATACCATGTGACGTCACATTAAAATTAAATGTATCATTTTAAAATATGACGTAATTTCTACTATTAAATGCATTTGTCTTGCAATAATTTATTTATTTTTAAGTTTTTTTTTTCTCTTTTAGGTAGCTTTCATTACAAAAAGCTACCTATTGCAGCCGTTCGGAGGAAAGCAATTTCAAAAAATTTTGGTATATTTTCATCGATCATGACCCCCAGACCCCGAAACCACCCTCCGTTCAAAATTGATATATATATATATATATATATATATATCCATATATATATATATATATTACCATTAATTAAACATAACCTGCCACCGTCAATTATTATGAATTAAAGCTGTAAGTATTAAAAAAAATATTATAAGAATTATTATGGAAGAAAAAAGAAAAAAGTGGACACCGACAAAAATTGAAAAGCTTATACATTGAATTACGTTATCGAGGGCACAGAATTCAATGATATAAGCAAAATGGTTGTTTTCTGTGGGAGAAATAAGCTAAAGCTAAAATTAATTTTCCCCTGTGCCCGAACAACCACCAAAATCAAGTGAATTGATTAAAAATGAAAGCAGAATAGAAACAAATAATATGAAATGGAAGAATCAATAAAACGTATTTAAATATTTATAGGATATAAAATAGAAATAATAAACACCATACCGATTAATATTTCAGTATTTTACAAAAATCCATGTGCACATGTCTTCCAGTATATCAAAAAGATTAAGGTGAATAAAACAGTTAAGAAATCACAGTAAATGATACCAAAGGATGCAGTTAATACATTTTGAAATAATATTTGAAATACCTTGTAAAACAAATTTAATCTAATATAAAATATATAGAAATTAATTACATTATTTAAAATGCACTATTAAATTAATAGATAACAGTTTAACAATATCGTCAAAATTTAGCTAAAAATACACCCTGGTGTATAAAATATAACTAAAATGGAGCTAGAAAAATTAAAAATAAGAGCAATATGAAAGATACAATTTTAGTGCTGCCATCTATTAATAATTATATTAAACATCTATCGCAAGATAAAAATTTGCAAGCATTTGAATGTAAATAACTGTTTAAACAGCAAAACCAAACAAATCCTTATATATAGAGAATTATAAACCTAATATAAATCACACAAAGTATTTAAAACTATTGTTAATAAAATTTAAAAGCATACAATATGTTCTATTAGCTAAATTATTTAAACTAAACTAAGAGTTTAAATAATGTTAGAACATTGATAATATATAGCATATATCTATATGCTATAAAACAAAATAAATTCAGTAATAATTAATATAAATAATTATTAAAAATTATCTAAAAATTATTTTTTAATGAATTATATATAAGATACTTATAAAATGAACAGGAAATATCAAACATGTGGAAGTATATAGAAGGTTAAATAATACTTAAAATCCCATTACTTAAAACGCACAAATATAGAATGTGGATTATTTTCAGACATCCATAAAAATCCATAAAGTATGAATATGGGACATTCAAAAACATTAAACTAAGAGTGGCATACTATTAGTAATTAATCTGATATTGTCCTTAGTAAATTAGAATTTAATAACAAATAATTGTAAATTAGATTAATGAATAATTAAGCTAATTATAATATTAATGAAAATCTCCAACTTACATATAAAATATCAAATCAACATCCACATAAAATACATAACAAAAAAAAAAAAAAAATAGTAATAATACAAGAGCCCCGCTTTTTTTTTTTTTTTTTTTTTTTTTTTTTTTTTTTTAATAAATAATTAACCATTGCGTATTATCCAGACAACACCACCCTCCTCCGTATATATATATATATATATATATATATATATCTGACCTATGTCACACTGTAACTCTCGTATTTATGAACCGATTTCGATGTAATTCGGTGTGTACATAGTACATACCAATGTCTCGACCGAGTTCGTTGGCCAGCTTCATCCGCCATTTTGTTTCAAAATGGCGGCCATTTAAAATTTTTAAAAAAATTTAAAATTTGAAAAGTGGTACCAAAAAATTGAAAATGGAAAAATATTTTTTTCTTACGTATTTGACCTTTATACAAAGATTCCGGAGCAGTTTTTGTTTCGTCTATATCTAAAAAAATGGCTGAGTTATTGCATTTTGAATTTCTAGTGTGGCTGACATTTTGAAACGTCCTGAATTTTGTCACGCGATAAAAGGCGTATTTATGAACCGATTTGGATGTAACTTCGTTTATACATAGTACATACCAATGTCTCGACCGAGTTCGTTGGCCAGCTTCATCCTCCATCTTCTTTAAAAATGGCGGCCATTTAAATTTTTAAGAAAAATTTAAATTTGAAATATGGTACCAAAAAATTTAAAATTGAAAACATATTTTTTCCTTATGTATTTGACCTTTATACAATGATTTCGGAGCAGTTTTTGTTTCGTCTATATCTTAAAAATTGGCTGAGATATAGCATTTTGAATTTCTAGCGTGGCTGACATTTTGAAACGTCCTGAATTTTGTTACGCAATAAAAGACGTATTTATCAACCGATTTGGATGTAACTTCGTTTATACATAGTACATACCAATGTCTCGACCGAGTTCGTTGGCCATCTGCATCCGCCTTCTTGTTTCAAAATGGCGGCCATTTAAAAAAAAGTAAAAAATTTAAAATTTAAAATGAGATACCAAAAAATTGGAAAATGAAAAAGATTTTTTCGTATGTGTTTGACCTTAATACAAAGATTCCGGAACAGTTTTTGTTTCGTCTATATCTAAAAAAATGGCTGAGTTATAGCATTTTGAATTTCTATTGTGGCTGACATTTTAAAACGACCTGATATTTGTCACGCGATAACAGGCGTATTTATGAACCGATTTGGATGTAACTTCGTCTGTACATAGTACATACCAATGTCTCGACCGAATTCGTTGGCCAGCTTCATTCGCCATCTTGTTTCAAAAGGGTTGCCTTTAAAAAAATTAAATTTAAAATTTAAAATGAGGTATTAAAAAATTGGAAAATTAAAAAGATTGTTTTTATGTGTTTGGCCTTGATTCCGGAGCAGTTTTTGTTTCTGAAAATTTGTTCTTTTGTTTGTATCTTAAAAAATGGTTGAATTATAGCACTTTGATTTTCTAGCATGGCTAACATTTTGAAACGATCTTGTATTTTTCACGCGATAACACACGCATTCGCCTATTTCGATGTAAGAAGGCATGTGGATAGTATACATCAATATGTCGACCAAGTTCGCTGGTCCAGTTTCATCAGCCATCTTGTTTCAAAATGGCAGCCATTAAATTAAAAAAAAATTATATTTAAAGTGAGGTGCAAAAAAATTAGAAATTGAAAAAGGTTTCTTTCTTAAGCATTTGACCTTGATATAAGGATTCAGGAGCATTTTTGTTTGTCTTTATCTTAAAAAATGGCTCAGATATAGCAGTTTCAATTTCTAATGTGGGTGACATTTTGAAAAATCTGATTTTTTGCCTGCGACAGCACTTGTATACATCAACTGATTCCGATGTGAGTGAGCATGTGCACAGCAATTACTAAGGTCTCGACCAAGTTCACTGGTTAGCCTCATCCACCATGTTGTCTTAAAATGGCGGGCACTTTAAGAAATCGCCGAATTTGGCAGCCAAATATACTTTAAATAAAAGCAGCTTGGATAAACTTACTAATTAAGCGCGAAATTAATAACTAATTTCGCGAAATTCTCATTCATAATGATTTAGTATTGATAAAAATTAGTATTGAATCTCCTATATTCGGTTTCCACTAAATTGAGCTTCGTGTGTTTGAATAATATAAGTTGGCTTTTTATAAAATAAGGAATATGAAAGCTACCTCTTCCTCCCGGCACTGACCGGAAGGACTTTTAAGATTCACGGGTACATACATTATTTAATTTAAAAGAGCGTAGCCTCCATGAACTTGTAAAAACTCGTTATTATTTTTACTGAAATTTAATTCATCTTGTAGTTATGGGAAAACACACACACACAAAAACAAAACAAAAAAAAAAAGACAAAAAACAAACAAACAAACAATATCTTTGGAATAGAAGTCTCGCATAGATACATTTTTAATTTTCAACAGTTCGTCAATATTACTATTTGTCCATTTTAAATATGACGTAATTACCATTTGTCCATTTTAAATACGATGTAATTACTCCCATTTACTGCTTTTAACGCATCTTAATGAATTCATTATTTTAAAGTTTTCTTTCACTTTTTAATTTTCATGTGAAAATAGTTTTGTTGTTAGAAAGGAAGTATTCTTATTTGCACTGCCTTAGAATTGACGAGAAACGTTAAAAAATGCATCTCGAAATATGAAATAAAAGTCTCGTAAATATATTTTTAAATTTAAACTATTTGGCAGAATTATTACTTGGCCATTTCAAATATGACGTAATTTGCCGCATTTACTGCGTTTAATGGCTATTAATGAATTTATTATTTTAAAGTTTTCTTTCCTTTTTAATAGTCATAGTAAATACAATTTATGACGTAATTTTCAATATTTTCCTGCTTTTAACAAGTAATAATTTAATTCTGAAGTTTTTCTGTTTTAAATAGTCACGTGTAAATAAATGTTTAATCGTAAGGAAATACTATTCTTTGCACTTTTTCTACGATTAGCAACAATTTAAAGTAATACCTTTTCTAATATATGCAAAAAATATCTCTTGAAATGATGAAAATTTAATTGAACTAAATAAGAAAATATTATTTATTTAATAATATTATTATTATTAATATTTAATGAATTATTTTTTCAAATTTTTCTGAAAAACATAATTTAATCGCAATAACCGATTGAAATGAAAGATAATTTCAATTTAAATTTGAAAATGGCGAAAAAGAAGAAATCTAATAATCCCTTTTGTTGTCCGTTTTCTCCTTTTTGTTCACAAAAATGGAGTAATTTGGTTGCCATCATTAGAATAATTAAATTGAAAATTAGAAAAAAAAATTAATATTTCGAAAACTAATTTAAATTTTGAAATTCTAATACCAGTTTTGAGATCTGCGGATCAATACGGATTTTTGGTATTGATTTCAACGCATAATATTCAATATTTTAGGAGAAATAGCCAAAAAACATAATCAGTCATTTAATCAGTCGTTTCATAAAATCGTTTCATAAATTCGTTTCATTAGGATTTTATATATATAGGGTATATATCAATACACACACACACACATATGTATATATATATTGTTCATTCAGCACACCTCAATAATGCCTACATAAATGTTTTTTATTAAATATGTTGGTCAAAGTTAATTTTTATTTCAATTTTTAGCCCAATGAGGACGATATAATATAATTATCTCATACTTACTAAATTCTATTACAATAGCGTAAAAAAGTATATGTATTAATTCAATGTTTTGTTCTTTATTATCTCCCCTCCCCCATAAATATGTATTTTAAATTTTATGCAAGTTTGATGACAATTTAATTGTTATTTGTTACTTTCAACATTTTAAACTGTTAATTTAGATTTAATCACCAACATAATTTATTCTATTTTATATATTTAAATGATTTGCTGTGATAAAGATTTAAATGTATTATTCTGCTTTATTTTTACATTTATTTAAATTGAATCATTATTTCATGAATCTTCTATATCATATTTTTATTTATTTAATTTTACATATATATATATTAAAAATTCATCATTTATATTAGCTTAATAAAGTTACTCATTTAAAGGTTAATCCACAAATAATTATTATACTTTATTAATATATTTCAACCTTATTACACTGTTTATCTTAGATACTTGGTTGTACTAATAGTATTTTACTTAAATATTTTTGGCAACATGTGCAAATCATTTCTTATAACCTTTTCAACATGCTGCATCATTGATGGCATGGTTGGATCTTCAGTTGGTAACATGTCTCTACTTTTGTAATCCATTTCATTTTTTATCTTATGTCTGGCTTCTTTTCCTGGATTTATTGTGTACAGTAGCTCAACTTTTGCATTTTTTGTCGTGTTATGTCTTATGCAAAGATGAAACCGTACATGCTGTTTGTGGAAAACAAGGTAATTAGGTCCTGAGGATCCTGCCTTGGTTCCACAAATCTTTCCATTTTTCGAATATTTACTATATTTTTAATTCCTTGTCCACTTGTTATGATAAATATATTATATTATATATATATATGCACGGCTCTGCTGTAAATGATAAATGAATACACTTAGATTAAAAAAAAATATTCGCCTTTTATATTTCAAATCATCATCTGAATGTACTTGATAAATTTTAGTTCTTTAGTGAGTCATATTGCTTTCCATTATTGTATACTTCACAAATTAAGATACCCTAAATTTTACAATTTGGTTTATGTCTGGTTTTAAAATTGGTCTACCTAAAACGTTAGCATCTTGGGCGGAAAGCCAACGCTTCGTACTATGTGAGTTGTAAATTGAAGAAAAGTCGTGTTGAAATCTCTACTCAGGCCCGCTAAGATGTCACCAAATAGAATCAGATGCTGCTCTAGAGTCTATTTATACTTTGTTCAATTTTGTTTTAAAACGAGGAATGCCAAGCAGGTTTATCCATTAACCTTTTGATTACGGGTTTGGGATATCGTATGTTTCAGCAATTTTTTTTTCTATTCCTACCACTATACGAGATTTTCTATGCCAGAAAAGTCATGTTGAAATATCTACTCAGGGACCGCTAAGATGCCATCAAATAGAATCAGATGCTGCTCTAGTGTCTATTTATACTTTGTTCAATTTTGTTTTAAAACGAGGAATGCCAGGCGGGTTTATCCATTAACCTTTTGATTACAGGTTTGGTATATCGTATGTCTCAGCGATTTTTTTTCTATTCCTACCACTATGCCAGAAAAGTCGTGTTGAAATATCTACTCCGGGCCCGCTAAGATGCCACCAAATAGAATCAGATGCTGCTCTAGTGTCTATTTATACTTTGTTCAATTTTGTTTTAAAACGAGGAATGCCAAGCGGGTTTATCCATTAACCTTTTGATTGCGGGTTTGGGATATCGTATGTCTCAGCGATTTTTTTTTTATTCCTACCACTATGCTAGAAAAGTCGTGTTGAAATATCTACTCCGGGCCCGCTAAGATGCCACCAAATAGAATCAGATGCTGCTCTAGTGTCTATTTATACTTTGTTCAATTTTGTTTTAAAACGAGGAATGCCAAGCGGGTTTATCCATTAACCTTTTGATTGCGAATTTGGGATATCGTATGTCTCAGCGATTTTTTTTCTATTTCTACCACTATACCAGATTTTCTATGCCAGAAAATTCGTGTTGAAATATCTACTCAGAGCCCGCTAAGATGTCACCAAATAGAATCAGATGCTGCTCTAGTGTCTGTTTATACTTTGTTCAATTTTGTTTTAAAACGAGGAATGCCAGGCAGGTTTATCCATTAAGATTTTGATTACGGGTTTGGGATATCGTATGTCGCAGCGATTTTTTTTAAATTCCTACCACAATGCTAGAAAAGTCGTGTTGAAATATCTACTCCGGGCCCGCTAAGATGCCACCAAATAGAATCAGATGCTGCTCTAGTGTCTATTTATACTTTGTTCAATTTTGTTTTAAAACGAGGAATGCCAGGCAGGTTTATCCATTAAGATTTTGATTACGGGTTTGGGATATCGTATGTCAGCGATTTTTTTTTAAATTCCTACCACTATGCTAGAAAAGTCGCGTTGAAATGTCTACTCCGGGCCCGCTAAGATGCCACCAAATAGAATCAGATGCTGCTCTAGTGTCTATTTATACTTTGTTCAATTTTGTTTTAAAACGAGGAATGCCAAGCGGGTTTATCCATTAACCTTTTGATTGCGGGTTTGGGATATCGTATGTCTCAGCGATTTTTTTTCTATTTCTACCACTATACCAGATTTTCTATGCCAGAAAATTCGTGTTGAAATATCTACTCAGAGCCCGCTAAGATGTCACCAAATAGAATCAGATGCTGCTCTAGTGTCTATTTATACTTTGTTCAATTTTGTTTTAAAACGAGGAATGCCAGGCAGGTTTATCCATTAAGATTTTGATTACGGGTTTGGGATATCGTATGTCGCAGCGATTTTTTTTTAATTCCTACCACAATGCTAGAAAAGTCGTGTTGAAATATCTACTCCGGGCCCGCTAAGATGCCACCAAATAGAATCAAATGCTGCTCTAGCGTCTATTTATACTTTGTTCAATTTTGTTTTAAAACGAGGAATGCCAGGCGGGTTTATCCATTAACCTTTTGATTGCGGGTTTGGGATATCGTATGTCTCAGCGATTTTTTTTTCTATTTCTACCACTATACCAGATTTTCTATGCCAGAAAAGTCGTGTTGAAATATCTACTCAGAGCCCGCTAAGATGTCACCAAATAGAATCAGATGCTGCTCTAGTGTCTATTTATACTTTGTTCAATTTTGTTTTAAAACGAGGAATGCCAGGCGGGTTTATCCATTAACCTTTTGATTGCGGGTTTGGGATATCGTATGTCTCAGCGATTTTTTTTTTATTCCTACCACTATGCTAGAAAAGTCGTGTTGAAATATCTACTCCGGGCCCACTAAGATGCCACCAAATAGAATCCGATGCTGCTCTAGTGTCTATTTATACTTTGTTCAATTTTGTTTTAAAACGAGGAATGCCAGGCGGGTTTATCCATTAACCTTTTGATTGCGGGTTTGGGATATCGTATGTCTCAGCGATTTTTTTTTCTATTTCTACCACTATACCAGATTTTCTATGTCAGAAAAGTCGTGTTGAAATATCTACTCAGAGCCCGCTAAGATGTCACCAAATAGAATCAGATGCTGCTCTAGTGTCTATTTATACTTTGTTCAATTTTGTTTTAGAACGAGGAATGCCAGGCAGGTTTATCCATTAAGATTTTGATTACGGGTTTGGGATATCGTATGTCTCAGCGATTTTTTTTTTATTCCTACCACTATGCTAGAAAAGTCGTGTTGAAATATCTACTCCGGGCCCGCTAAGATGCCACCAAATAGAATCAGATGCTGCTCTAGTGTCTATTTATATTTGTTCAATTTTGTTTTAAAACGAGGAATGCCAGGCGGGTTTATCCATTAACCTTTTGATTGCGGGTTTGGGATATCGTATGTCTCAGCGATTTTTTTTTCTATTTCTACCACTATACCAGATTTTCTATGCCAGAAAAGTCGTGTTGAAATATCTACTCAGAGCCCGCTAAGATGTCACCAAATAGAATCAGATGCTGCTATAGTGTCTATTTATACTTTGTTCAATTTTGTTTTAAAACGAGGAATGCCAGGCAGGTTTATCCATTAAGATTTTGATTACGGGTTTGGGATATCGTATGTCTCAGCGATTTTTTTTTAATTCCTACCACTATGCTAGAAAATTCGTGTTGAAATATCTACTCCGGGCCCGCTAAGATGCCACCAAATAGAATCCGATGCTGCTCTAGTGTCTGTTTATACTTTGTTCAATTTTGTTTTAAAACGAGGAATGCCAGGCGGGTTTATCCATTAACCTTTTGATTACGGGTTTGGGATATCGTATGTCTCAGCGATTTTTTCTATTCCTACCACTTTTAGAAAATAATGTCTATCACACAATTATACTCAAATATCTTCAAGTGAAATCTACAACAATGAAAGCTTTTTGTAACTTATGGTACGAATCGACATAAAAATAATCGCCCATACTCGCCCGTAATTAAAAGGTTATAGCCAATCCCCTCACCAAACCATAAGATATTTACAGCCTTGTCGTCTATTGAAGAAAGTATGTGGCTGTTTCCTGAGGTCATGCCAGTAACAATTCTAGACATCAGGACCATTCCACGTCTTTTCTTTGCTGAATAAAACGGTGAGCCACTTGCCGCCGTACTACATGTACTAATGAGTCGTATGTCTCAGCGATTTTTTTTCTATTCCTACCACTTTTACAAAAATAATCTCTATCACACAATTATACTCAAATATCTTCAAGTGAAATCTACAACAATGAAAACCTTTGTAAATTATGGTACGAATCAATATAAAAATAATCGCCTATACTCGCGTTTATAGTGTGTGGTGTGTTTTCAGGCGCGGTTTGCAAGGTATTTTTTAACGCTAAAACTACCGCGAGGAGTCAAATGACCCTTTTTGAATTTGTTTCTGGAATTTCTTAAACTAAAACATTGCGAAATTTCTTTATATTTCACGACTTTTATTAAAATATATGATCATATCATTCCTTAAAATACCTCATCTCCGAACTACTTTTTTGCCTAGAAAAAAATATCTTAGTCTTAACTACCGCGAGGAGTCATTTGACCCCTGAATAAATTTATGTGAAATCATAAAGATAAATATGTTTTATTTTCTAAGAACATTAGTAAATTCGGTATTTTTGCTATTACATTATTTATTCTACTGCATTGCATCATATTTGTTAACCCTTTCCGGCGCGGAGTAATTCTGTTTATAAACTGATGAAATAATGGACTGACACCAGAATTTATAAACGAATTTATTAGAAAATACGAACTTACTTATTTTCACGTACATTATAAAAGGAAAATTTTAATTAAATATTCTTGGTGTCGATTGCAAATTTTGGAATTAAAATTAGGTGTCTTTTTTTAAGGACACCGTCCTCGAATGGGTTAATGAGTGATGATATAATTATAAATTGACTTTTTCGAGTGAATTCCTAGTTTGAACATTTCAGGTAATATCGAGAACGAAATAATCTTTAAAATATGTGGTGAACATAAAAAAAAATTGCACAATATTTGTTTATTAAATTTTCGAACTGCTTGTAATAATCATTTATTTTTTAATTTTTGCTTAATTATAATTTTTTTTTTTTTTACTTTAATAAATAAACAATTTGTAATAATTATTTGAAAAAAAATGTTTTATCCATACACGAAAGTGTATCAACTCATATATTTTTCGCAAAACATTGTAAAATAGATTACTTTTTATATAGGGGTCATTTGACCACTTCCGGTAGGAATAGATATAAAAGAATATCAGTACGTTTAGTATTAAAACAATGTTATTGGAGTATCTTATGCATTAAATGTATTGTGTTCCTTGAGACACTGACATTGAGATTATTTTTAATTTGCCTTATTGACATATTTTGCTTTGAATCCAATTTTTTTATCAGTCTAAACACGTGTTACAAGTAGTCGCCCGCATATCTTGTTTTCCAGACGAAATTGTTATGTCTAGCAAATACTCTGTATATCTATCGTTTTAAAAAAATTTAATGTTCTGGGAATATCAATGACGGGCTTATTTTTTAATTTCAATTTAAATATCTTTAAAGTTACCTTTTTGTGAAATACGTAGTTTTCGACATCTTAACCCCTTAACGGTAGCATTAAATTACGATTAAAAAATTTAAATTGCTTATGGGCACCCCTTTTTTGAAAACGTAATATTCACCTTATTTAATGACAGGTAAAATGATACCATAATAAAGCTAATTACACTATTTTATAAAACTGGTATCACGGGAGCGAGAATTAAGGGATTAAATAACCTACGGAAATTGAATGTTTCTGTATTGAATGTTGCTCATGGAAATTGAATGTTGCTCATGGAAAAGAGTAGGTTGATTAAAATCAATCCAGTATTTGTTATTATTAGTATAATGTGCGTAAACCTTTGAAACAAAGATTTTTTTATAAAAATATAAAAGGCGTATTTTAAAAATAAATAATGCGGCTAACCATTTTAATATCTATGATACGTTTCATTTTAAATACATTTTGAATATTTGTTATGAAATTATTTCATATATTTATATTTCGAATTTTATTATCATATTTTTGTGCGTACCTAAACTTTTGAAACACACTGTATTATATTCACAGCTTAAATATATTTAAATATAAAAATATAAAAAAAAATAAAAAATAAATAAACCACCCATATTTTTATACAAAATAAAATCCATTTCCTCCCACAGCGGGATAACTGGGAAGTAAAATTTCAACTGCTTAATATATATGAAAAGGATGGAATTAAAATATTTACTACAAAAAGTTTGGTCATTTTGGCTATGTCAAGTGGCCTAAATTTGGATACGGTTCCTGATCTATCCTCTTAAATTTTGATGCAATCAAAAAACAACACGGATGGAGGTCTAAGATGGACATCTGCAAACTGTTAGATTTAGAAGTTAAACAGTTGGATCACTAGGGGTCCTTCTGTAAAATTCGCTATTTCGCAATCGCAGAAATACGATCAAGTCACCAAATTATTTATCTTATTGCTTGTGATACAAGAAACCTTACTTATTAAATATAGGTGATATAGTAAAACTTTTTGTGCTAAAAAATATAACTGCAGTATTAAAGATCGCAAACCATTATCTTCGTCATTACTTAGCCTAAAATTAGGACATACGTTAGAGTCCTGCGCGGGTCGGGTTCTACTCGGCCCGAACCCGCAAATTCCATTTTAAGTCAACCCGCAACCCGAACCGAACCCGCAAAAATAATTTACGGCAACCCGACAATCGAACCCGGGTTATTTCAACCCGCACCCGACTCGAACCCGCAAAATTTCAATCCATAACCCAGCCCGAATCCGCAATGTAAGGAAAGTAGATCACGTTTCAATACCATTATGAAAAATAATCTACAATTGTATCTCTAATAGAGGTCTGCACCTGGCCTGGACCGCGGCCCGAGCCGGGGCGGCAAAATGAAGACAAAATTTCAAACGGGCCAGGCCGCAGAATTAGGACAGTTTTTTCAACTGGCCGAGCTGATAAACAAAATAAACTGGCCAGGCCGGGCCGATAACTGCAATTAAGCGGGTCTACCGGTCCGATATAAATATGTAGACGAAGCCGATAAAATTATAAACGGGTCGTGCTAGGCTAGGGCTGAATTTTTAAGCTTTACTCGGGACGGGACGTGGCGGGCCGGTCCCGGGCAAGTAAATTGTGACCCTTTCAGACCTCTAATTCTCTAATACTATTTTTATGTTTCACATAGAAGAATGAACAAATGTATAGTATCCTTTAATATTCAACTATAGTAAAAACTCTGATCAACTCCGGGATCGTTGAATTAGAGTCAAACATCATCGGGTAGAGTTATTTCGAATTTTGTTTTTTCGGCTTGGAATGAATGTAATTTTCTTTCTGCAGGTCGGGTTCACACTAGAAGAATTCTTTTGGGTCATATATAGGTTTTTTTTTATCACTGAGGTTGTTGGGAGTTTCACAAAAAGGTTTGAGCATAACTATGTTTCAGATGAAAATAAATACATATTTGAATATCTAGGACTATATGTTCAATTTACTGTTTAATCAATAAAATGTATATAAGAAAGGTGGTCATAGATTAGTCTTTCTTTAAGAACCATTTCTTTCGATGTATGAAAAATGTTATCAATATTTCGTTTTTGTTACACACAAAAATAGAGGTATCATATTATTGTTAGTTTATGTACACATTCACATATTACGTGTGTGTATTATAGCTTGAGAGGTGCCCGCTATTCAAAGATATGATATAAGCGTTCAAATATATAAATTAGAAATTGAAAAAGTGTCGGCTAAATAGAGGCGTCCGCCTTTCGGGAGAAAAGCCATTATGAAGGTTTTATTGCACATAGATTTTTAACCTGCAAAAATATTTTGACCACGATCCGATTTAACCCGATCCGATGCAGGACTCTAATCGGTATAAAACTAAAAATCTAATCTTTAAATATGCTTTAAAATTAGTTGCGGTTGCAAAAGTTCCACTTATAACGATACAACTGGCCATCTGCCTTTAGTTTATCAGCAGTTATTATTTTGAAAATTTTTCTGTCTATCACAGTGCATGGTGCATCATAGTGCATATCATCACAATTAAATTAACACTTGATACATTTTCAACGCGAGCTCTAGAAGTATTAAATTCGTTTCTGGAAGTTAATATAAACATACCTTTTCAACTACTGGTACGATAAGGATTATAAGGAATCCTGCACTCCTGAAGCATTTTTGCTGAATTGTTAGAATTCTAATGATCTATAAGTCTTGATACTTCTTACTTTGTTATGACAAACAACCACTGTGTGATAGACAGGAAAGTCCATTTAGCGTATTGCTGCGTATTGTATTTTTAAAATATGATAAAAATATAATGAAGTTTGTTATTTCGAAGACTCGTGAAAGGATGACTAAAGACAAAACAGACAGACACACATTTTGCTTTTGTGAAACTTTGATCGGCAGTTTATATAGGCTTTTATCATGAAAAAATATTTTCCACATTCTTTTAAAAAATCGGGTCAACCCGAATCCGACACGCAAGAGTAAAACAGTCAACCCGAAAATGACCCGAATCCGAAACAATAAAAGCCAACCCGACCCGCAACGGGAAAATATAGCGCCAACTCGACCCGACCCGAACTGCGGGTCGGGTCGGGTTCATGTAAAATCATACGTCAACTACTGAAAAGTTTTTTTTTAAAGTTTGTCACATTACCAATTAATTATTTATAGAAATGTCATTGAGCTGCTAAAGTTGTTTCTATCCTGCTTAAATATTCATTAATTTACTCATCTTTGAAATCAATATATATATTTATGTATATATATACCGGTTTAGAGTTCTGCGCTGACCCGACCCGAACCCGCAAAAATAATTTTCGGCAACCCGCAACCCGACCCGAACCCGCAAAAATAATTTCAGGCAACCCGCAACCCGACCCGAACCCGAGGTGTATCAACCCGCACCCGACCCGAACCCGCAATATTTCAATCCGCAACCCGACCCAAACCCGCAATGTAAGGAATGATAGAAGATATATTCATATAATCCCCTTATCAAGAGTTTTGGATACCCATTTTCTCCCTCTTTCTACTGCAGAAAAACATCATTAGAGTTCATAGCGAAAAAGAAACACTTAGTAGTCGACAGATGTAATATGCACAGAAACTGCATCTCTTCATCTTTCTTCGCCTTATGTGAGATATGTTTTAAACCAGACTCGCAAGCACTTATGTTCTATTCTGGTTCGCGTTATAAACTTATAAACATTATAATTGACTGTTACACTGAACACTATTTTATCAGACTTTACTTCCTTGTAACTTTCATAAATATCCAATTATGTATAATTGGTTGATTACCTCAAAGTGCCGAAAATACATCCATATGGTTATCAATTTTAATGATGTAACACGCGCGGAAAAACATATGTAATATTCACTTTTAAAACGTCCTCACACAAGTGAAGACGTACAAAATGTAATCTCTTTCTTAGTATCTCTAATTAAACTTCTCCTTTTTCCTTTCCTACAATATGAGTAGTTTCAATGAAGTACAGACACAATAAACCGTCTGTTACATGATTCCTATTTTAACCATGATGCACTGAGACCTGAAGGAGTAAAGATATACGAATATATGATGATACGGGATACTCCATAATTCTTAGACGCCCTGACTAACCGCGAGCTGAAAAACGGATATCTATACATAGAAGGTAAGGCCTTTAATTATTCTTTTATTGTTGTGATGACGCATCGCGCAGTTTGCGTTTATAGTATATGAATTAGTGAGGAGCGTGTGGATTCACCCCAAAAACTGTTAGACTCACAAATTTTTCTAACATATTTTGATTATGAGACTGATTTAATGTCTCATTTAGTAAATTAAACAAATATAGATATCCATTTAGGCAAATTAAGCCAGATAAATAAATCCGGTAGTCAGGTGAAGGAAAAAGTATCTAATTGACTTAAAGGAAAGAAAAATTATTGCTTACGCAAAGGATAGTGCAGCCATTGAAAAACTTAACGCCAATAACTATTCTTGTTGGCGGTTTAAATTAGAAATGCTTTTAATTAGAGAGGAGCTATTTGATGTCATTACCGATCAAGCTCCAGACCCTTTGACTGAAAATTGGAATAAGAAAGACAGGAAAGCACGGGCACTAATCAATCTCAGTATTGAAGATGGGCAGATAATTAACATCAAACATTTAAACACGGCTCGAGAGACTTGGGACACTTTGAAAAATATTCACGAACGGTCCAATCTCTCAAGCAAATTGCACCTCCTTCGAAAATTGTATAGCACAAAGCTAAACGAAGGAGGGAACTTAATCGCACACATCACGAAATTAATGGAACTTATCGACAAATTAGCTGCGATCGGAGAAAATGTTACCGATTCTCATATATCTGCACTCTTTTTGTGCTCATTACCGCCGTCATATGACACATTGATTACGGCGTTAGAGTCGAGAAATGAAGATGAATTGACGCCCAGCTTTATTAAAAGCAAATTATTTGATGAGTATACTCGTAGAGTTGAAAATTCCGAAAACTCGGAACATAGTACTAAAGCATACAAGGCTCGAGAAAAATTAGTTAACACAGACCGCAAGAGAGGTAACAAATTTTGTTCCTATTGCAAAATGAAGAACCATTCGTACAACGATTGTTGGTTCCTGAAACGGAAAAATAATAATAATCCAGTACAAAATAATAAATTTTACAAAAATAAAAATCACACCACCTCTCTATGTTTTGAAGAAAATGCCCCGGCCAAAACCGCGAAACCGCAAGATACAAGACAGATAGGAAATGAAAATAAAAATGTTGCGTTGTTAATTGAACGACCCGCAAATAAACAAACTTTTATTATCGATAGCGGAAGCTCTAGCCATATTGCCAACTCCAAAGAAATGTTTTCAAATATGACTAGCGACACAGAAACTAACGTAACAGTCGCGAATGGCAATAAACTAATTTCATATGGCTCAGGGGAAATTGTAATTCACACAGGAAAAAACAACAGGCAGATTATACTTCGTGACGTACTGTTTGTGCCTGAAATCGAAACTAACCTGCTGTCAGTAAGCAGGGCAACGAAAAACGGATGTCAAGTTAAATTTGAAAAAGATACATGCGACATTATACATAACGATGAAGTAATTCTTCAAGGTAGATTAAAGAACAATTTATATGAAGTACAAGTAAACAATGATAATCAATTTGAAAGCAATCATGTAAACATTACGCATAAGTGTTCAAACACAAAATGTATTGAGTTGTGGCACAGGCGGTTAGGCCACAGAAGCTACGAAACAATTAAAACCATTGTACAAAAACAACTAGTGAACGGAATTACCATAAACAACTGCCGACACGACAAAGAATGTGAGGTATGCATAAAGTCCAAAACCAACGACGCCCCATTTCCCAAATCGGGTACACATAGAGCCACGAAAAGGCTAGAATTAATCCACAGTGACGTATGTGGGCCGATAAATACACCCACCATAGGGGGAAAGCGGTACTTCATAACATTCATTGACGACTATTCCAAATTTTGTGTTATCTACTTAATGTCGAAAAAGAGCGAAGCATATGAAAAATTGAGGGAATACATCTCAACCGTCAAAAATAAGTTTGGAAAATTCCCAACCGCCATCAGATCCGACAATGGCGGGGAATATGTCAACGATGAATTAGAAAACTATCTTAAATGTAACGGAATCGAACACCAGCTCACCGTACCATACTGTCCAAGTCAAAATGGCATTGCGGAGAGGAAAAACAGGACACTGTTAGACATGACTAGAAGCATGTTAAGCGAAGCTAACCTTCCACATAAATTATGGGGAGAAGCAATCTGCACCGCAAATCATTTGCAGAATCGCTTGCCTTCCAAATCTATTAGCACTACGCCATATGAGCTTTGGCTAAACAGAAAACCAAATTTAAGATATCTTAAAGTATTCGGCTGTACTGCGTACGCATACATCCACAAATCAAAACGCGGCAAATTAGATGATAAAGCAGAGAAAGGCATTTTCGTAGGTTACGACAACCGATCGAAAGCGTACAGAATATTTACTAGTGACGAAAGAGTCATTTTAGCTAGAACCGTAAAATTCGCGGAAAATAACATGGGTAATATAAATGCTGATGAAAGTTCAAACACGAATGAGTTAATGTCAGAAACAAACAAACACACACGACAGACTGACACAAGCGTAATCGAATTTGATCTAACACAAAACCAAAATTCTTCAGATACACCATCCGCGTCTCAACATACACAACAATTGAGAAGATCTGAAAGGCATAACAGAGGCGTGCCACCGGACAGGTTTGCCTATGCAGTCCGGCATGATCCGGTATATGAACCGAAAGGTTGGCACGACATGCTAAACATTGAAAACCCACAAGAAAAAATGAATTGGATTGAAGCGACACGCGACGAAATAAACTCGCTTATGAAAAATGAAACATGGTCTTTGGTAAAACCACCACAGGGAGCCAAAGTAATTGGATCCAAATGGACCTACAAGGCTAAATATGATAAATCTGGGAAAGTAAAGCGTTACAAGGCGAGATTAGTAGCTCAGGGATTTAAACAAAAATACGGGGTCGACTTTGACGAGACTTACGCCCCAGTAGTATCCCACACCACCTTAAGATGTTTCCTCACTGCCGCAGCCTATCATAACATTAGTGTCAGGCACATCGACATAAAAACCGCGTTCCTGCACGGAGACCTAGAAGAAGAGGTATACATGTCACAACCGGAAGGGTACGTGAACACAAACGAACCCGATAAAGTCTGTAAACTCCGAAAGGCCATATACGGGCTTAAACAGGCAGCCCGGGCCTGGTACACAAAAATTACTGAATCTCTTAGAGAACTAAATTTTATGCAAAGCAAGGCAGACACCTGCCTATTTACACAAGGACAGGGGGAAAATATAGTCTACGTAGTTGTGTACGTAGATGACATTCTCATAGCGGGAAACAATGCGCAAATTGAAGAAGTAATAAATAAGTTAAAAACACAATATACACTTGAAGATTTGGGGGAAATTAGTAATTATCTTGGGATAAAAATTAAGAAAACACATAACGGCTTTAACCTTAACCAAACAACAAAAATAATGGAAATCGTTAAAAGGTTTAACTTAGAGGAATCAAAACCTTACGGAACACCCATGGAAACGGGCTTCTTAAGATCAGAAAAGGATAAAGATCCAATGCCAAACAACTTAAATTATTGTAAAGCGATAGGCGCGTTATTATACATTGCAACTATAACTAGGCCAGACATACTACTGGCTGTAAATGTTCTTAGCAGAAAGAACGAAAATCCGTCGGAAAAGGACTGGAAAGGTGTTAAACGACTGATCAGGTACCTCTACCATACAAAGGACCTAAATCTCATTATCAGCACTGAATGTACACCAATTTTGGAAGTGTACACCGATGCCGATTGGGCCGGTGATACGCAAACACGAAGATCAACATCAGGGAATTTATTCCTTCTTGGGAAAAATCCGATACAATGGATAACCAAACGCCAAACTTGCATTGCGCAATCGTCAGCAGAAGCTGAATACGTAGCCGCAGCAAACGCTGCACAAGAACTTGTGTGGATAATAAAACTTTTACAAGATTTGAATTTACCACAAAACCTACCCGTAATTGTATATGAAGATAACATATCCTGCATAAAAATGATAGAATCTGAAAAATACACCAACAAGACAAAACACATCGATCTAAAATATCACATGATTAAGTATATGAAAGAAAATGGTACCATAGAATTACGTTATTGTCCGAGCAAATCTATGCTGGCAGACATTTTGACGAAGCCAGAACCCAAGCCTGAATTTCAAGAGAACAGAGACAAATTAAAATTACAGATCAATCTTGATTAGGGGCTTAAGGGGGAACTTGATAGAAGATATATTCATATAATCCCCTTATCAAGAGTTTTGGATACCCATTTTCTCCCTCTTTCTACTGCAGAAAAACATCATTAGAGTTCATAGCGAAAAAGAAACACTTAGTAGTCGACAGATGTAATATGCACAGAAACTGCATCTCCTCATCTTTCTTCGCCTTATGTGAGATATGTTTTAAACCAGACTCGCAAGCACTTATGTTCTATTCTGGTTCGCGTTATAAACTTATAAACATTATAATTGACTGTTACACTGAACACTATTTTATCAGACTTTACTTCCTTGTAACTTTCATAAATATCCAATTATGTATAATTGGTTGATTACCTCAAAGTGCCGAAAATACATCCATATGGTTATCAATTTTAATGATGTAACACGCGCGGAAAAACATATGTAATATTCACTTTTAAAACGTCCTCACACAAGTGAAGACGTACAAAATGTAATCTCTTTCTTAGTATCTCTAATTAAACTTCTCCTTTTTCCTTTCCTACAATATGAGTAGTTTCAATGAAGTACAGACACAATAAACCGTCTGTTACATGATTCCTATTTTAACCATGATGCACTGAGACCTGAAGGAGTAAAGATATACGAATATATGATGATACGGGATACTCCATAATTCTTAGACGCCCTGACTAACCGCGAGCTGAAAAACGGATATCTATACATAGAAGGTAAGGCCTTTAATTATTCTTTTATTGTTGTGATGAGGCATCGCGCAGTTTGCGTTTATAGTATATGAATTAGTGAGGAGCGTGTGGATTCACCCCAAAAACTGTTAGACTCACAAATTTTTCTAACAAGGAAAGCAAATCATATTTTAATACCATTATGAAAATAATCTACAATTGTATATCTAATAAAGTTCTTCATCGGTCCGTCCCGAGGGCCGCGGCGGGGCGGCAAAATTTCAAATTGGTCAGGCCGCTTTATTAGGACAGTTTTTTCAACGGGCCGAGGCGGCAAAAAAAGTGAACGGCCGCCGATAACTACAATTAAGCGGGTCTACCGGCCCGATATAAATATTTAGACGAAGCCGATAAAATTATAAACGGGCCCTGCCGCGCTAGGGCCGAACTTTTAAGTTTTACACGGGACGGGACGGGGCGGGTTAGGTCGTTCCCGGGCCTGGAAATTCCAGGCCGTGTAGACCTTTAATTCTCTAATACCATTTTTATATTTTACATAGAAGAATGAACAAATCTATATTCTTTAATATTCAACAATAGTAAGACCCTACCCGATGCAGGACTCTAAATGGTATAAAACTAAAAACTAATCTTTAAATATGCTTTAAAATTAGTCGCGGTTTCAAAAGTTCCACTTATAACGATACAGCTCGTTTTACACAAGTGGCCATCTGCCTTTAGTTTATCAGCAGTTATTATTTTGAAAATTTTCCCGTCTAACATAGTGCATCGCGTATCACCACAATTAAATCATTCACTTGATACATCAGACAGGAAGGACCATTTAGCGTTTTGCTGCGTATTGTATTTTTAAAATACGGTAAAAAACATAATGCAGTTTGTTATTTCGAAGACTCGTGAAAGGATGACTAAAGACAAAACAGACAGGCACACATTTTGCTTTTGTGAAACTTTGATCTGCAGTTTATATAGGTTTTTAACGGGAAAAAATATTTTCCACATTCTTTTAAAAAAGCGGGTCAACCCGAACCCGACCCGCAAGAGTAAAAAGCCAACCCGAAAACGACCCGAACTCGACCTGCAACATAAAAAGTTAAAGTCAACCCGACCCGACCCGACCCGACAAGAACCGCGTGTCGGGTCGGGTTCGGGTAAAAGCGGGTAACCCGACCCGATGCAGGACTCTATACCCGGTGTTTCAAAAGTTCGGTGCGGAAGTAAAACGCGATAAAAAAAGATCTATGTGTCGGAGAGACATGCGGTTTGCAGCATGGTACCGGATTTTGTATGATACCAACAAAAAAATTAGTTCAAAATCTCGACAATAGATGACGCTAAGGAAGACAATTCCATGGAATAATTCGAGATTGCTACACAACGCAAGATTTGGATACAAAAAAGTGCGAAGGTATTGATTTGTGATTTTAATACTGCAATTATGCATTTTAGCAAATTTTCATGCGAAAGTGAATAAATATATTGAAACGAAAATATTAATACAATTTGTTTACATTAAGATAAATTTACATTTTAAACTTATTTTTAAAAATAAAATGATTTTGATTAAATTATTAATAAACGGTCAAGTGCGAGTACTACTCGCGTTCAGAGGGTTCCGTACAATAAATACATGAATTACTGTATTATTAAAAAATCATTGCTAAAAGAATAATAAGACTTTGTAAAAAACAATACAACATAGGGTTGAGTATAGCTGCATATACTAGAAAAGTGTGAATGGCTATACCACAAAAGTTCAAAGAGAAACGAAGCCTAAATAATATCAAATATTAATCCGGTATTGACAATAAAAGTAGAACATATTTAAACTTCATTTGGTATTTCATAAAACTAAATTCAGCATAGTAATAATCTTTACTTTTTACAGTGTAGCTAAAACAAAACACGTGTTCAAAGTTTAAATTTGGCATTATGCTAAGCGCGCTTCGAAAGGAGGTCACAAACTTGCAACGCCGCCTTCGTCCGTGCCGCGTTTTCCCAGATAGGTTTTTAATTAATTTTTAAAGACACGGGAGGCGTAGTGGGAGATCCTCTCAATGCAAACTAGTCGCGAATCCCATAGAACTTATAAAATTAATTTTTATTAAATTAGTCTGTTTTTAACAATTTGACGTTTATTGCTTTTACAGTGCTACTGGGAATTGCATTACACAATTATATCATTAAATGTTGCTATCTAGGCTTTAAAGGCCGATGAGTACGTCGCCTTTGTCATTAAGTATGTCTAAACCGTCCGTGTCTTTAATGGTTAATATCTCGGCTAATTACCGACGATTTTTTTCGAAAATCATTATCAACAATGCTTTTATACTTCTGCTATGATAGGTACCTCCAGCGCTTCTCAACACCTTTGCTGAATGCCAGTAAATCGAAATTTGTATGTAACGGAAAAATGCCCTCTTCTCTAAAACTATGCGACCTGGGATAATCTCTATAATTTTTCCTACAAGGTTTAAATTAACGTCTACAACCTCTAATTTTTTCATAATTTCAGTTTCAGTAGATTCGGAAATATAGGTGTGTGTGTGTGGGGGGGGGGGGGAGAATATATTTTTGCGCTACATTTTCGACGATATCTCTAAAATTATAATACCTAAAATTAAAAGAAATGTATTTTTGAGTTCATCGTTACAAAGCTTTCACACGATACCCCACAGGATATACAAAGAAAAGATTTTTTTTTTTTTTTTCAAGTAACATAATAGCCTCTTTACATTTTCCCTAAATATATTTGTGAATGTTTAATAATCTGTAAATATGCGGGTCAATAGTCTTTATTACTTACCACAATTTGAATTTTCACGTTCCATAATTTAAGAGTAAAATGGCAATGGCAGACAGACAGGCACAGGAGCGATCTTATAATGGTTCCATTTTTACTTTATAGATACGGAACCCTATAAATCAGCATAGGGGCATAATTTTTGTAAGACATAGGGATAACCAAAGGCATGAAAAGTTGAAAAATTGATGACTTTGAATTATTTTACTTAAAAATCGGCAAGTGCATAAAACCCAAAACCTTTTAAATTTAAATATTATTATAGTGAATGAAGTGGCTGTAAGAAGCGATTTTGCAATAAATAGTGATTTTCGTACGATGTGCAATCGTTTTCAAACATTAATAAATTTCATTTCTTTAAAAATAATCAACAGTGAATTTTGGAGACTTCAATATTAACAATTTTATAAAATTTAGATAAATTTTGCTTAAGTTTAGAATTTTCGACGAAGAACTTATGAAACAAATCGACTTATCAGTATTTTATTTTATTTTATTTTGCTATTCCTTATCAAAGCAAACAATGGAAACCTTTATAGATAACACGACGCAGGCTGTGCTGTGTATCCTTCTAAAAAAATAAAATAAAATAATGCAGTCTTCTCGAGTAGCATATTGACAGGTGAACAGACATTGGAGTATTTCGTTTAATGTTTGATTTCTATAAAAGTAAGTGCCAATCAATATTTAGATTATGTTTTGTCTCAGAGCGGTATAATTATGACTATTCTATTGCTGTACTATACGACATTTGTTGTCTTGAAACTAATTATATATAATACATTTTATAAAGCTGGATAAAAAAAAAGAATGAATAATTATAACTGATTATTAATTAGATTATATTTAAAGTTTTTGGAATCATAATTTGCTTACACTGTTAAAAATCTGCAACTTTTGTTGCATAGTCACTCCACCGCTTTTATGTACTTCTTTATTCTGACCAATGAGAATGCTCCATAGTATCATCAAGTAATCGTTTTCTATAAAAGCGGTGGAGTGACTATGCAACAAAAGCTACAGATTTTTAACAGTGTAAGTATTAAGGCATAAATAAGATTTTACATTATATTTCCATTACCGCAATTTTCTCCATAGAGAATTACTATAATTGCACATCGAAAGATTTTCAGTTTTAATCCAGGGTAAATTGCGAATAATGATAATAATAACAATAACGATAATAACAGGTTATTTTAAGTCGGTTACATATTTTGAAGAATAATAATTTTCTTACGGTACCGCTGCTGCTGTTTATTGTAGTCAGTCATAATTTTGAAATAGTTGTACTGATTTAGATATAATTTTCTTTCGAATGGTCCCATAAAAATTTTATTTGAATCATATCATATCCTGATACGAACTAATTTCCTTAAAAATGGGTAGATTGGCTCGAAATTCGAGTTACGTCTCTTTTCCTTTTAGAATGATGGCTGTAATTAGCATAATCACTAAAAAAAATTAAAAAGTAAAATAGTTTAGGGCTATTTTCTTCAGTCGGTTATTTTCTAAATTATTCACACTGAATGACACTAAAACTCTAACTGACATTGCATGGTGGTTTACATTTTAATGATATAGGATTCGTATTTTGTTTAAGGTGTAGTTTGAAAGTAAAAGGAAGTTTTTTTTGTTTTGTTTTTATCTTTTTAATAAAGTACCCTTATTTATTATAGTAGAGAAAAAGGTATGAATACGCATGCTAAGATTGAAAGTTTTTTCTCCAGACTTCAGCAGCCAAGTGCTACCATTCCACCACTTTACCGCTTTAAAAAAAAAAGAAAAAATATTATATACTATATTTGAATTCGCCTTATTTAATGATAGATTAAACAAGGCGAATTGTATTATTTAAAAAAAGTAATAGCAATCAAGCAATCTGAATTAAGGAAAAAAATAGTAGTGGATGGTTACACTGCAGCAGTCCACATTACAAATCTTGGCAGTAGCTTGAAAGTATCAGCTTAGACGAATTGAAAGATAAAAGACAGTAGTCTGGCGAGAATAGTAGACTCGACAAGTGTGTTTTTTTCCCAAAGTCCTTTGAAGCAATCAAATTTTATTGCCGATATGTTGCCCCTCTTTTTTTATAGTACATAAAAATATTCCACTTTTAAACAGATTTCGTCTTTCTGTTTACATTGAAAAAAAAATCGAGAAAGTTTGTCCAATATGCATTAAATAGTTCTATAATTTTTATAATAATTGATCTGTATCCAAATGAATAACCAAACATGTGTTTTTTAAATAGTTTGCCTTAAACCAAAGCAATCATTGTTTTCAATGATTTAGAAATCACATGAGCATTTGAATTATGAATTTATGTATTATTCGTTTTAAAGAAGATATTTTTTGTACTGATTTTACTTTAGAACATGTTATATGTATACATAGAAAGTTCTTGTTTTATGACAGTCATATCTTATAGTTTTTAAATGAACAGATAAAATTTTCAATTCGAACGACCACAGTCACCTTAAGTAAGAGTAAACAATGGTCGAATCATAATTTGGTCGAATCATAAATATAAATATAAATAACAAAGCTAGTACAAGTTGAATTTCTCTATTAAGCCAAACTGTCACAAGCAGTGATTTTGAACAATTACAAAATAATTACCTGAAACGTTTTACTTCTCCTACAAATAAAAACGAAAATAAAGAGTTTTTTTGTGTGAATGTGTGTGTGAAATAGAATTTGACTACATACTGTTTGAAATATTAGTGGCAAAAATGAACTACACTAATAAAACAGCATAAAGTATTTGGAAATAAATCTTTAGAAAAAAGTTTTTTATATATTGACGTATATTTGGCAATACGGTGTAAAGGCCCTTTATAACCGGAAATCGCTATCAACAAAATGATACTAGAACCCATAATTATCCAACTAATTATTTTAAAACAGCGCAAAACATTTATTTCTTCATCTCGATTCCTCATAAGTTTCCATATTTTGTTGTTTCAGATGTCGATATTCCAGCTAAAGAAAATTTCGAAAAAATGGAGAAGAATCACGTAATAGTTGGTGAATTAATATACAGGAGTCTTTAAAAGAAAAATAAAGATGAATTCCAAAAATTTTCACCAAACTATGGGAAAGATTTCACGGTTTTCGGACCAAATTTACTGGACAATACCCAAATTTAATGATCTGCCGAAGAATTACTGCTTCCGTAGCCCATCTTTTGATTTTATGGGCAGTATGTGGCGATTATTGTTATGGAACTCAAAGGAATGGATAGAGATAGGCATTGAACTTTTACCTTTAGTGCCTCAAGAAAAAATAGTTAAATTTGGTATCAAAGGAAGCAGTTTAGAAATTTCCAAGATTCACGACGTTAATGATTTACCACATAAATTTCCAATGATTACCCGTTCTGCTATTAAAAGTCAAGGAAACGATTGGCTACCTGATGGGGATATTTTCTTGTTTTTGGCAATGGGAGACGATTCTAAAGCGATATCCATCTCTCAAGTGAAATCAAAAAGTGGTAAGTAGTCTTAGTTTTATATAACCTTAGTTACACCCTTGATTCCGAAAAGTGTTCTTTATGAACTTTATAACATACTTATTATTACTTAAAAGGTGACACAAACATATAAAGATATTATTTAATACAATCCTGAGATCTTTCAAATGCACACGCGTTCAATTTCAGGGATGACAGGGATGACCGCCCCGGGAACCCAGCTTTCGCTTTAGAGTATAAGTGCAATCCCGGGGGGAGACTCAAATCCACTGCATATCGTAAGATACATTAGCAATGACAATATTTTTAAAACAGTTAATAATATACAGAAAAATAAATTCAGTTTGATGTTTTTGACTCTGAAACTCACAAGGAGTGTCATCAGTGCATACATTGACAGCAATTGCACTATGTTGTATACATGCATAAACAATTACAAGACATGTTTTTTGAATATTAGAGCTGAAAAACTTTAAGTGAAATGCATATGCTGATAAATATAATGAAAATACTAAATAAACAAACCATAGGGAATAAGACAAATATTTAGATTATGTACAAAACAGGGGCTCCTGTCTGAAATGGGAGCTAAAAATAATGAGTTTGCTCAGCTAGCTCAGAAAGGGAGGGGATTGGTAAATATAAATTCGTTGTCTTCTAAAAATTTCATACAATCCGCTATACGTTGCAGGAGAACTGGACGGTCGAGAAGGTAAGATAGCCAGTCAAAATGACTGACTGAATAGAAAATAAAACAGCTTATGTTTTCTATTCAGTCAGTCATCGTTTTCCTTTGAAAATGAACGCGTATGCGTTTGAAAGATCTCAGGATTGTATTAAATATTGTATCTTTATATGTTTGTTTCACCTTTTAAGTAATTATAAGTATGTTTTAAAGTCTATATTAATAATGAGGTGAAATTTTCCTTCACGATACTACTTTTTATACAGTGTTTTGACTCTATTTAGTGTTCTTTATATTTAGAAACCTCAGAAAACAGTATATTTTCGAGAGTTAAAGAAGCATTTATAAAAACAAAGTTTCTTTTTCTGCCTCCGATTTTCGCAAACGTATCCGAGTAGTTTTTTTAGTGTATTAATCAGTTTTTTCAACACACAATAGAAAAGTTTTGGATGCTATCCATTCTCAAGTAAGCTTTTTCATGTTTAACAAACATGTTTTACAGAAATCTTATTAAATAAATTGTTACAAGAAAATGAAATAAAGCATTTGGAGGTTTTGGCTTAGTTGGGCTCTTAAAATAACATTTTTTTAACCGAAAATATGATCTTTTACCAAAATAATGTAATTAATCAGTCTTAAACTCTTAAATTACAGTTAAAAAAAATAATAGGTATTATGTATCGGTTCAGACTGAATTAAAATAAACCGCTTAAGAAATTTTTTAACGAATATATTTGAAGCGAAATCTTTGAAAGGCATAAATACAATTGATTTTCCCCCGCTTAATTATAAAAGACATCCTTTGTACACAACAGCAACCGCTCATATGGCGCGCTCACTAAGCTGTTTTTCTCCTGCCCAGAGATCTCAGGTTCAAACCCCAGGCCGGCTAGAAACAAATCGTGCAAAAAATAAAATAGTACAGCAGTTCAAATTTACTCGAAAAATTCTGATACTTCGATGTTCTAGAATTCACTAATTCAGAAAACTATGTTAAATTATGTTCATTAAAAATAAATTGATTTACGGAGTCTTGTGTATTTTTAACGATGTTAATTTATTGTAAATTTACCGAATAACTTCTCTGTTATTTAACAGAATCTTTGATTTACTAATCTCTGTAATTTTAAATAAGACTTAAGATAATGGATTACCAGTAGATTCTCTGTAATTTTACAGAAACTGATAGAGATAGGCATCGAACTTTTATCTTTAGTGCCTCAAGAAAAAATAGTGAAATTTGATCGCAAAAGAAGCAGTTTAGAGATTTCCTAGATTTACGTCGTTAATGATTTACCAGGTAAATTTCCAATGACTACCCGTTCTGCTATTAAAAATTGAGGAAACGATTAGTTACCTGATGGAGATATTTTCTTGTTTTTCGCAATGGGAGACGACTCTAAAGCGATATCCATCTCTCAAGTGAAATCAAAAAGTGGTAAGTAGTCTTAGTTTTATAAAATCTTAATTGTACCCATGATTTCGGAAAGTATTCTTTGTCTTTCGAAACCTCAGAAACCAGCATATATTCGAGCGTTAAAGAAGCATTTATGAAAACAAAGTTTCTTTTGCTGCCTCTGATTTTCGTAAATGTATCCGAGCAGGTTTTTTTTTTTTTTTTTTTTTTTTTTGTGTGTATTAATCCGTTTTCTCAACACGGAATATAAAAGTTTCTGATGCTATCTATTCTCAAGTAAACACGAATATTATTTAACAAATACTGAACAATTGCACCATAAAATATAATAAATAAGAATGTATTCCTTAAAAACACACAGCCTTGCTCAGTGGTACACAAAAACAAGAACTTTAATATGAACTTGTACAATTAAAAATAAAAACATCTACATTTCGAGCTGCTTCTACAGTCGTCCTCAGGATAAAATATGATGGTCATATTTTGGTCACTTCTATATCGTTTCTTTTTATGTGATATCACTTCTTTTTATGACTGATGTTTTAGGTTTGTGGCTTGACGGGATCATTTACAATTAGAGGTGGGCATTATTTAACATAACCGTTAAAAAAACACTGTTATTGCTTTAACGTTTGTTTTTTAGTAACAGAATATCAGAAACTGCCTATTAATTTTATAACTATTTATCAATTTCCCTTGCGAAAAACTGAAAATAAGACAAAAAAAAAAAAAAAAAAAGAAAAATATTTTAGCTTTATTTTAATTTTATATTGCGATGAAAATAAAATCGCAAAATCTTTGTTCCTAGCTCTTAATAACATTCTAAGAAAAAATGAAAAAAAAAATCCACTATTACAAAAGAATCAAGAAAATCCTACTTGTTTAAAAAACAAAACACAAACGTCAACCGCGTCCTATGTATGAAACAGAAAAATCAACACGTATCGTTAAACCGCGTCCTACATATGAAAAGAAAAGATAACACCTATTTTCATTTCATTTATTCATTCATTTACTCAGTCACTTTTCACCCCGCTAACAAAAATAGAAGCGTCCAAAGCAAAATCCATCTGCTCCGAACCTGACGTTAGGAATAAAAAGTATCTATCACTAATAATTATTTGTCAGCATCAAATATTCTATACCAACTCTTAAATGTTGAAATATTATGTTCGCTTCAGTATGAATTTGTGCTTATTTCAATGTCGAATGCGTAAAAATTTTTTATCAAGTCTCTGAGAGATTATAGTTACTTTGCGATATATAGCTATGAAGCAGTTATATTATTTAAAAAAAATATATTATTGCTTTGAACATATTGTTGATCTAGACTGGTAATATTAGAATCAGAGAATTTTACGTCATCGCGAGGGGAGGAAAAGTTTTTCTAAGGCTGTAAGTTAGATTCGCGTGGCTGGAGATATTTTGAGGTAATTTGTATCGCGCTTTTGCTTTGTGGTTTGGGGATATTTTAATGTGGTAAAGTATTTTTCGATTGTTGTTGAATTATATGTCCTTGTTGTGCGGTATGTTGATGCGGTATGCCTGATGTATGGATGCGGTAGAGCTATTTATTTATTTATTTATTGCACTTTTTGTCATAACTATGGCTGCTAAAAAACTTTTTTCTTAGAATTAATTTTACGAAAGCAATAAGATTCTTATTTTATGGGAACATTTGTAAAAATTAAAAAAAAGCTTTAATCAATTTGGAAAAAATAATAATCACTGTTGTCAAATATGAAAGTGACGGCTTGTTAAAAGCTATTTGTTCATATAAGTGGAAATATAATGAAAGTGGAATATTTTAATTGACAAATTTTGCCTCAAACCTAATTAAGTTTAAAAGATTTTATTAAATTATTTTTATATCCCATAATGTTATTGGATGTTGTTAATGGATAGGTCAAAATACACAGTTGATTGCATCGCACCATTATTCGATAAGTGACACATATGAAAAAGTGAAGTGTTTCAGGAAAAACGAAAAATACTTTTAAATGTGAAAAAAAAAATGCTTGGGAATACATAGAGTAAACATTTATTTTAGTATGAGCAATTTTGTTAATTTAATATATCGCTCACCCGCAAGAAAAGTGACACATCTCGACAAAAGTAAATTTCACAGGAGAGGCAAAAGGACAATTTCCATGTTTACTGTAACACGAAATTGTAGCACTTAGCTCTGCATCCTGGAATGAAAACTTGCATAAAAGAACAAAACCGTAAAAATGAAGACGCAGGATGAGGTTTAGAGGGTTGGGTAATTTTACCTCCTCACACAATCCACCCCTCTTCTGTGGTCATAAATGGACATATGGCGTAATAAAGTGATTTTTGCATAGCTACACTTATGAAACTGTTTGTGTAGCAAGACGCACTTATAACAGACCTGTTAGTGGGGAAAAAACGCAAAATGAATATTTGCAAGACACGTCTCTTTTCTTACGGGTCGCAGCGATATGTAAACAGTGAGACTAAATAATATTGTAAGCAATATATATATATATATAATTACTCTAATTTGGTTTTTTTTATAGATATTTAAACATCCTTTTTTAATGTCAAATGGGGGTATGTTTCTAACCATTCATATTAAGGAACGCTCAAAATATATATACAGAGAGGGAGAGAGAGTTGTGCATTTTAGGAATAAGTGTGAGATATCTATCGAATAGTCTAATTATTAGGCAGATGAATTTATAAGGGATAGATTTACTTGAATATATGAATTTTCATCTTAAAAAATTGAGAATTATTCTAGAATTGAATGACATTTGAATTAGGGACATCTTAAATCCTAGAGAGTTTTGAATGCTAGAAGCTATTAAAAAGAAATTTTTTTTGTGTACTATCCCTTTATGTACGGATATCTTCAGACTTAGGTTAGGTGGGACTAACAAAGTAGGATGCTGTAATTATAAAAGAAGAATCATGTTGGATAGACTATAATGTTAAACTTTTTAAATAAATATATAATTCTGTTTAGTGTGTCTTTATGTCCACTGCTGCAGTTCGAAAACCTGCTTTGACTTTTTGTAAATTTTACCTCTACGTTTTAAATGTGAGCTTAGATAATTTTTCAGACATTAATATTTCAAAGAAACAAAATATTACCCAAAAGTCCAAAAAATGTTCTTTACCTACAAATACTTAACCAAAATCTAAAAAAATGACCTAAATTTAAAGAAAGACTCTAAAAGTGCAAATTTCAACAAATTTTTAGCATCTGGTAAGGTGTTAAAAATTTATTAGGTTATTGTAACATGTTACCAAGCTAGTGGTGTAATGATGGAACCTGTTAACAAAAAGTAACTGTTTTTCCCATCTCTATTTACAATGAGTTGTTTTTGATTAGATTTGGATTTGACCTGCATGCATATTAGAATCTCAAGTCAAGAATGCAAATGTTTACATGCAGGAAGTTGTAACCTGCAAACGTGACATCAAGATTAGTAATACATTTATTAATAATCTATTGCACGTTAAAATGTTTTTTTAAATAGTGAATATGAATGTGAATATGAAAAGTACGCATGTAAATTTTGAGACGGTGAAAATGACGTTAGCTTTAGATTTCGTTGCAAAAAAAATATGATTGTGTCATATAGTCCAGAGGAAATGTACATTTTACCTTGCAAAAAGGTCGGGTAGAAGATTTTTTTTTCTGAATCGTTTATAATGATGCCAAGAGGGAAAAAACAAGTTTTCTAACAAAATTTCTTAAGGCTAAATTTTCTGTGGCCAAAAAACTGCAAAATTTTGGGACTTTTCTTGATTTTTTTTAAATATCTCGAGACCTTTTACCGTAGTATATTATTTGTCAGTTACAATATTAAAGAGGATGAAATTCCCTACAACTTTCATACTTACAACTTGTTTATGCACTCAATAGCAAGAGCAAGCGCAGTACGCTATTTCAAAAATAGGACAATTTTTTCAATTTTCTTAAAAACCATGAAAAACGTAGTTTTGCCCCCATTACTCAAATGTCGCTCGCGGATTTAATCGTGTATGTCGACTTGTAAAAATTGGTAGCAGTAAATTATCTATTATTTGCACACTCACGTCTTTATTTTCATATCAAGAGACATTTTATATTCAATAAATTTGTGTAATTTTAAAAGTAAGACAGACTGTAGATGAATGAGACAATTTTCATATTTAGACAGTAACTTTAAGTGTATATAATTCAAGTAATACAAGTGTATATTCAAAGCATTGTTTAAAAGAATACTTCAGTATTTAGTAAATTGTTGGCACGATAGTTTCAATTAAATAAGAATTCTTATTTAATTTTAAATTTTAATAATTTAATAATTTTTATAATTTTTATGATGCATACATATTTTTCCAGGTATCAATGGGACAGGTATGAAAATTTGCGAAAAACATATTTTATTCCACACTACAACGGTATATTTTATTTACCAATTACTGATACCATGTGTCTTAATGTTTTACTTTTTTAAAGATAGCAAACATTGGATTGTAGTTCCATATAAAAGGGGGGACTGAAAAAATAAATATCTTTTATGTAAGAAATACTTTCATCTTATAAAATAGCTACAATAAAAATGACAACAGATTATTTCACTAACTAATGTTATGCACTTATCTGTTTAATATTGTAATTTTTATTTTTTTTTTCATTTTTCACTGAGTAATACCAAAGACCAAAGTCTCAATTGATAACTTTACAATTTAGTATATGAATTACACGTTACTGATTACTTATAGGAATAATGTTTAATTTTTCAATAATTTGAAAAGTTTAAGTTAAAACTTTAGTTATAAATAATATTTGTTTTATCAGGTAAGCTAGCCAATATAAGATTGATTATTTATTGTAACTATTTTTTATAAATTCAATCTAACAGTTCTTTTAAACATCTTCATTCGCTGAATTTGACGGGTTCCGACTCGTTAATATTTACGACGAAAATAGGAGAGGAAAAATCGAAAGGAAAAAATATTTTCCACTAATTAATATTTATAGCTCTTTCATAGGACTATACAAAAAAGAAATTAATTTACCATCTATAGACTGGAAAATGCATTTTCGATTGTTTTATGCGCTTTCTTAGTTAATCTGAGCCTTTCCGTACTATTTGGTGTTACGTTTCTGATTCTTATACAGGACCGTACAAAAGAATTCGAACTATTTACCCGGTTATAGATTTAAATGCTCTTTAGTGATGTTATGGATTTTTCTGCTTAACTAAGTTTTAGTATGTTACGCGCTCTTTTTTTTCAATATATCCCTGAATTTTATATTTCGATATAGGATTTGAAATTTTAATAGGTGATTCTTATTCAACTTGGCTAAAAATCGTAAATCTACAGAATGAAAAATTATCTAAACTTGGATTCGAACCAGGATAATTCTCATTACGCACCAGTAGCAGGAAAACAAGAGTTTGGGCTCAGCCGGAGGGGATGCTGAGGTACAGCACCTTCCACCTTTGCTCCTCCGGCTCCCGTCCCTCCGCCGCCCATCCGCCTCCGAAACCAGAAAACCCGATTTAGACGCTCCCTATATCCCAATTAATGATAGGATATTATGACAGGACATATAGGTAATATGTCCTATGAGTATATGAGTAATGACCATATAAATAATGAGATGAATTATTATATTTATTGAATATTGTTAAATGAAAAATAGTATAATTTGTTTTCCCTTTTTCATTAAATTACTAATTAAATTGAATATGATAGGACTTGCAGCATGTGAACGGACAGGCCAAAATGACTTTGAAGATGTAATGCATCTGTTCAAACAGAAGACGAAATTGGTAAGTTGATTATATTCTTGTATAAATAATGTAGTTTTTTTTAAAGTAAGTATGGATTTTTTTAAAATTAAGTATTAACTTATTAAAACTGTGTAATTGTTGAACTATTTTTTTAATTTAAGTATTTTATAATATCTTATCGATTTTGGAATTTTATGAAAGAAAAGATTTAATCGAGAAAAAATATACTTTTTGTATTAAAATTTGAAAAATTAATTTAAAAAATGATTTTTTTTTTTTTTTTTAAATTATGAAACATTTTGAAATATTTTTTATTGCATACTTTTCTTAAAAGTGTGCTCTATAACTATAATAATAAGACTTCCCAAAATTTAATTACTTTAATTATAAAATTTTAAATTTAATTAGGAAAACTAAATAAAACATCAGGACATATATGTAAAAATACAGTAAAAATGCAGTGCCGTCTGTTGCCAAAGCTGCACCCACCCCACATAGCAATTTCAGTTTGCAGAAAATTTGCAGCAGTCTTGCTATGCAAACTTGCAAAGTTGTAGCAAGTTCAGCATGACAAGACTAAAAGTTCATAACAAGACTTCAGCAAGATAACGCAAACGTCGAAGTCACCACACTTTGAACTTGCAGCTAATTTGTCGTGCAAGTTAAATTCTTGCTGTATCAAATTTATTGCAAATTAACGGCAAACAAGTAAAAAATTTAGTTCTGTCATGACTAAAGTATGGCAAATTCTTTGCAAGCTAGTAGAAAATTTAGCTTTATCTTGTCAAAAATACTGCAAACTTATTGCAAAGTAGTAATCTTGTGATGCGACACTATCTGTTTACAACTGTTACAGTTTAAGTTTTACCTCTTCAGGTCCATTGATGTCAGAAGGTTTATACATCATCCTTATCACCATTAACAAATAAGGTAATATTTGTACTTTAAAATTTGAATCCTTTTTTGGTATTTGAAAAATATAGCGTTTAAAAAAAGCGGTGCCAACCGAATAAAATTTGTGTAAGGGATGCGATCCTGAAAGGGTTAAAAATCATAGACTCGAATGGGGTTAAAGACAAAAATAAATAAATAAATAAATATCAATTAACACATTCATGACGGAAAACGAGAATTCTCGTTCTCATTGAAAAAATATCATTGACTAAGGGTGTGGATTCTGCCTTACAGATATTGCATTTATATCATGTTGTCATATTTTTTTAGATTGTAAGACATTTTATATTAAATTCGTACATTAAAAATTATTTACCAATGCATAAACTTAGGAAACCTATCTAGAACACCAATTTACAAAAGACTTTCAGAACAGGGAGGAACTTCTACTGTTTTAAAATTCAGATTAGATAAAAATTGCCCGTCGGCAAAATGTTAAAATGATACTTTAGAAAAATTCAATAATATTGAGAAAAATATCTTTAAAAATTAAAATTTTCAATATAAATTTAAAATGGCCGAAGTCGTAAACACAACTTGTTAATTTGTAAGAATTTTTATATGAAATAAGTTGTAGGTTATAGATAAAATGTTACTTACAAAATATAACTACATTTGAAGAGTTAAAATAATAAATATCTTTTTCTGGGTTTCTTAACTTAACCAGTCAATGAAAATGAGATTCCATAACAGTAACAATGATGTGTGTGCCTTGCCTTTGAGTAGCACCCTATTTCTGCAATTTCTGCGCATGTGCTGATTGTCTATTCTCTCAACTTTCGTGAATGAAAGACAGTCTTGCATTAGTTTTACAACGAACTACTCATGCATGTGGCTGATGGTATGCCTTGCGGAAGATTTGCTGCGAATTTGTCAAGTCAAGTTTGTCACGGAAAGATAGTATCAGAAAAAATCAAACTTGCTGCTAATGTGCATGCTATGTGGAACAGCACGCGACGGAATACAAGACCTTGCCAATAGATAAGATTGAGAAGGGCTAAAATGGATATCGTTCAGGTAGCTCAGTGGTAGAGAATTAGCGCGTAATGCCAATGACCCTGGTTCTTAATCCACGCTTGGTCACTTTTTCATTTTGTTGGTATGCGTCTTTACCAGATTCTGTAATTAAAATTAATTCTGTAATTAAAATTTCAAATTACAAAAAAAAAAAAATTAGCTTATGGAATTTTCTACAAGATTTCCAAATTCTGTATATGTATATCCAAATATGATGTCAAAATTAGATGTTAGTATTGATAAATTTAAAATTTGTTACATTAAGTACAGCATTAATAAGTAGACGTTATTACTAATAGATTGGTACCAATAACATTTTATATGATGATTTTCAGCAGTGTAAGCGGTAGTGCGTGTTTTCCCAGGATTGTACGTTAGGGATTTTATAGCAAGAGAAATAATTTACGAATTTAAAAAATTAACTTTTACTAAATTGAGATTTTTATTGTTGAATTTTATTCAACTTGGCTTAGAAGCGTAATACCACTAGAGTGAAAAGGTGTCCAAGCCCGGGAATCGAACCAGGTTCTTTGACATAACGCGCCAATGCCCAACTGCTTAGCTACCTGGACGATGAATGTCAATGACCTTCTGTAAGGCCAGTGTAATAAAATTAAGTAATTAAAAATTCAAATTACTAAAACTATGGGCTTATGAAATTCTCTCTAAAAATTTTCAAAAATTATGTATTATGTCTATTTAATAATTTTTAATTTAATAATCTGACTCTAATTTCTATAAATATTTTGATTAAAAATCTAGAAAAAAGAGTATAAAGAACTAAATAAACGTTAATGACTTAAAATAAGCAAAACTGTTTTTTTTAAGTTAAATACATAGTTAAAATATAATTTCACTTTAAAATCTACCAACATTACCTTTAGTTAATAATTTATTATCCGGATTTATATTAATTTTCTAGAAAAGGTTTTACTTGGAGAACTAAAATTATTTTATAAAAGATCGTTCTTCTATGGCAATGCAAATCAATTTATTATTATTATTATTATTATTATTTGTTCAACTCTGGGTCATCTTAAGACCCTACACTAGTCACGCGAAAATACTCGCAAGTTACTGTTAACCGTTGAGAGCGTACTTTTTAAATTTACCGTTTTCATTTCGATATTTTTAAATATTTATTTTTGCGTTCGACCTGTAAAGGGATCCTTTTTTACCTTTTATTGTTTTGGTTGCAGCTTTTTTTTATAAGGATACTTTCCCTTTCGTTTCCGATAGTGCAAATATCCTCTTAACAAAATAAAAAATAAGTAAAATTACAACCAAAAATAAAAAAGTACAGACGTACGTCATGGACTTCAAATATTCTATGCAAAACAAAATCGTGTAAAAAGTTTAAAATGCAAGCGAGAAATTTGAAGAGAACGCTCCCACAGGTTTAACATTAGCTTGTGATTATTTTCACGTGACTAGTATAGGAAATTAACACCAGCATCACAACTACTGTATTAGACACCTGTTACATTTTTTTTAACCATTTGGAAAAATGGTTATTGTCCTCGTCAGGGTAGGAAATCAAAAACATATCTGAAGCTTTTTATTAGTTGAATCCGCATTTTATTCGTTTTCTCATTGATCTGTACAGTAATCTGTATTTTCCCTTTACTTTCAACAGAGATGGATACTTCTGTTGCCAGTATGACAAAAAGTAATAAAAACTACAAAAAAAAATTAATAACTCAGAAACAAATTGAGATACAGCTTTCAAACAAATTGCATTTAAAAGTACATTTTTTCCCTCTATACAACGGTTTAAAAAGTAATATTGTGGGATGTTTAGAAGTTTAAGAATGAAATTTCATTTAAAATTGGTCCAAGAATATTAATGTTTAATCCATGGCGTACGTAATGTATGACCAGCTCCGTAGAAGTTTAAAAATTTACAGTACCGAAAAATGTAATCCATGGCGTACGTAATGTGTGATCAACTCCGTGCGATTTTTTATGTCTTAAATTTTAGTCTTTGAAAAAATCATTTTCCAAATGGTCGTTGTAATTTGTTAAATTGCATTTTTTAAAAAAATTCCTCTATTTTCAATATAAGAAAGTATATTGCAATCGAATTTTTTTTCGACTTCCGGTTTTCGACGGATTTACACGTTTTAGGGGTCAGGGATACCCAAAAACATGTTTAGACAAAATGACTGTCTGTCCGTGTGCCGCCATTGTACCCTCCAAAAGCATATGAAGTTATACATAGAAGACAACCATTTTTTTTTGTCTTCTAAACTCATCAGTAGTGATAACCAACGATGCCAATGAACCGCCTATCTGGTTTGCCACCTACAGCCGGCGCACCACTTGCGCGGCAGCTCTGCTTAACTCATCTAAATGTCCTGGGGTCGATTTGGTTTTAAGCGCCTTTATAAATAAACTTATAACTACTTCTTATCATTTATTTATTAATTTATTTTTATTTTGCTAGGGATCAAGAAGTTGAAACAAGATTTCAAAGAACTGTTACTGAACGGAAATTCTTGTGACTTAATTCTTAAAGTAGGCGATCAACAATTCAAGAGTCACAAATGTATTTTGGACGTTCGTTCTCCAGTTCTCTTCTCTATGGCGACCCACGAGACAAAGGAAAACAATACTGATGTTTATGTTATTCAAGATAGTGATCCCGACACTTTTTCGGACTTTCTAAATTACTTGTACACAGGATTTGTGGAAAATCCAACGTTAGAGAGTGTTCAAAAAATGTACATACTAACAAAAAAATATGAAGTAAAAGAACTAAAATTATTTTGCATAGATTATATGATGAAAAATATCTCTGTTGACATCTTTTGCGATACATTAAATTTATCCCTCCAACATGAGGAGAAAGACTTGACTGATGAATGCCATAAATTTTTTGCCAATAATTCATTGGCCATAGTTTTAAGTTCAAAATGGAAAACATTTTTGAATGAAAATCCAGTGTCAGTCAATGAATTATTCATCAAGCATTTCCAAAATAACAAGTAATAAGTGATGATTGTTTGGTTCAAGATACTGACCTTACTATTACTTTCATTTCTTATATTATATGTATAACGGATGAGTGCAAAATTTGAAGTTAGAGAATGTTCAAAAACTTTAACAAAAAAATATGAAGTAAAAGAACTAAAATTATTTTGCAGATATTATATGGTGAAAAAATATTTCTGTTGACAGCTTTTATGATATATTATCTCTTCAACAGGAGGAGAAAGACTTGACTGATGAATGCCATAAACTTTTTGCCAATAATTAATTGGCCATGCTTATAACTTCTAAATCGAAAACATTTTTGAAAGAAAACCCTATGGCAATCATCGAATTATTCATCAAGCACTTTCAAAATAATAAATAATAAGTGATGATTTTTTTTGTTTAAGATAATGACCTTATGGTTGCTTTGATTGCCTACATTAATTGTATATGGGATGTATAGAAAATCCAACGTTTAAGAGTATTCAAAAACTATACATAATAACAAAAAAAAATATATGAAGTAAAAGAACTAAAATTATTTTGTATATTAGAGATTATATGGGGAAAAATATTTCTCTTGACAGCTTTTGTGATATATTAAATTTATCTCTTTAGACTATTTTAAATATTTACTTTTTTTGCGCTTAATGGTTACTTTCAGAATCATCTTATCTACACATTCCTGGACATTTATGTCAACTTTGACTGAAAGAAATAAAGTTAATACACGCTTTTTTTCACTCACTTCACGAAAAAAAAATTTAAAACAAATACAGGGCCAAAATATTATTATTATTATTATTTTTTTTTTTTAACAGAGAAAACGTTATTTTAAATTCAATAGAGAGACTCAAGAGCCCTAACAAGACTCCAATTAGCGCGGGGCCTTCAGCAGCCGCCTTGTATTTCCGATGTTTGCAACAGCACTAAAATTTAATAGTAAATTTTGCCTTATTTAATAAATGAAATCTGAGAACAAACAAGATAAAAGCTTCTATTACGAGGGTGTATCAATAAGTTTTTGCCCTCACATAGAAATAATTGAGTGAAATTTATGAAATTGCTACATTGTAATAGTCCTTTTCTATCTAGTCACCGTGCACAGTAACACATTTCTGCAACCGGTATTTGAGAGGGGACAAGATGTTTTTCAGGAGGCGTGATAGTACACAAAAAGAGAGTATTTTTCTAACTTTTGCCGACCCCCACATGTGACGTATTGTTAGAAAGGCCTTTGACCACTGATTCATGTTATACACCCCCGAGCCCCTCTCCTAAAACTTTCCGCCAGGGGGGCATGAATGTTGTCCGCAAAATTTAGTAAAGTGCCCACCGGAAGGCAAATTTGTGCGGACAGGCTCGGGAGGTTCCAAGGATTAATAAGTGGTCACAGGCCTTTCTAACAATATGTCACATGTGGGGGTCGGTAAAAGTTAGAAAAATGCCCCCCTTTGGGTCTACTATCGCGCCTCCTGGAATACCTTCTCCCCCCTCTTTTTGAAATACCGTTTGTAGAAATGTGTTACTGTTCACGGCGACAGTATAAAGAAGGACTAATACAATGTAGCAATTTCATAAATTTCACTCAATTATTTCGGGCAAAAACTTATTGATACCTCCTCGTAAATTTCTGTGGTTAAAAAAAAAAAAATAATAAAAGCTGTCAGCTATGCAAAAGTATATTTTAATTAAACAAAGAAGCTTGCAGGCATCTAAATTTATATTCAGAATATAATATGCACACAGTAAATTTTCATAAAATTTACATGATTAAAAAAATTGGCTTCGTTATATATATATACATATACATGGTTTTTCAATTATTCACTTTCATGGTATATTTGATTTTCGTTTTATATGTTTTGTTTATATCTTAACCTTCTGTATACAGTTGGTAGGGTATTTTGAGAATTGACCTTCAAAGCTTAGCTTGCCATTCTCAATCAAAAATAAACTGTGTTTTACTTATATTAAAAAATAATGCACCTGAGGAGAGTTTCACAATATAAGTTTCAATTTTCATTCATGTTTCTTACATTCCTTTTGTAATTTTTCTTATTACAGGGCTGACACAGGCAATTATTTTTTAATTCCATTTCGCACCACTTTTTCAAAACAAAAATATTTTACATATGCTTTGAACATTTGCAAGAGAAATATACTACAAAATGTATTTTTTAAAAGCAGTGGTGCGAACAAAATACTAAAATAGTCTACTGTGGCAGCCCTGTATTACATTTTCAATTATTCCACTTTAATATACAGTATTTTGGATAATCAGTTTTTTGGTATCATAAGTGATTTAATTTTTATGGTAAATTTTTCATTTGTTAAATTTTTTTATAATTACAAAAAGTTTGACTATATATATATATATATATATATATATATATATATATATATAAACCCATATAGGGCATCCCATAGCTATCCCTTCCCTCGAGGTAAATCTTCCCTCGAGCTATATCTTTCGCGCAGACAATCGCAGTAACAGATAGAACATCAACGCCAAAATATCAGTATTTTAAGATGCCTTCGAAACAAATTATTTGAATTTTTGTAAATTTTAAATTGCTAAATATTATTAAAAATGTCATAAAAAATATAACATAAACATACAAATAAGTATTTTTCCTTATTAAAACTAGTCGGATGACAATCCCAAAACTTTCTTCCATCTCATACATGTCAATACTTCAAAATTCGCTGTCTCAGTACTAAAATCAAACGGCAATCTATGCTCATCATGAGGATTCTAAAAAGATGAAATTCCATGCATTAGTTCTTAAGACATGACTATCTCTGAAATCGTGTAAATCAACAAAATGCAGCATAGCAGCGCCACCTATAGGGGGATTTACACCAGAACCTAATCGGCAACAACTTATGTCATCGTCTAACTGAATATGAAGTTTGGGGAAAATTCGTGCATTAGTTCTTGGGATATAGCGATTGCGAAAATAATGATAAATGCAGCATAGCAGCGTCACCTGTTGAGTGATTTACACCAGCAAATAATCAGCAGCATTATTAATCAAGGTATGCTTGAATCTGAAGTTTGATGAAAATTCGTGCATTAATTCTAGAGATAGAGCTATTGGGGAAATCGTGCAAAATGCAGCACAACAGCGCCACCTATTGGGCGATTTACACCAACACATAATCAACATCATTTCATTTTCAGATCAAGGACTAACTGAATCTGAAGTTTTATGAAAATTCTTGCATTAGTTCTTGAGATAGAGCTATTGCGCAATTCCAGCAAAATGCAGCATAGCAGCACCACCCGTTGGGAGATTTACACCAAAAACTAATCAGCACCAATTTATTTTAGGGACTGCCTGAATATAAATTTTTATTAAATTCCGTGCATTAGTTGTTGATATAGAGCGCCCATAAAATTTGTGTCACATACATACACACAGACAGACTCAGAGAGAAACATTTTGTAAAAACATGTTTTTTGGGATATTTGACCCATAAAACGTGTAAATCCGTCGAAAACCGGAAGTCGAAAATTTTCACTAATCCAATACTTTCTTCTTGTAAAGATAGAAGAAAGTAAAAAAGTGTAAAATTAACCGAAAAATTGCTATTTTCTCAAATCTATTTAAATTTAAAATTATTAAATATAATTTTTTAATGCTGATTATAATAATTATAAAAATTATTATTATAATGTTATACAGGAACTAGACTATTTTTAGGACAATATCATGAATATTTAAAAATTTATAGGTATAAAAAGACATACAACCCTGAAAATTCCTGAAAAAACTTTAATAATAACTTTAATTAAACTTTAACTTTAACTTTAAGTTTTTAACTTTAAACTTTAATTAAAACAGTGTAACCCATAAACTTTTCGATAAATCAGCATAAGAATAATTTACTTCTTTTGAATACATATTTAAAGCATAATTTAAAATTTTTGTGGTAATTGAGCTATTGTGTATTGAGTTATGATAATTTTTCCAACCCAATTTTACAAAAAAGAAAAAAAAAGAAAGAAAAAAAAATCACTTTTGAGAAAAATCATAAGCCAATTTTCAACTTAGTTTTTTAAAATTTGTAATAAATATCTATATATATATTACGCTATCGTATGTGGTACAGAAATCGCGATTATTTGTTAATTGTTTAATGGCAATACCTGAATGAAACGCATATCATTGGCTATTCGACAGCATTTAATGCATCTCCATGCCTATAAGGGGAGTTACCTTAGGTGGAACCTAGTTCTGTCGACACATGCCGCCAAGTTTGTCGGCAACTTGGCGATATGTCTAATATTTCGCAAAATTCCCATAGACTTCCATTGTAAACCAATAGGGTTTACTTGCTTACAGAAAATCAACCAATTGAGATATTTTTCTGCAACAAAAACTAATATTAGCTTAACGGATTATATTAATTATATTTAAGGGATCCCAAGTAAATTAAATTATGAATAAAAGTAACATGATACAATGCTTAGCATGCTTTCCCAAACATAAATTTTAAGGGATGCCAACCTAGTCGCCAAAAGCGGTTAGTAAACGTTTAAAAAACTCGAAAATCGAAAGAAAAATATTGAAATTTTAAACTAATTTAATAAGCAGAGAATTAAAATTCTGATCGAAATTGGATTTTTAACCGTTTATATCCCAAATTTTGAATTCATGAAAATTTCCTCTACTGAAACATTTTTCGTGAATATTTGAAACTACATTAGAAGATTTATACAACCATTTAATAAATTTTAGAAAGATTTTGCCAATTAAAATCAATTAATTAAATTTGAATTTATAAGCATTTTGTGCAATATTTATAACTCCACTCAAATCTTTTATTTAAAATATTTTTGTTTAGTATTTTATAGAATTAGGGAATGGAAGAATATAATGGTCTTATAATTAATCCTTACAATTAATTACAATAACAATTTTTCCAAAACAATTTTACAAAAAATAAAAATAATAAAAAAATAAAGAAAAAAAATCACTTTTGAGAAAAATCATAAACCAATTTTCAACTTAGTTTTTTAAAGTTTGTAATAAATATGTTTAAAAAGCTCGAAAATCAAAAGAAAAATATTGAAATTTTAAACTAATTTAATAAGCAGAGAATTAAAATTCAGATCGAAATTGGCTTTTTAACCCTTTATATCCCAAATTTTGAATTCATGAAAATTTCCACTTCTAAAGCATTTTTCGTGAATTTTTGAAACTACATTAGAAAAGGGTTTGTACTGGTGTTTGAATTTCCAAACTAAGAAATTCTTCGGTACCAGTATTTTCTTATGGATAATCTCTCCTTATATAAGGTGAAATTTCGTCCGTTTAAACTAGATTTATTTGTCTATAACAAATGCTGATATTTGGCCTTGCAAATAACGGTACCCGTAAGAACCTTTTTAGAAGATTTATACAATCATTTAATGAATTTTAGAAGGATTTTGCCAATTAACCCCTTAACAGTGTGGCCCGAGCTGGATTCGGGCAAGAACACTTAGCTTGCTTCGTTATTAAAAGCATTTTGATACCACTAATTTGTAACTGTAAATTTATCTTTATTGATTGTCAGATATTTTTCGATTAAATAAGGTAAATATTTTAGTATGGGAAAAGTGGTGTCCAGCCCCATTTTTAATTTTTTTTTGTAAGAAGACAAATATCACTGTTAATGGGTTAAAATCAATTAATTAAATTTGAATTTATAGGGATTTTGTGCAATATTTATAACTCCACTCAAATCTTTTAATTAGAATATATTTTTTCGTATTGTATAGAATTAGGAAATCTAAGAATGTAATGCTCTGGCAGTAGAAATATAGAAATATTTTCTAACTAAACACCCCCCTCCCCCATAATCTTTCAACGTCAAGAAAGCTGAGAAGATGTAAATGGAAAAGAAGTCGCTCTTTTAAATATATTTTTTGTTTTGTGCAACCAATAATGCTTTTGAAATAAGATAAAGTGAAGTATCCATTACTCATTCTAAACTGTAGCATCGATGTATGAAATGAATTTTATAACGAGGCATTTTAATGGTATTAAAGTACCATCGGGGCATAACGGGCTAAAGGAATACAGCTGCACATACCTTATAGCTCACATTAAACAATCTCGTACTCCCGATTGATTTGCGATACTTCGTTTAAAAGAAAAAAGTATCGTGTTATTGGAACGTCCAATTTTCCCTCATCAATAATTATTCTCTTTGAAATGTCAGACAATGAAATAGAAGTCAGAGGCAGATGCCGTTGTTATCGGAAATGACGTAACTATAGCTTTCCCCAAGCCAAGCTTTGGCTCAAACGCTACCTGCGGTTGAAAGCGTAAACATGCATATCCAGCGTCCTACCGTTGTTTAAAAGTTTAGTTCATAATTCGTTACGGCATGGTGCACTAACTTTGTTTTTTAATTTACCGTGCGTTTTCTTTTTCCTTCTGAAGTAAAAATATCACTAAATGCAAGGATTATTGGAATTTTCATTGATCAATTTACTGTGCATTTTTTTTTTTTTTCATTCCGAAGTGGAAATATCACTAAATGAAAGGATTATTTGGATTTTCATTGGTCTTTTGTTAATCAGATATTAAAAGTTCTACCTCTTTCTACATTATGTTATTAGACTAACCATAAGGAAATTCTAGTCTAATTCACTGTGCATAAAAATCGGTATGTATTATTTTTCTATTTTATTTAAATAGTGCATGTGTTTGATGTACAGACATATTGTATGGTGACCAATATAACATTTACGGTAATGTTACACTGGCCACATCTTAATTTTGATAAAAAGTATTTAGAAATTAATTCAAATTTTATTATTAAAGATATTTCTTATGATTTATTAATTTATTAGTGTATAATAATAGTGAAAGGAACTTTTAGTACACAACTTTTAAAGTAATTAGACATAAAATAATTGACTTTGTTTACTGTAAATGAGACGTTAGTCACCATGGAATGACCCTACACATATAACATATTACACATGTATTTCTAAAGTAAAAAAAAAAAAAAAAAAAAAAGAAAGAAAGAAAAATCATGCGTTAAGCATAGATTATGAAATACTTTTCAACACTTTCACCAGAATAACGTAATAAAACTTCACCCTTAAATAGGGTGTCAGCCATTTTAATCAGTTGATTTAAATCAGCGATTTAAATCGTGATTTTAATCAACTGATTTTTTAAAAAAAATCATTGATTAAAATAAAATTTTTTTGTGAATGTTTAAAATGTCAAAAAGTATTAAAATCTAAGATGAACATAATTTGAAAGTTTCTACAGGTATTTTGACTTATGAATAAACAAAAAAAGAGCAACAAAATAATTGTTTCTAAGCTTCTCAGTAATTATAATTACTGAGTAATGTAAAAACTTAAAAAATGTTTAGTTTGTAAAAAACATTGTTTTTATCCAACACAGAAGTTTAATTTAAAAATGATATTTGATATAATTTGCAGTGTCAATTTCCTTTAGGTAATCAATTTATGCGTTATTTTATAAAATAATAATAAACGTTGCAAGTGTAATAAATTTCTGCAAGTAAAAGAATAAATAGTCAGTGCCTTAGTTTTTTGTTCTACTATTGTAATAATAAATTAATAGCAATCTCGAGTAAAAGAAGAATGGAAGAGTAACATCTCCTCAACAGCTAAATTGTAAATGAATGCATAAGGGGAAAAGAACTAATTGGTATAAAAATGTTAAGCACAACAAGAGCTTCTTCGGTATAGGTTGAATAAATGTTTTTTTTTTTTTTTTTTTTTTTTTTTTTTTACTTTGTAACTCATATATGCTAAATAAAAAAGCTAATTAGAGATTGAAAAGGCACCAAAACTTTTCTTCAAAAGGAAATAAAAAATAACCATTGAAAACTAATTATCCCCACTGAGAGGTAATAATACTGTTATATAAATATTTTGAGGATTTCAGATATAACAGGCTCTTCTTACATTTATTATGAATGTGTGTATGAATGGCTTTAACTCATTTTCATAATTTTTTTGGTTAGCATATACATACGTATGTGTAAGTTTAGATTTTGGTGATTAACAATAATATTTCTAAGTGCAAATGCAAAACGGACTGCAAATGATGTTTGTTAGTTTTGTTATTTGCGCTACTAACTAAATGAAATTATTTATTTGCAGCTTTTATTAATTCTGTAATTTCTTACTGTTTCTCCTAGGTCATTTTTTTTTAAGGATGCCGCAATCTGACCCTTTTTAAATTGGCAAAATGCACTTTGCCTTTTTAAAAAATAGTGAAATTTACCTGTAGTTGTAGCCAGATATTTCTTTTAAAAAACTTCCCCATTCAACAGTATTTCTCAACTCATGTGCGAAAGATCTTGCAAAAATAATAAAACTTTATTTCTTTAGAAAAAACAGGATATTATTAAAACATGACGTGATTTAATTGTATTTTTATATTTGTGATTCATAAAATTATTAAAAATTAAGGACAATTTATTTATCATACTAAACATTATTCTTTTTTTTTTCTTATATCATTACCCTCATGGAATAGTGCCCTTTTTTAGAATCAGCATCCTGCCACCTTTTTCTTTCTAAAATGAATACTACATCATTAATTATCATTTTAATAAGAGCTTAAAAATGTACAATATGTTCCTAATTACAGTGTTAATTGTTTAATAATTATTAATTTAAAGTAGTTTTAACTATTTAATATTAAAATACAGTTAGTAATAATTGTAATAAATGCTAAATATTACTAGTATTTAATAAAGTTTTACATAATTATTACAATATTAATGTATATAACATTATTGTATGATACTAACTAATGAAACTACTAATTTGGAGATTTATAATTTCTGTAATTACTAACTAATAATTATATTTTTTTTAATTAAAGTGTAAAAACATAGATTATAGTTAGCAATTAGTGGTTTAATAGTTTTGGAAACCTAAAACTCTTGGTAGCTATTCAGTATTTGAACGCTGGGAAAAAAATCATAAAAATCCGATTTAAATAAAAAAAAAAAATCCGATTTTTTTACACCCTACCCGTAAATAAGTTGAAATATGATGTCTAAATGAACCATTCGGAAACGCATAGCACATTTGAAAACCCAATTTCGGCATCCCCATCTGCAGTCGGTAAAGTATTCGAATTCTTCGAGTAACCCTGTATATGATATACAGATTTGTATCTACAGGCAGAGCTTAATTTGCGCCGGAGCCCACCGGAGCTCAGCTCCGGTACTTCTCTGTTTTTAGTAAATATTTAAATATTGGTTGGAATTCACCGGAGCTCATAAATACAGGGCTCCGGAGCCCAGTGTAACAGCGCTTCCGAAAAAACGAAGCCTAAATTGCTTTTTCGTTTCCTTCCCATCTCCAAGCTTTTGCATTCTTTTTTATCAAAACACTTATATGTGACGTAATGTATCGCCCATGTAGGGAATGGTCATGAAACGGACTGAATTTTTATACCAGTTTTTAGGTTTGGGCGGACAGCTCAATCTGTCTTACATCCAAAATTTTATTTATTCATGTATAGGGGGAAAAAAATCTTTTCCTCCTTAAAAATTGCGTATTATCTTTCAAATTATTTTGATGCTATTTTGATCAGAATGAAGGAAAAACAAAAATCGTACTTTTCTATTCTAGTGATATTTGCAAATTTATATCTGGCATTGATGGAGATAACATTAAAAAAAACTTGTTCCATTCTTCAGCATTTAAATATTAATTTCTGCAAATTTCATTCATTTTTTCATAAAAATTCGTAGCTGCGAACTATTCCTTTTTTGAGTTAACACTATTTCCGAATCATAATCCTTACCGTATTTAATCGCAGAATTTTGCAATTAATTAGCATTAAAATTAGGCAAAGACTTCAATTCGGAAGGAGTGATAACTAAAAAGTGGAATAGTTGACAGCTAAGTATACGCAGATAGATATATTTAAAATTTATATTTTGCTACAGAAAAAAAAATGCTTTAAAGTTTGCAAATAATGTATGGAATATAAATATGCGGATTGGAGTGATGACCGATGGGGGGGGGGGGGGGGGCACGCCGCGGTTGTTAGTACTGCAGAATATTAGGGCTCCGGTACTTTTCTTGTTAGAAATTAAGCCCTGTCTACAGGGTGTATCTAAACTCTTGGGCAAAACTTTAAGGGATGGTAGTACACATCAAGACAAACAATGTTAAATAGGAAACTAAGGGTCCCAAACGTCTTTCGAAGGAAATAGGCGCCATTAAAGTTTTGGGTCCAAAATTTCAACTGATTATAAAAGAACGATAAAATTGGTCGATTCGTTTGCGGTTTTCACTAAAACTATTCTTTATGTCAGTATTTTCTTGAAAATAAATTTTAAAGATAAAGTTCAAAAAATGCCGATAGAGGTTGCTTTAAACTTTGGAGTAGCGAATAACTATTTTTACCGTTATATTTTGTATCTCATTAAATGCTTTCAAAAGCTTAAACTTAAATTTTGAGCTCAACATCTGAATCGTTGGGAGTGGTTAAGTAGCGCAAATTGAACTGTGTTCAGGAGGAGGGTTCAAATTTCAACTCCTGAACACAGTTCAGTTTGCACTACATAACCACACCCAACGATTTAGATTTTGAGCTCAAAATTTAAGCTTAAGTCTAAGCTTTTGAAAGCACTTAATGAGGTACAAAAAATAACGGTAATCGCAAACGAATCGACCAATTTTTCCTTTTTTTTAATAATCATTTGAAATTTTGGGCCCTGAACTTTAATGGCGCCTATCTTCTTCGGAAGACGTTTGGGACCCTTAGTTTCCTATTTAATATTGTTTGTCTTGATGTGCACTATCACCCCTTAAAGTTTTGCCCAAGAGTTTAGATACACCCTGTATATACTACATGCATGCCAAAATTTTGTTCAGTTAGGAAATACATACCACAGTTGAAAATTCCCCTTCAGCAATTTCCGCTTGTAATTGGTACGCGAATTCTTTTGTGCAGCCCTGTATACGAGGAATAGTATTTATCCAAAATGAGTAACATGCAAAAAGTTAGTTAAATTTAAAAGCGCATACCGAAATTGAAAATGCACTTCCAGCAATTATTGGTCAAAGACAGTACTGTTACCGATATCTTTTGTGTGTCCCTGTAAAAGAACGATAAACGCTATGAATACCCTATTCTAGAGTGATCATCTTGTAGTGAAATTCAGTGATTTATATCAACTTCAATACATTTGAAATAGCGTAATGTCATTAAAATACACTGCAAAGGATTTTTTTCCCATTGACCATAATGTATCGGAATTGTTTTGAGTGTCCCTGTAAATGAACTATTACTGCTACACACTTCATATTCAATACGAACCCGAACATGCCTTGGTAAACATCATTAACACATATGAAGTGCATAAAAATCCGAATATAATTACGTGAGTTAGAGCTTGACAGACAGGTAGCTAGACACTACGACAAACCGAATTCATAAAAACTTTTCATCTATCTATGTTGGAAAAAGAAAAGGAAAAAAGTAAAGTTTTTGGAAAAAAGTTTTAAATCATGAAAACAGTTTATTTTACAGTGAAAAATGGATTAAAAATTATAATTATAATCCGAGGTCAAAAGTATGGTGTTTACTTTAGCAGGCAATTCAACCTGGGGAACCCCGGTTAAGGGGACAGGGGACATTTAAAATTATTATTATTATTATTTTTTTTTTTTGTAAATTTCACTATAAATATTATTCAAATCTCGGCTAATTACCGACATTTTTTTTCGAAAATCATTATCAACAATGCTTTTATACTTTCACGATGATAGCAACCTCCAGCGCTCCTCAACACCTTTGCTGAATGCCGCAAATCGAAATTTGTGTGTAACGGAAAAATGCGATTTTTTCAAAAACTATGCGACTTAGGGTAATCGCTATAGTTTTTCTGCAAGGTTTAAATTAATTTCTACTACACCTATTTTTTTTATAATTTTAGCTTCAGTAGATTCGGAAATAGATGGGGGGGGGGGACATATTTTTGCATTTCATTTTCAACGATATTTCTGAAAATATAATATCTAAACTAAAATAAATGTATTTTTGAGTTCGGCGTTACAAAAGCTTTCACACGACATACACCCTCTAAATTTTTCCTAAATATATTTGTGAATGGTTAATAGTTTATCCCTTTAAGACCGATGGATTTGTAAACAAAATTTGTCATGCCTGTAGAAAGTAAAATATGGACTGGAACCGCTACCTGTTGATAAAAAATGATTCTTTACTCTATCTGCTAAGCAGAACGATCGTTCGATTCGAGTTTTTATTATTACATACGACTCAGAAGCAAGCATTTAAATGAATGTCTAACCCGCACGATCGTGCGGGTTGGGTCTTAAAGGGTTATAAATATGTGGGTCAATAGCCTTTATTTCTTTAGCCAATTTCAACTAACGTTTCATAGTTAACGAGTAAAATGGCTCTGACAAATGGAAAGACAAACACAGGAGTGATGTTAGAGTGTTCGGTTTTTACTTATTAAGTGCGGAACCCTAAAAACATATAATTTTCACTCTTTTTTTTTCTTTTTTTTTTTTTTTTTAGAAAAGTAACAAGAAAGAAATAAAACATTATTTAAACTATCTTTTTAGGATTTCTAAATTGATTTATCAACGTATAATCAAAAGTTTATATTTAACTATTACTCAATTAAAGCTGTTTTTTTTTTAACCATTTGGAAATGGTTGTTGTTTTCGGTCGAGGATGGGGCCAAATGATGCTCGCATTTTATTTTTTTTAACGAAATTCAACGATGTTTCTTACTTTTAGATGAATTTTTATTTGAATAGGTAATCGAAAAGCATAAAATCGTTAAAAATTGTTTGAATAGGTAATCGAAAGGCATAAAATCGTTAAAAATTGAAAAAATTACAAAAAGGGGTAGGCGCAAATTATCAGATATGGAAAAATCCAAAGCCAAAGTGTGACGTCGAAATGAAAATCGTCTTGCAAAGCAAAAATCGAGATCTTCAACTCATTATGTAGGTCATGAAAATCGAGGTCTTCAACTGATTATGTAGCCCATGAAAATCGAGGTCTTCAACTGATTATGTAGCCCATGAAAATCGAGGTGTTCAACTGATTATGTAGCCCATGAAAATCGATTACAGAATAAAAGACGAACGCGAAAAAGGAAACAATCTAATGTTTAATCGATTGATAGTGAAAGGCTATGTCTCGAGGGGCTCCAATCCACTAGCCACGACGTTTTACATTTGGTCGATTCTAACCGGGAAAATTTGAGTTCAACCTAGGTAATTTGTCGCAATCTGTGAATGATTCGGTGGAACTGCTTTCAATTTGTAAACTGTTGTTCTTCTCGAAACGGGATTTGGAGAGTTTATCGATGAAGGTTTTGATCGTCTGAAGTTTGATCTTTGCGATCTGTTGTTGAAGAGGAGGCGAAGGAATTTGGTGGACGAAATTTAGATTTTTCGGTTAAATTTTGTTACGAAGGTGATTTGTCACGATCTGTGGATGGTTCGGTGGAACTGCTTTCGATTTTTAACCTTTTATCTTTCTCGGCTTCTCTTGTCGAAATGCCCCAAAATTAAAACTAAGTAAATATTAAGTAAAAAAAATAAAAAATAAAAATCCAAATGGTCGTTGTAATCTATTAAATTACAATTTTTTTAATTACATTTTTTAAGTTTTGATTCGTGATTTATTATGTACCCCTCACTCTTTAAAATGTTTCATTTTTCAGTTTTACAGCTCTTTGGCGTTTATTGGCGCATCTTTAAATTCCTCGTTTTTTCAATTCACATACAATAGTACGGGTTACACAGAATATTTGCCAAATTGGAAAATACCATAAAATTAATGTGTTAATTGATAATTAATAATTTGTAAAAATATTAAAATGTTGTATTGTCGTCGGAAACACACTTTTTTACAATATTTGTATAATTCTAGCATATAAGAACGTGATTTAAAAATCGATCTTTACATACAAAAAACTAAATAAAATAGTGTAAAACAGTAGACAGCTGGCAGGCAACTGTGGACAAAACAGAAGAGTGATTACAAATTGGAAATGCTGGAATTCGTACGGCCTTGAACGTTTTATTCCTACCAGACAGATGTCCCTTTGCTCGGTGTTTAGATGTTATGTATTTTTATTTTTTTAAAAATAAATGTAGACGTTTGTTGCGAAATAAAAAAAAAATGTGCGTCTGTTTAATTTAGAATAAACTAATTGATGTGATTACTTTGTGTAATGTTTGTTACTTTTGTTTTCAAAGTTTCGCCTGACTGTTTTACTAATGTACATTGTCACTATACTGAGCGAAAGCGGCGAAAAAATTCAATATCTGGGTTAGACGTTATTAGAAAGAGATTATTACTCACTGGAGGATTCGATGCAGAAAGAATGTTTCCCATTTTTGTCTTATAAATATAAATTTAACCAATTCTTTTACAGTAAATACTGTTAGGTATAGCCCTTTCTTTTAGTTTCCAATGTATAACATTACGTTTTTTAAAGTTAAATAAACGTAATTTGAACTGGAAAATTATCCAATAAAATATTTCCTATTTTGTCATATTCTTAAATTAAATTATTTTAGCCATTAAAATTTCTGGTTTTAGTTGATATGAAAAATAACTTGAAGGCAGCTATCATAAGATCCTATAATATCTTACAATACGTTAGAAGCTATCATAGGTATACTTGATTAATTTTAACATAATTATTCTAGTTGGTAAATAAATCAGACGAGTTGTAATTTTCCAACTCCGTGGAAAAGTGTCCAGGCCAGGATTCGAAACAGGGACCTTTTGGCTGAAGGGCCTTTTCAGACAAATGGTCCAGAGGCGCGAAGTGACCTTCAGTCGATTTTTTTTCGAAAGGGTAAATATTCGTATTTTTGCAAAACATAATAGGATTTTTGAAATGAAAAATGAATTAAAATTATACGAAAAAAATTAATTAAAAAATATTAATAATGCAGTCATTGTAACATAAAAATGAATATATCCCAGTTTAATTGTTTAATACTGCCAACTGTCGTTTGTCAGAACAACTATACAACAGGTCTTTTCTTCAAACAAAATTACAGTCCTGAAATCAACGTCTCTAAAGAACTAGCAATTTCAAAAAACACGATTGGTGTACATAAACCAACTGATCGCTTCCCCTTTTTTCCTGAAAACTCGGCTAACATTGCAATAGTTACTTCAATTTTCGAGCTAATGATTTCATATATTTTTTTGCATTTTAATGGTGGAACAAGAGACAGAAAATGTAATTGATATGGACCAGAGTCAGAATTTAAGGAAATAAAAAAATAAAGTTTTTTTGTACGTTCCTTTCTTTCCAAGGCTCAGTTGAAAATCTTACAAAGGTGTGGTATTTGAGTCTTTATCTCTCCATTCTTTCTTTCATTCTTTCAAGACCTCTAAACATCCCTTTGCGTTTTTATAGTTGATGGGTCTCTTCGAAGGTTGAAATTTTGTCTGGCAAAACTTATAAATTTCTTCATTTTGACAGACAATTGTAACGTATTATCGCTGAGAGAGAAAAATGTTCGTTAAGAAAGGGATTTCTTTCCTAATTTTTTTCCAAAACCTTAATATAGTTTAAATGTTAAACCATTCTCATGCGCAACTTGCTTGTTTTAACCGTGTTCGTACTAAACGAGTTCGACTGTACTATGAAATGTTAGCAAAAATATGTCCATAATTTTATATCTCCAAGATGACTTGTTAACAAGATACTAACTAGTCGGATGTGGCAGTCCCAAAACTTTCTTCTATCTCATACATGTTAATACTTCCTGAAAAATGCAGCCGGTTAGATGATTTATACTAAAATCTAATCCGCAACAACTTATGTCAACTTCTAACCGAATCTGAAGTTTCGAGAAAATCCGTACTTTACTTTTTGAGTAAAGCTATACGGAAATCATAAAAAATTCTGTATAGCAGCGCCACCTGTTGGGCGATAATTACCAAAACCTAATAAGCTGCAACTTAAGTCAACTTGATAACTGAATCTGAAGTTTGATTACAATCCGTGCATCCCTTCTTGAGATAAAACTATTGCGGGAATCAGGAAAAATGCAACACAGCAGCGCCACCTTTTGAGCGATTTACACCAAAACGTAGTCAGTGCCAACTCATATCAAGGACTAACTGAATCTGAAGTTTGATGAAAATCCACCCATTAGTTCTTGAGATAAAGCCATTGCGGAAATCGTAAAAAATGCAGCACAGCAGCGCCACCTTTTGAGCGATTTGCAGCAAGAACTAATCAGCGCCAATTTATATCAGGGACTAACTGAATATATATTTTTATTAAATTCCGTGCATTAGTTCTTGAGATAGAGCGCCCACAAAATTTGTGTCACATACAGACAGACAGACGGACAGAGACAAACAGACTCACAGACAGACATTTTGTAAAAACATGTTTTTTGGAATCTCTGATCCTTAAAACGTGCAAATCCGTCGAAAATCGGAATTCGAAATTTTTTACGAATCCAAAAAGTAAAAATTAAAAGAATATTCCCCTATGGAATATTTTTGCATGTATCTCAAAATCACGACGAAGTACAGAGCCTTAACAAACATAAAATGTGTTCATATCACGTATTTCGAGGTGATAACTTACCAAAAATGTCTAGGTTCCAATTTGGGAGCCAGTTTATTATCTTTATCCTACTCGAACCTGTTAGTATAAAACCTCGTGTACATTGAAATTCAGCCGTTTGTAATAAATAAGTCTGCTTATTATATCAAAAACTCTTAAGGAGTGAAATTTTTTGAAAAAATTGATTTTTGTTTTATTTGGTTAAAAAGTTCTATGAACCTTCCGGAATCCATTGGTATGCCCGTTTTGTCTCTGACCATTAGAAATAATCGTAAAAATTCAAGGGAGAACACCGACTCGGACGCCACGTCCATTCACATTAATTTTACGCTAACATTTTATGCTTATTTCTAAGTTCTGCTCGCACCACTATATTTTTAAAATAAATTTTGCAGTATGCATATGTTTTCGAAGCACAAGTAAAAGTCTTTCTTATAAAAAAAGTGGTGCTAACCGAATAAAATTCATATAAGAGATGCTGGTCCGGAAGTCACGTGGGAATTGACATAGAACGGATAAGGGTTAAAACCTTACCTCCTTCAGTATAAGAAACTAAATTTTATCCAAGTTTTTATATATATATTAGTTCATGTGTTTGATAAAATTGTGCAAGAACTTCACACAAATTTAGAACTGTCTAAGTTTTTTGTCTATTCTGAAAAATCATTCTGATTCATCTGAAAATTTCAGGTAAAAATTCCATTATCTAATAAAATATTCGAGCGATTTTGATATATTTTTTTTTTTTTGGTGGTCGAGCATGAATATAAGACAGTTTATGGCAAAAACTTTAATTAGTTTCAGAAAAAATACTTCTGAAAAATTGATATTGCTCTAAAATAAAAAGTTTTAGTCGCAGAAAAAACTGTTTGCCAAAAAATCTTGAGCATAATCCTGTGAATACGGATTTCAAATTTTACCAAAATCGGTCGGGTATTTTCCGAGGAAACCGGTCTTAAAGCTGTCATATTTTCCATAGGATTGCACCCACTCTTATCATCACTAAGATATGTATGTGCCTAACCCCCACACCGCTGTTTTTGCGAAATATTTTGATTTTTTTTTATTTAAAATTAAAATTCAAACATTTAGAATTCCGAAAATGCTTTACTTTTGGTTAGTGATATTTAGAAGCAAAGCTCTAGCCCAAATTATAAACCGGAACTGAACTTTCTGAAATCGGAAGTTGTGACCTTTTAAAGTGCCTTCTAAATCCATTTCTTTAAAGGTTTTCAAGATATTGAAATAAAACTTTCTCATGTTCTTCTGCTATTCTATTGTATGTTATAAAACAAAATGTAGCTTGTAATTATGTATTTATTAATTTAAGCTATATTTTTATTGAAAAAAAATGTAGTGTGTAATACAACATTTGGTATATGTTAGTAAATTTAAGAGGTACACTGTATTAAAAAAAATCTGTAAAGTTACTAAAGTTTTTCTTGGAAACTGGGATTCCTAGAACTTTTTATGTAACGGCAACAAGAAAAATTCCTGTAACAGTGTTGCCGTTACATAAGAAGTTCTAGGAATCCCAGTGTCCTAGAAAAACTGTAGTAACTTTACATATTTTTTTTTTACAGTGTAGGGGAGGTAGGGGAGGTATGATACACTTTTTTTTTTACTAATTTTTTACAACCCTTACAAACCTATTTTTAAACTAATTTTTCCTGTTTTCTTATAAAGTGACCTTTTATTCATTTATTAAAAATATTGTGAATTAAAAAAATAATCATAAAAAAAATATATCCCAATTATTGTAAATGGTTACTACTGTATCAAATCTCCCCATTGCTGGGGAGGATCGATACACTAGCAAGGGAGGTTTGATACATTGTTATGTAAATCGAAAAAAAATGCAGACAATTCAATTTATGTGTCATACAATTTTTTATGATAACTCTTGAAATATTTATGGAAAATTTAAAAACAAATGACATTGACATATTTTTGTTTCAGAATCTTTTTTTTTTTACAAAAATATTTAAACAATTGCTATTATTTGAATAATTCTATTAACACACTTTTTAGAAAACAAATAATTAAAAAAAACCTTAGAGATCTTGCTGCAAGGAAAAAGGAAGTGAACATTTCTGATTTGCAAACAATTTAACATAAATTTAGCACATTTAAGATTTCTTTAACTATTTCAGGGCAAAGCATTTTCAATGCTAACGTGTTGAATAAATGAATGGCACCGGAATTTACCAACAAATTTAATTGGAAATAAGAGAAGGGCTATATTTCACTTTCATATTAAATGGTAAAAATTTTACCAAAATGCTGGTGCCAATGTGGCGTTTGGGAATTAAAATTAAGTAGTTTCATAAGCATACCACCACCTCTTAAATGGTTAAAAGAAAAACTAATAACTCTATCCTTTTGGTAAGTAAAATCGGGTGGATTTAACCCTTTTTTTAATTTGCCCTTCGTCAATTATAGAAACAGCTTCCCTTTCAGGTAATTTAAACTTTTTTCTTTCTACATGATGAGCAAAGCGAACTTAACCATCTATCATCGCAAGCTTTTCTATGTAACCTACATAATGTCTATGAATAGTCTCTTTGTTCTTCCTTACCAATTTCAGTAGCTCTTGCTGCAAAACAATAATGAATATTACAGTCCTATATTAGTTTACAACTTAAAAAAAAAAACTATTAAATTTCAAATATACAAATGTATCATTTCTCACCAGCACTAATGTATCATTTCTCTCCCTATCATGCCTTATTGGATTTTCAATCCCTTTGTATCAATGCAGTTGCAAAATGCCAATCTGCTTTCTGGTAAAACTCATCCTAATAATGTGCTTTGCAAATAAAAAAAATTACAATTTTTATCTTCACAATAATAAGAGTTATGAAAGAAAATCAGTATTTAATAAAAGTTACATTAGCATTCTAAAAGCCTTCAAAATTAAAAGAAAAAAAACGTTGTCAGTTATTTACTGCTAAGTCCAGCTAATGATGGCCTCTGCTAACAAAAGAAGACTTTACATCTGTTACTATGGCTGTTAATGCCATTTGTTGAGAAAAATTGTCAATGTATCAACCCTCCCTATGTATGAAACCTCTCCTACCTCTTAAATACTAACATATACCAAATTTTGTATTGCACACTACATTTTTTTTTCAACTTTACAGATTTTTTTTTTTTACAGTGTAATGCCAATCTTTTGCTTCGAACCACAGATTAGTGATTGACTGATATGTTGGTGAAGAAAAAGGTGAAATACATTAATTAGATTGTTCGTTATAAAAGGTTTTGCATAAACGTTATTTTTTACTAAAATTAGTCTAAATACTGTCTAAATTGGAAACGAGAATGAAAATTTCATTCAAATTTTATTTAAATCCATATTTTTAATCCCTGTTTTAACTAAAACCACATATTTTTCATAAAATTTTCATATTTTAAGTGCCCAGTAGATAGACACATACCCAATCAGTATTACGCAAGTTTAATATGTCTTTTCTTTTTTTTTTTCAGGTGTAAACACCGGAATAGACTTTCTCCTAAAACAATCCTTTTAACTCAATTACCTACCAGAAATGGATAAACTGGATGATGTGGGAAAAATCTTTTTTTCTTTTAACAGAGTTCACTGGATAATACCGAAATTCCATAAAATGCCTCAGAAAGTGTACACTGTAATAGGAAGTCCTCGCTTCTGCTTCAAAGACAGATACTGGAAGATGTTCATTTATCCAAATGGATCTCAGCTTGATTCTTCCGCAGGTTGGTTTGGGATCAATGTACTTGATGAAAGCTTTTCTTTCGACTCACGTGAGGAGCTCAACATCCGACTTGGTATCACCGGACAAATTCAAGAAAGCGTCATGAGTTCTCGAGCAGAATCTGACGGAGATGGAAATTATCATCTTCTCAGATTAGTTCGTCATTCAGTTCTTGAATCAAACAAGGAGCATATGATACTTCGAGGTAATCTGCAGATATTTTTCAGTATTGAAGAAGATGCTGCTGACATTCCAGCAAATTCAACCGCAGAAGAGCAAATGGAAAAAAGTAAGCTATTCTTGCTTAAGGGTCACGCGAAAACACCCGCTCGCTAATGTTAATCCTATGGGAGAAAGTTAAAAAAAATATCTCGTTTGCATTTCAATATTTAAAAAAAAATTAAAGCAAACGTATCTTCATAAAAATAAAAAACCTGCAAACAAAAATAAAAAAATTAAAAACGACCTTTGTAGAGATAGACCTCAAATATCCAATGCAAAAAACATTTAAATATATGCAAATGCGAACGGGATATTAAAAAAAAATTTCTCCCATAAGAATAACATTAGCGAGCGGGAGTTTTCGCCTATTTGAAGTAGCCTCTTAACACATTTTCAACATAAGCGCATATTTCCGTACATTTCAAGAATTTCTTTTTTGTTCAGAAATTCCAAATCCATACCGAAAATAAATCACGGAATGTTTGTAATTAAGTAAAACAAAACTTACTATTCAGAATTTCTCTATAAGAAATAAATTCCTAAAATGCACACATATGTGACACATGAAGAACTGCTTAAAATTTCAGACATTCTGCTCTTTTTATTATAGCGTAGAAGCACAGATGATTCTGAACACGGTGAAAACTCTGTTAATTTGACGTAAGATTAAGTTGTTTCAGTTGAAGCAACATCATCTTCGTGGAAAACGAAGGTTGCTTGCAAAACCGAAGATGGGTTTATTTCAATGAGCTTGCATCTTTTCTATGCATAGCTTTTCTCCCTTTTCTGAAATATCCATTTTTTATTGGAAGCAATTCTCTTTCCTCCTCATTTTCAGCGTTCTATGGTTCGACAAGTTTAGATTCTAATGGTCTCCCAGTGGCTCTTCTTGCTGAAAAGTCAGTATATGTGAGAAAGGTAGTTTTTGAAAGGCTATAGAGCCGTTACTTTAAATACTGCTTTAGCAACGGTAGCAGTATTTTCCTAAAGAAGACGCGCACTATTACACATTTTGGCACTGCGCACTCTGGCACATTTTGGCACTGCCACTCTTACAGTATAGTCACTAAATATCTTTGAAACATCAGTAATGCCATCTATTCATAAGCAAAACCAAATCACTTAGGAGGCAGGTAGTCCAATAATAATAATCTAATCTATAAAAACCAAAAAAGTAAATTAGCTTTGCAATATTTATTAAGATCCTGTTTTCAAAAAACATAACTATTATAACGGTGAAGGAAAAAAATCACTTTTCTCTTCTAAATCATTAAAAAATTTACAAAAATGTGTAGTTTGTTTTCACCATAAACTTATTATGTCATTACATCGCTTACAACTGTAGCTAAATGCAAACTCTGTTTTGGGATTAGATAAACGCTCTGCATATTTTTGCACACCATGCACTCTTCCACCACCTTAGCCTACATGAGCATAAGCGAATGATAAAAATATCATCACGAAATTGCCAAGAAAGCAGTAGTGCACCAAAACATAAGATCTCCAAGTATCGAATTTCGATGAATAGGAATTTAGAATCTCTTGCCACTAAGATCTATTTAGGGGCCGTCCACAAATGATGTCACGCTTGGAGGGGGAGGGAGGGGTTCGTGAATTTGGGACAGTTTGACAAGGTGGGTGGGAGGGGGTAAGAAAAAGTGTGACGTCACACATTTTGGTTAAAATAAAAACATTAAAAATCTGCAGATTAAATTTTGAAGTTATTTTGAAATTAATGTATTTTGTGTTCATAAAGTAAAGATAAGATTTAAAGCCAAATATATTAAATTCCATTTGAAATTCCAAAATACCAATGTTTTCAATTGCTCTGTAATATTAAAATTTATTACTGTTGTATATTAATTGTTTCTTGTTGTAAACCTTAATCTTATTTCATACAAAATATGTACACCAATCATTTTTATTGTTATGCTCACAAATGTTATTAAAACGCATAGTTAAAGTTTTAAAATAAAATTTGAAATATTATCTATAACGTAGTGCTTTGTTTCTGAACTGCAAGTATATGCTTATGTAATATAGTGTGCATGTGACAAGGGGGGGGGGGGGTATGGTGAAGTATGGAATTTTTTTTGCCAAAAGGGATTCGAAAATATTGAAAAACATTTGACATCATTTATGAACAACCCCTTATATAGCATCCGATTGTCTGTCTCTCTAGCCCGTTCCAGTCTTGTCCTCGACGGAAGATTTCGTTTTATGAGATTGTGACTCTTGTTCCATCTACATGTTCATATTCAATTGAAGCGGCATGATAAACAATATACACATTCGTATCTGATATTTTTTGCAACTTTTCATTATATGCACACATTACATTTACCTTACCATGTTTCAATTGTTCTCTCGAAGTTTTTTGCCTGTAATTTCTAGAAGATTATAATTATAATTAATATCTAATAGCAATGTAGATAAAACTTTGATCTTTTGTCAATTTGTTTCGCATTTTTCTTTGCTTAGAAATTATTACTGAAATTTCGAAATTGCAAAATTGCTCATAATATTACTAATGTCGTAGTAAAATGAAACCATATTCATCTTGTTTATACCGTAAAATTAAAAGAATGGTTGTCACTAATGGTATGAAACATGAAATGTAAACTGAACAACATTCTTTGACACCTATTTTTTTAATATATTTTTCAATATACTTTTAAAAAGTAACTATATCATGTTGGTTTCTTAGGTAAGGAGTCTGAAAACACTTCTCATAATACGAGCATGGAAATATATTCACAATTGGAGGCAGATACAGGTAAGTAAAGATTCTTTTTTTTTTCATATAATCTATATGAATACGATGATCAGTATCTTAAATGGAAAACATATAATTAAACACGTTAGAGAAAATTCATGTGTTACACGTAGTTTATAAAACACTTTGAAGAGATGAGGGAGAACCATATGACTCATTTTTTCCTCGAAATAATTCTCTACATCTTAAAATATTTCTCTTCTGCAACAGTTGTGACATGAATATAAAATCGTTAAAATAGTTGAACTGCAGATATCAAAAGTAAAACATTTTATTTTAACTAAGAACAATGCAAAAACTTTAACAACATAACATTCTAGAAATTGCATAAGAAACATGAGCTGTAAAAAGTGGTTTTTTGGAGATGGCTGCGTGTTCAATCTTGCTCATAACAAATCTCCTTCTAAATAAATACTTCATGTCGCTGCTAATCGGGCAAGCGTACGGAAAGTTATCACATCTAGCAAACCTGAAAGAACACACCCAGACCAAACGCCAGCGGAAGTGGATGTGGAAAAGCCGACAGTATGTAAGTAAAAGACTCTCATACATCAGAGTACAGTAAAATGTCTCCATACATCAAGACACAGTAAAGTGCAAAAATAAAAATATATTACAATTCATCAGACATACAAGTAAAATTACATAAATACATTTAATATAATTAAAAAGCAAACGTTTCGAGCTAAATTTTAGCCCCTCATCAGTGCAACAAAACATTCAAATGACAGAAAACTATATATCATGTTTACAGTTAAAAACAAGTAATATAAAAATTTTGTTTTTAAAGTCAATTCCTACTTAGGCCATCAAAGAAAAATTTAATATAATCAAGCTAATATGAGTTTTTGTTGCATTAAAATATCTCAATTTGTTGATTTTCTATAAGCAAGTAGGTTTACAATGGAACTCTATGGGAATATTATAGTTTGGCGAAATATTACAGATATCGCCAAGTTGGCGTCACTTTTGGCGACTCATTTTGGCCGCCAAATTTGGCGATATATCGCCAAGTTGGCGACAAACTTGGCGGTATTTGGCGACAGAACAGGGTCCCTCACCTATGGTAACCCTTATTGAAAATACTTTCATTGAAATTCAATAACCAATGGCGGCCATTTTGTTTCCCATGCAAAACTAAAATTAATTAATTAAAATTTAATTAATTAATATTTGTAAAAACTTTATTAACATCAATTGTCATCCAGTACAAGTTTAAAAAAATTTATTTCAACCTGATAGGATGAATAATGAGTATTTTATTAACGATTGAAAATTTGTACAAGATAAATATATAAATAAATATAGGGAGAGTGTGAGCTAATAGTAGGAATTGAATTATTAGCAGTTAAAATTAAATAAAGTATAAAAAATTTTTTAAACAATGCTGAGTATTCAGGAGGAAGTGCACACGATTCATTTATCGGCGACATTTGCTTACGAGTGAGCACACCTTCCGTACACACACTCGTAAGCAAACGTCGCCGATAAATGAATCATGTGCACTTCCTCCTGAATATTCAGCATTGTTTAAAAAAAATTTATACTTCATTTAATTTTAACTGCTAATAATTTTTAACTGTAAACATGATATATAGTTTTCTGTCATTTGAATGTTTTGTTGCACTGATGAGGGGCTAAAATTTAGCTCGAAACGTTTGCTTTTTAATTATATTAAATGTATTTATGTAATTTTACTTGTATGTCTGATGAATTGTAATATATTTTTATTTTTAACTCGTATATCAGACGTTAAACAATGATTATTTATTTTAACAGTAAAGTGCCTTCATATCTGTAGCCATAACTTTTTAACATAACGAAGAAAAAAATTATACCGATAATGACCTCTATACTAGCCAATAGATTATGCTTAGTATTCATAAATAGCTGCATTTTTGTGTTTATAAGAACAGTAGCACACAACGCCGAAACTAGGGAAAGCAGAGGAGGCATGTGCCCCTGGCGCCAGAACAAAAGGTGAAGGGGGCGCCAAACGAGGATTTTATTTGTTGTTTGATACAAAAATGCATATATAAATGTGAAATTTGGATAAAAATGTCTCGCATTCGGAAAATCCAAGTGGAAAACTAACCGAAAGTAAATGTAACTTAAATAAAAAAAAAATCTGCAACCAAAATCGAAAAATTGAACACTAACCTAGTCTCTCTAAGTTATTCTAAGCAAAATAAATAAATAAAACTATTAAAATGCAAGCGAGAAATTTTAAAAAGAACGCTCTCATAGGTTTAACATTAGCGTTCCAGTTTCATTCCGTTTCTGGTATAGTTTCACGAGAAAACAGTCGCGCGCTAATGTTAAACTTATAAGAGCATTCTTTTCAGAATTCTTGCTTGAATTTTTTTTTTTTTTTTTTTTTTAAGATGACACGTAATAATCTAACGTTGTGCATTAATACTTTTTCGATTTTGGTTTCATTTTCTTATATGTTGATGCTTTAAGTTTCAGACCTGGTTCCAAACAGTTTTTCAAAAATAAGTGTTCAAAAAAAAAAAAAAAAAAAAAAGAAAAAAAAGAAAAAGAAAAAAATAAAGCACAACATTAGATATCGACCCCAGGTATCCAATGAAAAAAACTTATTTAAAAGTAATAAAACGCAACTGACAAGAAGAGGGCCAACCTTGTTAATCACAGATTTTGATTATTTTAATATATGTTGTCGAGTATAGACCCCTTTGTCTCGGGTTCAACGGATTTTAACAACGCTCGTTAGTTCTTGAGAAACTGGGGGATCTAATATTAATATACGATTTAAATACATGCTTTGTAACAATAAGGGTAGGTTTGGTGTAGTTCAGTTGGTACGGCGTTTGCTGGCTGATCGGCGGACTCTGGTTCGATGCCCGAAAGCTCTAAATTTGTTTTTCTTATAGTTTGATTTATAAATATACTTGTAATTATAACTTAATAATCACATTGTCAATTAAAATTTATAATATTGTATTACAATTATAATTTTAACCTATTTAATTTTTAATTTTTAACTAAATACTTGTATAAAACATTATAAAACAGATAATTTTTAAAAAATTACTTTTAAAATGTATTTCATATATTTTGTATGGATGCAATGATATTGAACAATTGTGTCAATTCGTGATTTTAAAGAAATATCATTTATTCATTGCTTTAACAAGGGAACTCAATACGATGATACTATTACTCTGTTTTTAAAGTAACAAACATTATTATATTAAAAATTAGCATCGGAATTAAATTACAACGGATATTTTGCACATTAAAGATATTTAAATTTGTAATACGTATGCTTGCGCTTTCAAATATTTCGTTTTCCCCTTTATCTTCTTTCTGCTTTTATTTTTATTTTATTTGAATATGTTTTATTTTATCATAACTAGATGGCACCACAACAGGTTTCTAACAATTTTGGAATTTTTATTATTCAATAATAGATCCAATTTCTTTTTAAATGTCTTTAAAGGATGAGAAATAATAGTTCAAAATAAAAAATGATAAATTTAAATTTGTTATCATTATAATTAATGTACGATATTAAAATTTTTAATTGAAATTATTAAATTATAGTTACACGTATATTTATAAAACAAAAAAATGTAGCGCGTTCGGGTATCGAACCCGGGCCCGCGGATCAGCCAGCAAACGCCGTACCAACTTAGCTACGCCTAACCTGCCCTTTTTGTCACAAAGTAAGTATTTACGTTGTGTACTAATATTAGACTGCCCGGTTTCTCAAGAACTAACGAGCATTGTATAAAATCCGTTGAACCTCAGACTAAGGGGTCTGTACCCTACAACATATATTAAAATAATCAAAATTTATGATTAACAAGGTTGGCCCTCTCCTTGTGAGATATTTGTCAAGAACGCCCCCATAGGTTTAATATTAGTTTGCGAATGTCTTCGCGTGACTAACGTAGTCTCCTAATTCATATCACTGAGACTTTAAACTGCTGAATTGTAATACTACAAATACCGTAAAATCTATGAAGATGAAATCGGTCTATAACGGAATCCGGTCTTAAATGAAACAAATTTCTACAGAAAAAATACTAACAATTATATCTGCTAAGATGGAAACTTGTACAACTTGAAATATTTTTCAGTTCCTTTGGATTCCGTTTTCAAGGTTTTAATAAATCAATATTTCACAAAGCTGATTACGTAGTTCAGTATTACATATGATTACATATTTTAGATTTTAAGATAAGTCGGCTATTAGAAACTTAGAAAAATTCTCTTTTGTGCGGAGAAAGGGGGCAGGGCAAATATAAATAAGTGCGAGTAGTAAGTCAAAATTACGTCCACTACTAATCATATCACAATATTAAAATATTTATTTGCTTAAAAGACGTTATAAAAACACATTAAAAGTAAATTAAAAATCTATATTTACATGTTTCAACTCATTTTCTGAGTCGTCATCAGAATGTATAACATAAAATTACAAATGCATATGAAAAATGGAAAAAATCATCGAATATAAACAAGTAATCATATAACGCACCCTACATTTTCGCGATTGCTCGTGTTCCCTCTATGTCGTGACGCCGTAAGTTGTTCAACCATTCAACCCATAAATTCGGAATAAGAAAAGGTAATCTATCGTTACAAACTCCCGAACCTCTTAAATAAATTTCAACTGACACTCTTATGAATAATTGTAAATAAAAATTAGACCTGTAGATTATTTTACTCTATTAGGGACAATACTCTGTTGTAGATTATTAGGGGCGCAGGGCACCAAAATCCATTTTTGCACCGGGCGCAAAAAAGGTTAGTTTCGGAGCAGAACATAATGTGAGGAAGACATTTTAGGTAGTTTGTTATTATATTAATATTTATTTCAGTTTCACGGTAGGTTCCATGAGGTTCCATTGCTTTTTAATGTTTTTTTTAATACTAGGTGAATTTAAATGATATTAATATTAAATGATATTAATTTATTTAATGTTTTTTTTTAATGTTATTTAATATTAAATGAAGCATTTAAAAATGTGTAACAAGATAAATATGTCACATTTCTCAAAACCTTAGTAAGTTTAAATTCAAAATTACATTATATTATTTTGAGTTTATCCGCAAATCTCAATTTTAGAACAAAAATAGTTTAGAAAATGTATGAAATATTTTGTTTTTTACATAAGCTTATCTAAATAAAACCTTAATTTGTTGCATCATTTAGAAAAAGTCCAATTAGTGTTTTTTCCATGCATTATTCACCTCAGAAATACCATCTACAGGTAAGGTGCGTTTGCCAGGACCGGACTCTGGGTACCAAACGGCACGACAGAGAGTTGGCTTTCAAGCGGGATATGCGCGTGAACCCTACGTTGTATTTAAAGTACCATGATTATAACTGTAGATGATCCACGCTCCATTCACTTCACAGTATACTAAAATTTAGAGCAGCAGAAAAACATATAATGTTAATTGAAAATACGCGTTAAGAAAAATAACCTGAAGACAATAACCTATACACTGTAAAAAAAAATCTGTGAAGTTACTAACATATTTCTCGGAAACTGGGATTCCAGGAACTATTTATGTAACGGCAGCAGCAAAAATTTCTGTAACAGCATCTGTTACAGGAATTTTTCTTGTTGCCGTTACATAAAAAGTTCCTGGAATCCCAGTTTCCTAGAAAAATTTTAGTAACTTTACAAATTTTTTTTACAAATTTTTTTTTACAAATTTTTTGTGTAGGATTACTTTTATGACGCTCAAAATAAACACAAAATATATAATTTTAATAGGTAACATGTTTCTATCTGAACACACAGTCTGTTACGTATATATAATCCATATTTTAAGTTTTAAGGATTTCTTACGCTGCTTTATGCATTAAAAAAATTATCTCATGCGAAGAATGCTTATGATGACGCATATAGTTACCTAAATGTAGGCGAGTTGAAGCTATAAAATGTCCATTAAAACATTTACTTAAAACCATTACCTTTCGATCGACAACAATTAATCCTGTATGTATTTTTTTGTGTGTGACTATAAAATAAATTTAAAAGTTAAATGCACTACTGTTAAGCCCATGTTGTAGTGAAGCTCAATAACATATCTTAATTTTGTTCTCTTTCACATAGTTTGTCATTTAAACACGAAAGGTAGTAAACATAGACAGCAGTACACTGACAGTTTAAAAATGCAGGTGCAAACGGATAATCTAAATTTACTCGGCCATGAATGTTTATTGAATTATTAGGTGTTCCTGTGACTTTTAGCCGAACAAGTTCCAAACCATAACGGGCTCCTTCTAAGCACGAACAGGTCTGTGTTTATAAATGTGATATGAGATATAACCCATTACCTGTTGATGGTGCGTTTTCGCACCGTCAAAAATAAATTTAAATTAACTATCTGGATACTAGAGATGGGCATTATTTAACGTATTAGGATAAATAACAATGTTATTCGTTTATAGTGCATTGTTTAGTAACAGATTAACGGAAAGTCCCTGTTAAATTTATAACGCATTACCTGCAAAGTATATAAAAAAAAGAAAAGAAAAAGCTGAAAGAATAGTTTTTTAGAAATATATATTAAAATTATAATAAAAATAAAAATTCCAAAATTTGTTTTCGATATTATAAAAAAAAGAGCTTAAAAATGTACTTTCAAATTAAAAAATTATGTACTTTCAAATAAAAAAAGTCCTTTTAAAACGATTATGAACGCTTATTATGACGCGCCAAAGCTAATAGAAAGAAATCATCAACCGCAGACAGTCAAAAATCTTCCTTTCATGTCTTTAGTAGTCTTCAATGGCTAGAATGTATCGTTCACTGCAAAAAATGATTAAAGCTTAGTAGCTATGAAGCAATTCGCAATCAACCAATCAGAGCCCAATTCACTAGCAAACACCTGGCCATTCGCTAGAAATGAAAGCTACCACTGTTAAAATATTCTGAGAAACCGAATAGAGTTTGACAGTTATTTTATTACAAATATTCATTACTGTTGATTCTAATACTGTAACTGCTTTAACTCAACACGAAGACAAAATATTTTTTAACACATCACACTGATATACGTTAAACTGTTGTAATTTGTTATACGGATAAATAGTATTGAATAACATCATTTTAATGATGTGATTTATTGGGATGAAAAGTAAAAAGTGTTTTTTAATAAAGGATATGAGAATGGGAATAACTGCGAATTCGTTGCATTGCAGAGTTAGGTCGTTAGCCATTTTTGACCTGGCAGTGGTTTATTTGAATTAGAATGTTTAAAAGGGATTAGAGGATGAGAATGATTTTGATTTCGTTGCATTTTTGACACAGTTATTGCGGTAGCCATTTTTGATTGGGCTAGTGGTTTCTTTGAATTTGAATGTTTAAAAGGGACATGCTCATGGAGTTCGAGAGGTTTTTTTATTTTTTTTTATTTGACAGTGGATTTTTTTTAAAAGAAAGTGGGGCATCTGTTTTTATTTATTTATTAGTTTCTCAATACTGTGTTTTTAGAAAATAAGAGCTACAAACATTTTTATTTCTGTGATTTTTATTTCACTGTAAATAAAAGAAAGACAATAGCATCGCATTATTTGTGCGAGCACTTAATTTTAATACAATTGTTACTAATTTGAAAAACGTAATAAAAATCTGTTCGGATTAATTGCTTTTAATTAAAAGTGTATAAATAACATTTTCAGGTTCTTGTGGATTATCTTTGGATAGACGTTGATAAATATGGCTGCAGTGAAATCAGGGATCAAATTTCTTTTTTTATAAATCATGTTGTTAAAGCAGTGTTTATTTTTATACAGCATGTCTTTTCTTATCATTTGCCGAAAGCTAATTTCGAAACCATTAGTTTTAGAGGTGTAGTTGCAATTGCAAAAGTGTTTCAAATTTTGTTCTGTATCATATAAAAATCGATCTACGTTAAAATAGCTGATCTTTAAATACTTGAGAAATTAAATTTTTTTTTTTACAGTATCTGGGGATTAGAAGTTTCTCTATGTTTTAAGATGTAAAACAGTAAAAATTTATTCTTCTATGGCCAAAACTAACTGAGTTACGATACTTGCAATTTAATGAATTTTGTGATTTTTAGTCACTAAATATGGAAAACACTTTTTTAGTATTACATTGATAAATTGCATCTGACTAAACATGTATAAATAATATTTTTATGTTCTTGTGGTTTTCGCTATGCATATGCGTTGATACACATAGCAGCAATGAAATCGGGAATATTTTTTTTTTTTTTTACAAATCATGTTGTTAAATCTGTGTTTATTTTTATACAGGATGTCTCTTCTTATCGTTTACCAAAAGCAAATTTCTAAATCGTAAGTTTTAGTGGTATTGTTCCAATTGCAAAAATGTTTCAGATTTTGTTATGCATCATTTAAAGTCCAATTTACGTTAAAATAAGTGCTTTTTAAATAGTTAAGAAATTACAATCTTTTCACAACGTCTGGTTCCTATAAGCTTCATTCAGAAAAAGTTTCTCCATGTTCTAACCACTAAAACAGTAAATATTTTATTTTCCTACAGCTAAAACTTATTGAGTTATGATACTTAGAACTTTATGAATTTTCGCCGTTTTTGTCACCATAAACAAAAATACGTGTTTTTAGTGCCAGAAAAGCTCAAAATGCATAAAATTAAAAGTATCATAACTAGGTAAGTTTTGTCCTGTAAAAATTAAGTTTTTAAACAAAAACTGATTTTAATGGAGTGGATTCACCTTAACAAAAAACAGTGTCTATATGTATGTCCCAAAATTATTTCAAACATTTTGTTTAAAGGCCTTCTAATTAAAACACTCGTTGACATCATACACAGCCATTAGTTATACGTTAAAAAAATAACAGGTTGTTGGAACCTGTTACTTGTGCAAGCGTGGAACGATGCAACCTGTTAACCAAAAGTAACTCTATTTCCCATCTCTAGTGGATACTACTATTTTTTTATTTAAAAGATTGGCTTGATTAATTACCGAAAGTTTGAACATTAAATAACACGAAGATTACCTTTTAATATTTGTGGTTGCAAATGTAAAAAAGTTGAAGACCTCTACCTCACAGCTTCGGCAGGTAATGGGTTAACGCCACACACGGATCAGTCATTAAACCCGATAGTTTAAACGCTACTCGTCATCTATGTTATTTCTCACTAGTTAACCAGTGTCTGGTGGCGCTGTTGCTGTGATAAAGAAAACATGCATTTTCGTTCAGAAATTCGATTTTTTCTCACCTATCGCTTCGAAATCAAACTCTTGCTTTAAAAAAATATATATATATATTTATAACTTGAGATAATCCATAATTTTTGTTATTCGCAACTTTCGCGTCATTTGAATTTTTGCTCTGCAATTTACTTACGGTTTAAAAAATATATTAAGTATACCTTTATCTTCCGTTAGGTTTAAAGAAACTACAGAGTGATTTAAAAGAATTCTTTATTAGCGGAAACATCAGCGATGTAACTGTCAAAGTTAAAGATCAAGAATTCAAGGCCCACAGAAGCATTCTCGGTGCCCGTTCGCCAGTTCTTTTGGCTATGATGATGCATGACACAAAAGAGAAGACTACGGGAATTGTCAACATTGAAGATGCTGATCCCAACACATTCTCCAATTTCCTTTATTATCTGTACACTGGAAACCTAGAGAACCTGACAGCGGAGAATGTACCAAATCTATATATAACAGCAGACAAGTATGAGATAATTGATTTGAAAGATGCCTGCTTGAAATATATGGTACGAAATATTTCTGTGGAGAACTTTTGTGACATACTTAGTTTATCCATTCGACACGATGAGAAAGAACTTTCAGATCTTTGCATTAATTTCTTTGTGGAAAATTCATTGGAAATTGTTATGACATCCAAATGGCAGCAATTTCTGATGGAAAATCCAATAATTGGGAATGAACTGTACATAAAACAACTGAAGATAACCCGTGAAACATTGTGATGTCACAGTCACGCCAAAAAACTTCATCATATTGTGATTGAGTTGCTTTGGCAGTAAGGACGAATGTTTTATTTGTGATGTTTTTGTCAGTTTTTAAACTCATGCATGACGGAGTTAAAAAGTCAGATTTTGACAAATTTGTAAAAACTATCTTTAGCTTTGATTTTGTGAATTATTTTGACGATGCTCATATAAAGGTTATGACAATTTAGTAAACCTGCGTTGTAACGAATTTATTAAACGAACTGCACGTAAAACGATAGATAAAGAAGATAACCCGTGAAACAACACGTTTTCGCAGTCACGCCACAAACAATGTCCTACTATGACTTCCTGGTTTTGGCATTAATGATGCATGGTTTATTTGAGATAACTTTTGTTCGTTTTCAAACTCATATATGACGGATTTAAGAGGTAAATTTTGGCAAATTTGTAAAAACTGTATCTTTAGACATATTTTGTGAATTTTTTTTAATATGTTCATGTAAAGGTTGTGACAATTTAGTAGACATATTTTGTTACGAATTTGTTAAATGAACTATACAAAAAACAATTGAAGACAACCCGTGAAACATCATGATGTCATAATTCCGTCAAAAACAATATCATATTATGACTGTGGGACTTTGTAAGTAATGATGCATGGTTTATTTGTGAAGTCTTTTGGTTCGTTTTTAAACTGTATGATGGATTTAAGAAGCAAATTTTGAGAAATTTGTAAAAACTGTATCTTTAGACATATTTTGTGAATTATGTTTAATATGTTCATGTAAAGGTTGTGACAATTTAGTAGACTTATTTTGTTACGAATTTGTTAAACGAACTGTACATTAACAATTGAAAATAACCCGTGAAATATCAGGATGTCACAGTCACGCCCAAAACAACGTATGTGGCTTTCGCATTACTGATGCATTGCTTATTTGTGTAGTCTTTTGTCCCGCTTTTAAATTCAAATAAGAAGGAATTAAAAAGTCAGATTTTGGCAAATTTGAAAAAATTGTACCTTTGTCTATGATTTTGTGAATTATTTTGACGATACTCATGTGAAGGTTGTGACAATTTAGTAGATTATTTCGTTATCTTGTTAAACGAACTGTACATAAAACAATTGAAGATAACCTTCAAAACATCATGCTGTCACCGCCACACCAAAAACAACGTCCGATTAAGACTGTGTGGGTTTGGTAGTAGTGGTGCATAGCTTATTTGTGAAGTCGTTTGTCCGTTTTTAAGTTCATATATGACGGATTTAATAAGTCAGATTTTAACAAAATTGTAAAATCTGTATCTTTAGCTATGATTCTGTAAATTATTTTTGTTACTCATCTGAAGGTTGTGGCAATTTAATAACGAGTTTGTTCAAATTGGGACCTTTTTGTATATTCATTTTCTGACTTATCTGTAAAGATAACTTATTATGAGTGTGCAATGCATCAATTCTGTGTTCTGTCAACTTTATGAAACGTCCAGTTTTAGCTAAGTACCATATTGTAATTTTTGAATTCGAATACTATATTGTAACTAAGCTGTAATGATTGCCATCATGCTATGGTTGTAATAAAGTAATTGAATTGGCTAATGATTTGAAGTATTTTTTTTTTACATACATTGAATACAACTCTAAAAATTCTGACAGTTGACACATATCCATATTTGTGAAGGACAACACATTAAAAATATCCATTCTTGAATTACTTTATTAAATATAATAATATGGGAAAGCAAAAGACCGTAATGTAATGGGAAAAAAGAGAGGAGATCTCCAGCTGACACATGTTACAGTAAGTACTGACACTGGGATAATGATATACAGTCAAACTTCCATTTAACGAAATCTCGTCGTTACACTTAAGTACTTAGTGATGAAGGAAATTCGTTAAATAGAAATCAACTCAAATTCATGAAATTTGTATAATAAAATACACTGCTCAAAACAATTAAAGGATATTGCAGTTTTAGGTGGATTTTGTATCTGGTAAACTGTTTAGCTGATTGATACATGGTCGACAGACATAGTAGGTTATATGAGAATAAATTACACATGTTTGGCAGAAAAAAATGCATTTTATTGCGCATTTGTGTACTAAAGGAAAAAAACACAATTTGTGCATATGAGAAAAAAAGAATAAGAAAAGGTGTTTTCTTCAAAGAAAATTATTTTCAGTAGGGGGTATGGTTTCCACGGGCGGCCAGCAACGTTGAACACCTTTGAGGCATAGACTCAATGAGGCTATTAATGACGAGTTGGGGTATTCTGCCCCACTCTTCCAGAAGAGCTCTTTCCAGTTCTTGGAGAATTTGTGGGGGTTGTTGGCGGCCAGAAACTCGTCTTCCTAGAGCGTCCCAAACGTGCTCGATTGGATTCATGTCTGGAGAACACGCTGGCCATTCCATTCGAACGATTCCTTCCTCGAAAAGGAAATACTCCACCAGGTTTGCACGATATGGCCTGCAGTTATCGTCCATTAAAATGAAGTTATCTTCGATTGCTGCAGCGTAAGGGACTGCAATAGGTCTGAGGATCTCATCCCTATATCGGCGACCAGTCAGAGCTCCATCTCGAATGATGTAGAGGTCAGTGCGCCCGTCAATGGAGATGCCACCATACACCAACACTCCTCCACCGTTAAATCTGACACTTTCGTGCACGAACGCAGGATTATTCCTACTGCCACGGTCCCTCCAGATGAAAATACGCCTATTATCCGGATGCACAGAAAAACGGGACTCGTCAGAAAACAGAATATTGCTCCATTCATTTCTCCTCCAGTTGACATGCTCGGTTGCCCACTCCCTGCGGTCGCGACGATGCCTTGATGTTAATCTAACACATACCATCGGTCGGCGAGCATACAGACCTACAGCATGGAGCCGGTTTCGGACAGTCTGAGTTGAAATCGTGGTGCCTGTAGCCGAGCGAAGGTGTTGTTGGAGAAGAGTAGCGTTCATGGTTCGGTGTCTCCGAGCTATTAACGCTAAATACCGATCTTCATTGGGCGTCGTTGCCCGTCTACGACCTTGCCCTGGTCTTCGGCCTGCACATCCACTCTCCAAAAAACGGTTCCAGATCCTGGAAATGACACTTTGTGACACTCCAATGGCTTGCGCTACTTCGGCTTGAGTTTGGCCCCCTTCTAACCTACCAACAATTCTCAAAGCTTCTGAATCTGTCAAATGACTTCGCTGAGACATCGTACTCATCGAAACAAAGCAATCACTGAATGCCGATCATCCTTGTCTTCATTCTCTTTTATCCAGTTGAAAGTCAAATTTCATTCGCTGCCGCTGAAGCGACGTTTTTGACGTCGAACTCAAAATTTGCATACTCCACAGTTTGAAAAGCAGAAAAATTTGCATTTGTGATTCTCTTCTTCTATTTTCGGCAAAAAAAAATTCATTTATATCTTTATTTTATATAAAACTTCAAATATCCTTTAATTGTTTTGGGCAGTGTACATATGCATAAAATGAAAAATACACATAAAATGGAAATATTGGGAAAATGTATTCTAATTCAGGCAGTCATTCTTATTATTTTTTTATGTAATGTAGACACATGAGGAAAATTTTATTAGAATAATGTCTAAAAAATGACATAAATGAAGAGAGGTAAACAAAAACCAAAGCGCAGCTTAACTTTACTCTTTTTCTCAGTATTTCAAATCCTTAACTTTTAAAATGTCTTTAATATTTCTTTGTAACATGTTTCTTATACAAAATATACTTTTCATAAAAAATTTTCCCGCTTTTTTGAGCATCCGGACAATTCATCTGTAACATTTTCGTGAAACTGTAATCCCCTTCTTTTTGTATCGAAGGCTTTTTAAATTTCTTCTTTTGAATGGAAATGATTAAATAAATAATTTCATTTTCATACAACTCGCTGAAATAAATTCATACATACGTCGCAACAGCAACCTCCCCGTTTGATTGCTGTACATGAACAAAAGTGGAATAAACTTCGTTATATAGAATACATTTTTCGTAATATGGAGATTAATTTACATGCTAATGGGTTCAAAGTCAAGGTTCAGCAGAAAATTTCGTTAAGTAGAAAACTACGTTAAATAGGGACTTCGTTAAAGGGAAGTTCCACTGTATTTTATTTCACACTTATACGGCTTTTAGCGAGCACACTTTAAACTTTGTTATCAGAGGCGAACATTGCATTGATAACGATTAGCTTAAGTTGTCTATGTGAGATTATTTGAAAACCAAAGAGTGACTGAAACCAGACGCTAGAATACCGCGAGAAGGATAAAATTTTTCCGCTGCGCATGGTTGCCATAAGAAATATGCATTCGCGGTGGATTCTAGTATGAGTCAAACAGAAGTTAACACTTTGATGTGTAAGCCCGAGTGTCACTCGGGTTGCCGTTTTCGGTGAAGCGAACTAAGCCCGAGAGTCTCTCGAGGTCAACTTTTAACTCTCTGAGCTATGAAAGTACTTACTACATACATCCGCGGTCTTTTCAGATATTATCTACGCTCCTTTTATTTTGAAGAAACAATATATGTGGCAGTACTAAACAGAAGTAAGTATATGAAAATATCTAGAACCAGAGCTTAATTCGAACTTATGGTGAACCTTTTGGTGTTGTCCTTTGAAATGCACCACACAAAAGCAAATTTTACTAAATAATGTTTATATACAAATAAAACCTATTCTCAGATATTTGTACAACATTTGGGTAAATTTTTATTCAAGTCTATGTAAAACTTTTATGTTAAAAAATGATGTTTTCTTATGCGGAACTTTTTTTAAAAATATAAAACATGCTTTTCTCAATAATTTCTAATTAAATATTAATTTTCAGTACATTTAAATAGTTCCTTGATTATGAATAAGAACAGTTTGAAGTTAATAGAGTAGAACTTCAATTATCCCAATCAATTGAGACCGAACACCATTCGGATAATTGGATTTTTTCCGAAAAAAGGGTCTATTTTAACTAATTACTGTATGTATGTTGAAAATGGGAGAAAAATCTATTTTTAAAGAAAAAGAGCTTTTAATTAATTAATTAATTAAGTGAAAAGGCAACACTTTTACATGTTAAGTGTACTTACAAATGCTGTACATTAGTACAGTATGTACGTACTGTACTGTAAATGAAAGTCATTGTTTGCTGAACATCTCGGTCAAAGTTAGCTTATTGACAGTCTACATCCGTTTTCGGGCAGCCAAGTCGCGCATCCGCTTGACAGTGAGAAGTTGCATGTGGTCACACTCGGGCTGACGCTCCATCCACTTCAACGCAGTTTCAAGGCCGGCAAATGCTTCACTAGCTGGTGATTCCGTATCTGATTCAACTTCGACATTAAGGTCATCTTCTTCCTCGACACATTCTTCTCTCACACTTTCAATAAGTTCATCATCATTTAGAATTTGAATTCGCAGTACGTTTCCGTCTTAATTTTTTTTTCTGAAATTCTGAAATCGATTCGGATAATCAGCGATTCGAATAGTCGGAGTTCGGATAATTGGAGTTCTACTGTACTAAAAAAATTCAATTCATAAAAATACTTATCTTCCAAGTATGTTTTAAACAAGTCGGAAATTGCATGTCAAACATCACAAATGAGGTGCGTTCCTGCTATAACTAGTTTTAAAACTATTTTTGGCACCGTATAAATGTATATTTTAGTGCACTTCATAAGTGCATATCAATTTCGTTCTGTTCGAAGGGCTGTAACATGATTAAAATGCACTTGAAATTATTTTTTCCCATTGGCGGTAATGTAACGGAAAATTTTGACTGTTCCTGTAATTAAACTATACATCATATTTCCATAAAATTTGAAATGACTTGGCAAAATTTTGCAACTATTACCGTAATTTTCCGCGTATCCGCCGCGGTTTAATTGAGTCTTATTCAAACCGGAAATTTTATTGAAAAAAAGAAGTCAAATAGAGGAAAAGGTCCAAATACCGGCTACCACTTTTGTTTTCAATCTAGATCATACAATTTTCAAAATTAATAAAATAAAAAGTGACAGCAGGGTACCTTGGCATGTTGTTCATCTGTTTAGAGAGAAAAAATCAGTTTCAAAGGCGTTTTCTGTTTATAAAAAGCAAAATTCTGAAAGTCTTCAAATTTTGAGTTTTTAAAATGGAGTCTAAATACCGGCTACCTAAGTTTTTTTCCTAAAGATCACACAAATAGAGCTAATGACAATTATTAAGCAATAAGAATATTATTTTAATAAATTTTATTGATTAATAACATTTCTTATACACAGAAAAAATACGCAATTTTTAATAAACAAGTATTTTTATCAAATTCATAAAATTCTTTACGACTATCTCTCACAGTCTTCTTCCCATTATGCTTCTAGTTTTGTTTTTTAACGTGTAAAACAAAACAAAACAAAAAAAAACTTGCTTATTGAAATGAGAATTATTTTATCTGAAAAAATCACAAACATAATATCACTCTCTGCGTCGGTGTAGTCCCTATCAGCCATTCGCCATCAGCCTATCGCATTCTAAACACTAAACCCAGAATCCCCTTCCCCATTCTTGTCCACAGAGAAAGCACCCATGCAAAAGACACATATTACATCATCTTCCTCTGTTGGATATTTTCCTTTTTCACTTTTTTAACCCTCTCGCTGCGTAATTGTTTTATCAAAATAGCTTCAAAAACTGCGTATTTAACCCCTTCGCAACGAGCGTTTTTATGAGTTTTTATTCTTTTGTCACCGGTTTTTCAAAACAAAACTTTTTGTATAATTTAATCGGGAAAAAGCTCCGATTAAATAAGGCAAAATTTACAGTAAAAAAAATAACTGGTGGGAATAATCAAGGAGGGTTAATTAGACGGAAAAAATGCATCCCCGAGGAAATCTCGGATTGCGCAAATTTTGCTACTTTTACGTTGCCCCAGAAAATCTCGGGTTGCGCAGCGAGAGGGTTAAAATCCAATTTCTGTCTCTTTCGCCTGATTTACTCCGTCATTTTTTTTCTTTCTCTTCACATTCGTTACAGGCAATTTTGGAGTGTCCAACAGCGCTTTTTAGGGAAGTGATCCGGTAACCAGTGTCGGTCCTGAAGAATTACCGCCACGGTTGCTTTTTTCATATTGCGAAATGGGACTGGAACTATTTCTGAACCATTTAAATTAATTTATTAATTATGGAACTATTTAAATTAATTTATTTTCCTCCCCTTCAAGCAGAGCAACCGAGAGAGGTCCAAATACTGGCTAGCCGGTATTTAGACCACTCTTGGTTGCCGGTATTCGGACCACTGCTATGTTTAAGTGAAAACCGCTATTACTCATCTATCTATTTATATAAAATCCAAGTCTCTGTGTGTCCCTCACGATTCCGGTAGGACCGCTTCATTGAAATGAGTAATTGTAAAAAAATACAAATGCAGGGTTACCACAGTAGCGCCAAATGTTAGCCAGCTTTGTGACAGCTGGCTAATATGGCGAAATTCCCATTTAAAACGATTAATCTTTCATAAAGGAGGTCTCCGAAATTTAATTTAAACTCCGCTCTATTAAGATATTTTTTCAAAATCTATGAGTGAGAATTTAAAGTACATCTTTACATCTTCCTCCCGACGATACTAATAAAATAACCGCCAATAGACGACACTGTACTGTGTGAGCTCCTAACTGTGCGATTTTAATGTGCTTTAGGTACTTTTCCAGTATAGGTGCCTTGGCGAAAAAGGAAATTTGGCAACATATTTTCCGGAACCTATCCACTGTTTCATTTTATATACACACGCATTTTCTTCGATATTTATGCGCTTTATTTAACATAAAAAAGCCGTTTCTCTAACTTTATACAGAAACAGATGTAATTTGTACATAAAAACATCAATAATATACATATAAAATAAACATATAAATCAAACAAAAACGCTCATCAAGTTTGTTTTCATACCTGTTTATATGATTTGACAACAAATCTCGATACTTTTCCGTTATACGGACACCATGCCAATATGTATGCTAATGCGCCAATTATTTTAAAATGCTAAAAGATATTTGTAATTTTATGCTAGCAGTTTAATATGAGTTTTATTTTATTGCTTTATTTTATAACATTTATTTGTTCACTTATTTTAAGTATATATTTGTGATTTAATGAAATAGTTCGTAAAAGTCTGGAATTTTCAAATGTTATATTTTTAAATGCTCACTTTAGTATCGACATGTTTTTCTTTTCTTTTTCAAATGCTTAAATTCACGTGATTTTCATTTTGCGCCCACTATTACGCTTGGCGACAATGGTATCCGTATAACGGAAAAGTACCCAAATCTCACTTTCTGATGCCCAAATTACACAAAGCTTTAAAAAAAAAAAAAAAAAAAAAAAAAAAAAAAAACGCCAAAGCCCCTACAGTGGAAAAGTACCAAACTGTCCATTATTTAGCGCTAGCTGTGTTATAGTTTCTACTATATGCAAGGGGATTGGAGCGAAGAGTTTAAACATTAAATATTAAAGTTTCGGCACAGATTGTATATACGCCCCATATTGGCGCGATTTTTTTCTGACGCCAATGCAATATACACAACGGGTACTTAACTGGCGCCAAAGTGTCGTTATTTTGCTTGATATGGTAACCCGGATGTTGTTGTTTGTGCTGTTGATGTTTTCGCCAAATTGGCGTATATGACAACTGTGCCAAAGTTTCTATAAAGCAGTATAAGACTAAAAAATTAAGAATAAAATAAATTCAAAATAAGACTAAAGAACAAAGAAAATCATGCGTTAAGCATAGAATATGAAACACTTTCCAACACATCCTGAATGCTTTAACAAAACTTCGTTATTTCGGGAAATAAAGTAAATAAGATAACTAAGTAAACATTTTAGAAGACGCATAAAAATTTTAAAAAATTGATTTCAGCAGTTACCGTCCATAGCCAATAGTATCGTTATTACATGCCACTATTTATTCAAAATTTAATTTAAACTACTCTTAAAACTACTGAAATCACATTTCCAGATATTATCATCCATAGACGGTTATGTATCCAATTCTTTGCGTGAACCTGTATATCATTTTATCTATATTCTACAAACATTTCTTAGTAAACTAACTGCAGTTCAGCGTAAAAATGCATAACTCCTTTAAAAACCACCTTTAAGCAATTTACTCTCATACTCAGTAACCCATATGAATTCTTTTGTGTAGCCCTGCTTATGAACTGTAGCATTTATACACACAGTATAGTACGCATAAATGTAGTGAAACATAAAAGCGCATATCATAATTAAAAATGCATTTCTAGCAATCATTGCTTATGTACCAGATTTCCGTGAAAAGTTTCTTGGCGAGAAAGAAGTTTGTCAACGTATTTTCTGTCAACCTATTTACTGCTTCATACTCACAAGCAATTTTTTCCATATGTATGCAATTTATTTAATATAAAAAAGCTATTTACCCATTTTTATAAAGAAACAGAAGTAATTTTTGCACAGATGTCATATACGCATCGGGGTTGGCATGTTTTTCTCTGACGCCAATTTGGCAGAAATCTGGCTTTGGAATACCAGTTACTTATATATTTTTAAATTAATTCGGTGTTTGAAAAGGAAATAACTATAAATAAATAAAAGTTTGAATAATAACTTTAGAACAAAACAGTTTATATAATTAAAAACAGAAAATAAAAGTAAATAAACAATTTATTAATAAGTAAAAAACAATAGCCGGGTTACCATAGCAGGCAAAATAACACCATATTGGCGCCAGTTAGGTATCCCGGTTCATATCTGAAATCTGTGCCGTAATTTGTATATAAAAAAATATTATATATATTTAGAAACGATTTTTTCTATGTATATAAGTGCATATATAAACAAAAATAAAAGTTCATTAGATTTGTTTTCATAGCTGTTTATATATTTTGGCAACATATCTCACTTTCTGATGCCCGAATTGCGTCAAGCTTTTTTTAAAAATGCTCTATAATTGGAAAGCACCTAAATAAATAATTAACAGAAATAACCAATTATACAAACTAAAACTTTTTATTTCGAGATCAAATCATTGTTTTTAATTTCAATTAAAAATACATATATCCTTGGATAATTTCAATTGAAATTAGGTTCACAGCTTAATACCTCATTCCATAAACCTATACAAACACAAGTGATTCATTCATCGTGAAACGTAAAAAATATTAAATCATTGAGGTAATCATGCACAAAGTAAGTTCTCCAACAATCAATGGACAATATTTTAATGACGTCATAGTAGGTAAAATGGTGGCGGTATCATTTGTTTATGATTTGAAATCACAAAGATTTAATTTTGCAATGTCTCTTAGTTACATTATTTTATTGTCATATTTATGAGCTGAGAACAAAAGCATATTTTTTTCATTATTTAGTTATTAAAGACGGAAAAAAATTATAAATGCATGATTTGAAAAATTTTAATAATTTTCGTTACTTCTTAGTTATCCCGTCGACCAAATTACTGTCGCCAAATTGCAAGATTAATTGCCAATAATGGTTGCCATTAATTAATTAATTGTAAGATTAAATGCCATTAATGGCCAATAAATCCATTAATTCGACGTTTTATTTGTATTTTTATTAATGTTTTGCTAATTTATTTGTTCTTTCGTTATTTAAAATAAAAAATTATGTCAATGTGTATAATTTGGCGAAATTGGTCGACGGGATAACTAAGAAGTACCTAATTTTCTTTCTTAATAGTAAAAAATAGCATCGGGAAGTAACAGCGGGTTTAAGTTAAATAAGTTTAACTGTTTAATTCTGTTGTAATATTCAAAATAACTGTATTTATTAGATTTTAGTAAACAACATCAGGGCCCGATTAAACTTTGAAGTTAGAGGAATTACAATGTCATTTCAGGACTTTTCTTTTGGAGAAGCTTTTCTAAATTCCATATATACATGGAAAATCTTCAGTGTTAGAAATATTATTCCTAGGGCTGACATGACACGAGAACGGCCTGCAATTTTACACAAGTTTTTGAAAGCTACTTTATATCAGAAATTTTACTAAAAACTGGTTACTTTTTTATTATAGCGGCCCACACTATTAGGATTATGACAAGTTGCAGCCAATTTCGCCAACGTCGTAACCAAGATCGTGAAGCACACACATATAATATCATTTCATGAAATCGTATACGATAATTTAATAGTTTTTACCTTACTTCAAGTGTGTAATTTATTTATTTTTAAGGCTTAACAATCTAAATTGTCCAATATATGAATTTAAAAAAATGTAAACAAAGATTGAATTGACATGACCGCAAAAAGCCTCAAATCTGCATAACACTTGGAACCAAACTGTGCAGATTAGTGGTCTTCTACTGTACACAATTTTTCATAAATGCGTTTCTTTCTTAAAATGTGTAATTTTCTTCTATCACTGCGGAACAAGCGAGAAAACTCATATTCTTGCACATGAGCTGTATTATATCTTTATATCTAAATTTCCGTCATTTTTGACGGGCTACCTTTCTAGTTATATATATAAAATCCAAACGGAAATTTCGTTCCGAACGCCGAGATTTCGAGTTCTACCGCATGGATTTTGACGGAACTTATACCGTTAAATAGGTATCGTTCCAGGGAAGGTTTTAAGCTATAACACATCATTCTACCTAGATTAGTTATAGAATTATTACGGAAAATTCTATTATTTTGGACTTTGTTACTTCATATTTCCTTAAATATCTGGGCTCCTATTGGTCGTAGAGCTTAGATCTCGCGCCAAAAGTAGCTCCGAAGCACCCAAACAAACTTTTCCCCGCGATTATTTTGCCGTCTTCCGATTTCCTCTATCTCTATTAGGGGCCCGCGTAGAGCCCCTTTAAAATATTTTTTGTAGTAATTTCAGCAATTATCTTAAATTATTGGTTAAGACCGCCATCCTCCCGATTCATGTATCTACGGAAAGGTTGCATGAAGGAGTTTCGTTCAGATACGCTTTCGTTAAGAATAGAGAGCGCTCCCTGGTAGTGGAATGTGGAACTAACATAACGCGATATTGTTAAAATTAGGAAATCTAACAATGCGATCTGTTTTAAACTTTGAGATAGCTCATAACACATAATCTATTATCTATTCTATTATATATATATAAAATCTATTATCTATTCTATTATCTATTATATATATAAAATCCAAACGGAAATTTCGTTCCGAATGCCTAGATTTCGAGTTCTACTGCATGGATTTTTACGGAACCTATACCGTTAGATAGGTATTGTTTCAGGGAAGGTTTTAATCTATATCACATTATTCTACCTATATTAGTTTTAGAATTATGACGGAAAATTCTGTTATTTTGGGCGATAAGGTTACCATTTTATTTCTTGGCGAAATTCATCGTTGATAAAAAAAAATTGAAACGGCTATCAAACCTCGAAAAATAAAAGAAAAACTGTTACTAATTTTATTTAAATGAAAAAAAAAAAGAAAAAAAGAAGAAGAAAATCCGTTTTAATGAGTGATAATATTAAAAAACGGAAACATTTAATCAAAACCTGAAAGAAATAATTGTAATGCTTAAAAATTAATTTAATAAGAAATATTACACTTGATACGCAATATTTGGCTCTTTATCGCTTGCGTTAGATATGGAAACGAATCTGAAAATTTGATTAGATGAAATTTTAACGACATTTTCTCTCTGTTCTGTTCTTTTCTTTTTTTTTATATCTAATTGTTCCATCACGTGACTTATAGAAGAAACAAGCAGATGTAATTGTGAGTCACATGTGTAATTACTATTTGTTTCTTTACAATTTTTTCTTTTTCTTTTGTCGCCAAACAATGTGATTTTAAGCCAAAAATGCATAAGCGTGACATTAGCTTGAGGATGTTCTCACAAATGGTGTTTTTTTAGGTGAAAGAGATCATTTTTTGAGTACATTTTCATATTCAATTGAAACTTATATAGATATCAGTTAATATTTTAAAAATGGAATCGAATACTTAAATTTCAGTGTGAATTTCTGCCGCACATACATTTGTAAAATAATTTTATGCTTTTTAAAATGTTTTTCGCCGTAATTCCGAAAGCATGTGATATTTATAAACTCGAACTCAGATCAACGAATATTACCCATTTTATTTAAGCAAATATTATCTATTTTCTCAAGTCATATCGCCAATTTCATTTATAGGAAAATTCACAGATTCGAAATCTAGGAAATAAAGATAATTTTTAAGGAAATTTATGTTTTAATACGTTATTACTATGGAAAAATTCAACATTTTGAAAAAAAAAATTACAAGTCTTTTGTAATTCGTCATTTCTTCTTCGTCTTTCTTCGTACTTTCTCCTCTGTTATGTAATATTTCAAATGATATTGGACTAATTTTTTCGATCATCGATTCACCGCAATATCGCATATCTAATATACTATATAAAATAAAGTCTGGATTAGGGGACTAATTAACGCACAGCGCAAACTACTGAACCTAAAATCTTGAAAATCGTGGTAAAAATACTTCTTATGACATAAACTACTGCTAAGAAAGGATTTTCTAAAGTATCACCCCTAATGGTTTTTGCACGGGGAGGGGAAAAATATCGAATATCAAAATTATGCGTCAAATGATAGCATATTTTAATGTAGTTTTGTATGCTGAATCCAATGCTACCAAATAAATTTTTATAAGTCCAACAGTTCATGACACATTTCATATTTTTCTAATTTGGCGGTGTCTTTGGCATCTAAACCTCAAAATATCTATCATTACATCCGTTACTCTAGCAACGGAAAAAATTCAAATCAATCCTTTTGGCTAAAAAATAAAAACGGCTCTATGAGTTTGAAATAAAAATGCAAGCATCTTAATTTTTTAAAAAAATAGTGATTTTATGTAAAATAAAAGGGAAAAAATTACTGAGAATTTAGCGTTATAAAACAAAAATGGAAAAGGTACTACTTAGATATTCCGTCGACCAAAAATCTATCGTCAAACTATAAGATTAAATGCCAATAATGGTTGATCGTAAATATCAAATTCACTTGAATTTAAACAAACTACACGTGTTTACGTCATCAAGTGATTTTAATTTCGACGTTTTATTTGTATTTTTATTAATGTTATACTAATTTATTTGTTATTTCGTTATTTAAAATAAAGATTATGTCCATTTATATAATTTGGCGAATGGTTTGGCGATTTATATAATTTGGCGAAATTGGTCGACGGGATAACAAGTAGTACCAATGAAAATATATAAGTATGAAAGCAATGTTTGTAACGACTTAAAAATTATTTTCATATATATAAACTCGGTTTATGGCGTCAGATGCCGTCATCCGAAGTATCTACAAGAGTCTTTTTCCATTTTTTCCGGTCATAGGTTCCTCAATGAAAGAAATTGGAATTGGAATAATATTGTGCGATTTATAAATTGCTCCTCGATAAGAAGAAAAAATGGGTACATTTATAACAACCGTGCGCACATCTCGCTGATAGCATTTTTTAAATTCCCAGTAGCAGTAGTTACATTTTGCGTATGTAAATTAAAAATATTTTTTTGCTTTTAATTATGGCATTATTTCCTGTTATTGTTTATCTTTTCAGTTTTTTAAATGAAATTAGTATAAGGCATGCATTTTAAATTAAATGAGTGAAAGGTTTGTGTTTTAAATGAAAATAATAAAATAAGAATATGCTATGTAAACAATCTTTATTGATTTATTACCTGCGCCCGGCTGACATAAAAGTATCACAAAAGCCACATATTCACTTTTCTTTGAGTAGTTGCTCATGAGAATTCAAGTTAACCTTCCGTAATCGGATACTTCACATATTGGCTTTAATGTTGAAAGCATCGTTTTTGTTTGAAGCGAAAACTTTACTATGAATTCTATTACACAAAATCGCATCATCATCATCTACTATATATTTACAACGGAAATTTGTATTTCATTCCCATTGTTTATAATACTTTCGTAGGATATACCACAATTAGTTAGGTAATAATTTTGGAAAGGTTTTAGTGTATACATATTGTTCAAGGATACTTAGTTATAGAGCAACAGTAAAAGTTCAAAAATTCAGTGAACCTGATTATGAAAGTTTAGCCTTTTTAAAAAAATCTACAGAACATATTTTGTTACAAGTGGCCCTGTTGCATGACTTTTAGGAATGGTGTTAGTATATACGATTTCATTATATGTTGATTAGTTACAGAGGTATTAATTCCTGTTGTCATAACGGTCTCATTACCCGACCATAAGTGCGCTGTTTATAATCAACTAAAACAGTTACTTCTTAATTGCTAAATTTTGTCCAACGCTTAAGATAACATTATATCGCAATGGCGTTCGCATCGTTTTCAGTAATGTGCAAGGTCAAGCTGAAGATCCATATTGTTTAAAATACAAGTTCAAATTCACCATTTAGTTTAATCCAAGGTTCATTTGGAAATATTGACCAGCGCAGCGGGCATAGCCTGCTAGTTCATATAATAAAATACCAATAATGTGCGCTTGGCAATTGAGAGCTAAATATGTCTAGAAAATAACTTAATCAACAATTCAAGCCAATATACGATCAGTATATTTAAAAAAAATGAGAAACATACTTCTGAAAAACTTTTGATGTACCAGATTGCGTCGATTCGACACTTTTGCATTTACTATTTGTAAATGAGACAGACTTCAGCGACGTACTTTTCGTAATTTTCTTCTCTTAATTAAAGTTACAAACTCTTCCTGTCACCGCTAGGCTGCGCTGCGCTCAGTTCTCAGAACACCTAGTAGCCAGTATTTGGACCCTAGCCGGTATTCGGACCTTCTCCTCTAAGTGCTAAGCAGAAGTAAGTCACATTTTATTTAAAATGAATTCTGGTAGGAAATCGAGTTATCTGAGGTGCAGCGGATACGCGCGAAATTACGGTATATATTTAAAATTTCAGATCATTCAGTTGTGTAGTTTTTGCTCTGTTATATGCGGACGAACGGACAGACAGACGGACCGAACGACGACTATAGATGCTACCTATTTATATAATTACGAACGCACCTAAAAAGCATGAAAAGAACCAAATACCCCCTGAGTATAGGATGTCTAGCATTCGCAAAGGAATTAAATTGTAACGTAGCTGCGTGGAATCTCAATCACCGGTGATAGATTTAACAAGTAGGAAATTGCTCGTCAAACGTGGCAAATGAGGTGCGTTCGTACTATAACTAGTTTTATAAACATTTTTTGCACCCCATATTGCACTGAATGTATATTTTTTTGCACTTCATAAGTGCATAGTCTGTAACATCATTAAAATGCACTTGCAATAATTTTTTTCCTATTGCCCGTAATGTAACGGAAAAATATTCACTGTCCCTGTAATTAAACTATACATCCAATTTTCATAAAATCTGAAATGGCTCGACAAAATTTTGCAACAATTATATATTTAAAATTTCAGACCATTCGGAAGATTGTAACATCATTAAAATGCACTTGCAATAATTTTTCCCATTGGCTGTAATGTAAAGTAAAACTTATGAATGTCCCTGTAATTAAACTATACATCCGATTTTCATAAAATTAGAAATGGCTCGACAAAATTTTACAACAATCATATATTTAAAATTTCAGACTATTCGGTTGGGTAGTTTTTGCTCTGTTATATGCGGACAGACAGACAGACGGACTGAACGACTTCTATAGGTGCTACGTATTTATATAATTACAAACGCACCTAAAAATGGCGAGCTTTTGTCGGCACATAGATAAATCCATTGTATTTTCAAGTCAGATACAGTTTTATTTAGTTACAGAAAAAATTTGGCGATACTCGTATATAACGGGAAACTGATTTAAAATTGATGTATTATTTATAATTAAATTCTAAAAATATTAATTTTTATAATTCTGGCATATCTAAAAGTGTGTTAAAAATCAATTACAAAATTCTATCTTTACATATTAATACATAGAAATTATCCCAGAGATCCTATCTTTATAAAACATAAATCTTTGTATGTAAAGATAGAGAGAGTCTATCTTCACATACAAAATCCAGGTTAAGTTAAATAAACGGTCAAGTGCGAGTATTACTCGCGCTCAGAGGGTTCCGTAGAATAAATATATGAATTATTAACTGTATTATTAAAAAAATCGTTGCTAAAAGAATAACAGGACTTTGTTAAAAACTATGCTACGTAGGTTTGGGTGTAGCTGTAGGAGAGACTGGGGAGGGTTGACCATAGGGTAGGTTTGACCCGTCTTCAGTTTTCATATTTAAGAGAATTTCAGAGTTGTTCAAATATGTGGCAACGAAAGCTACTGAAATGCTCAAACAATAATCTTTCTTTCAGGAAGATTATTGAAACAGATGTGGAAAAATCAATTGGGAAGGGTTTTCAGCTTACAAAGTGTGTATTTTTTAGAAAAATTTCGTAACATTTTCTCAGATAAAATATATCATAGAAATTTAAGTAAGTAGGTTTTAAGTAATGTAGAAACATTTTAGCTTTCATTCGAGGCATAAAGATTGTACAGTAAATTAGGCTAAACACAACCATGTGCTATACTTTAAAAAGTGGCTATGTGGGGGTGGGGGTTCACACAGACAATGTGGGGAGGGTTGACTACATCGTCAAAGCTCCTTAATTAAGTGTTTTTAGAAATCCATTTAATACACACTGTACATAATGAAGGGTTAATGGTTATATTTGTAAAATAATGTAAATTTATTCTGTAAAACTACAGTAAATTGGGGTGATTGATAGAAATGAAAATGTTTAAAAAACTGTTTAAATGAAAATGAGAAAAACTTCTATAGAAGCAAGGAAAAAATTAATGAAATATATATTGAAAAGTTGATAGGAAATTTTATTTCTTTTAAATAATAACCATAGTAGGTAAATAGAAAGAATGGAAAATGGAAAAGACAAAAAAGGATAAAATCAGCAGGATTGGTTATTCATCAATCTGCAAAAGAACGTAACACAGATCAAAACAATTTAGGAAGTTTTGTAGACAAACTTCACCAAGATGAACAAAATCAAATGAAACCAAACTATGTGGACACTAGAGTTGCCAGGTTGAGTGTAAAAGAAAAAAAAAAAAAAAAAAAAAACGGGTGTTTAAAACGGAATTTTTCTCCTCTACCTTTAATTCTGTCTAAGAAGGTTTGATTGCACATAACATTTTCACGAATATTTTTTAATAATAATTAAACTTCGTAGCATGAAGTTATTCTGCCTTATTAAAACTGATTTTATATCCCTTAACAGATATTTCAATATAAATATAGTGGGTCAAGCCTCCCATATGTGGGGAACCTTGACCCATTATTTTCTCATGTTTAAAATCAATCATTTTTCAAGTTTCTTATACAGTAAACTTATGTCGCAATTTTACTTTCATAACTGAATGTATAACGAATACAATGACATATGAAACTTTATTCTATGTTCAGTATGTAAAAAATAAAAAATCAACTTTTTTTTTTTTTTTATGTGTCAACCCTCCCCATTCTCCGTATATACAAGAACATATGAATAGGTATACCATAAAAGTTAGAAGAGATATGAAGCCTAAATAATACCAACTTTTTCTATTCTGTATAACTCTTTTTTTAACCTTATCCTTATCTGTTTAGGATGAACTTAATACGGAACTGACAATAAAAGTAGTGCATATTTAAACTCCATTTGGCATTTCATAAAACTACCGCGTGGTAAAAATCTTCTTTTTACAGTGTTGCTAAAACAAAACTCTTCATTAAAAGTTTAAACTTTTGGCACTGTGCTAAGCGCGCTTCGAAAGGAGGTCGCAAAGTTGCAACGCCACCTTGGTCCGTGGCGCGTTTTTTCAGATAAGTTTTTAATTAACTTTTAAAGACACGGGAGGTGTATTGAGAGATCCACTCAATGCAATCTAGTCGCGAACCCCATAGTATTTATGTGATTAATTCTAATTAAATTAGTCTGTTTTTAACAATTTGACGCTCATTGCTTTTATACTGCTCCTGTGATTTGCATTACACAAATATATCATTAAAATTTGTTATCTAGGCTTTAAAAGCCGACGGTACATAGAGAACTCCTCCCCTGTCATTATGCATGTCCAAACCGTCCGTGTTTTTAAAGGTGAATATCTCGGCTAATATCCGATGAATTTTTTCGAAAATCATTATCAACAATGTTTTATACTTCTGCTACGATTGGTACATCTAGCGCTCCTCAATACCTTTGCTGAATGCCCTCAAATCGAAATTTGTGTTTAACGGGAAAATGCGCTTTTCTCAAAAACTATGTGACCTAGAGTAATCGCTATAATTTTCCTGCAAGGTTTAAATTAACGTCTACTACATCTAATTTTTTCATAATTCTAGTTTCAGTGGATTCGGAAATAGACGGGTGGGGACATATTTTTGCACTACATTTTCGACGATATCTCTGAAAATATATTACCTAAAATTAAAAGAAATGTATTTCTGAGTTAAGCTTTACGATAGCTTTCACACGATACCCCACACGATATACAAAGAAAATATTTTTTATTTTCAAGCAACTTAATTAGCCCGTCTACATTTTTCTTAAATATATTTGTGAATGTTTTGTAGTCCGAAAATATTTGGGTCAATAGTCTTTATTACTTCCCCCAATTTGAACTTTCCACGTTCCATAGTTTACTTATAAAATGGCTGTGACAGACAGACACAGGAGTGATCTTATAATGGTTCCGTTTTTACTTTTTAAGTACGGAACCCTAATAAAAAGGTGTAATAAGCTTTAGTAGTAAGGTTAATTTTATTTTTTACACTATAAAAATATAATTATTTTAAACAAATTTGTGGCAGTAAAATATTTGTAACAATGATCATGCAATGCAGCAACTTTGGTATGCGTATCATGGTCATACATTTCTCGGACTTTATTCGGGTATCATCTTATAATTATTGAACTTGAGCAGCTTACAATTATTGTATAAAATTGTGAAAGAAAACGAGTTTATATAAGGCTAAGGAAATTATTTGAACAAATTTTGATCTTAGTTTCAGCTGATTTTATACCTATGGTATATTACTTACGGCTTTTGAAAATAACTATTTGAAAGAAACAGATTCTTTATTTATGAATATTCATATTTTTTAATCAAACACATTCATTAATTTTCTTTCAACAACTTCTTTTATCTAATGAAAAAAAATTACAGGGTGCGGCAGGTATTTGAGAACACGCATTATAGGTGAAATAGCACCCTGTATATCACAGTTACAAATCTTTTCCTGTTACATGTATGGGAGATAATCAATATGTGGGGTCATTAAACGTTAACTATAAGTAATTTTTAAAATTTTCAAACTTAAGGCCAATTTTTTTTTTTTTACAGTATAGTATATGTCTAGAAAATTATACACAAACATTAAAAGACAGCAGGTATTCTGGAAAATTAATTATTAAAGCATTTAATTAGTAGATCTGTAGGTTACAAATTTTGGACATTTCTGGCACGTACGTTACGGATTTTTGATATTGCTGACATGTAGGTTACACAGTTTTGACCTTTCCATAAATAAGTTGTGCTTCGTATTTAAAAAATTCTTAAAACTAAGAATGTAGTAAATTTGTTCTATAATTGTATGTGTATACATATATATATGTATAATTAACTTTTTGCTACCCAGTAATAATAATAATAAAATCAAACGTTAAACTTTTATATTAAAATATTTACTACTTTTTTAGAAATAATATCTTAATTTTATAGGAATTGCACATTATGCAAAAAACATACCTTTACACAATATTAGAAGTATCCAACATATAATTTATTCTTTTTATTTTCTCAAAAAACAAGTTACACTGCCATTTTTTTAATGCACATATCTATCATTTCTTTGTCAAAACAAAAGTCTCCTCTTGCTGTCATAGGGTGAAGTGGAGATGGAGAGGGTGATTTCAACAAAATATCTTCATATTTTTTAATTTGTGCTGTCTTTTTTAGATGGATAACGAAACCTGTTAAAATCAATATCTCCCTGAGTAGTCAAAAAATGTATAGAAAGTATTTGTTCACCATTATCAATGCTGATCTTTTCAATAATACCTGGCCATAACTTTTCATCATAACTTACAAAGCACCAGTCACCAAAGTCAATCTATTTTCAACTGTGAGGAGTCGGTTATAGAAACAAAATTTTTGTCACCAGCTTTACTGGTAATGCATTCTTGATTGTAAAAACAAAATCTATTTATTATTTGAATAGTGCCAAATTTGTTTGTCGTTTGTACGGAGTGAATCTTTTGAGTAAGTTTTAGAGTTTTTGCTTATACTTCGAGCACTGTCAATTTCTGTTTGTTTTTTTAATCCAAAATTACAGCACGTAGTGGCTTGAACTTTTTATATTTGCTTTGCATTTTTTTTTTTTTTTTGGGGGGGGGGGTGTTCAAAGATGAAGAATGAAATTTTAAGGAGAGGGGATTCTTAAACCTTGAATTAAAATAAAATGACCTCAAGTACAATAATTAAAAATATGTATGTTTATTTTATTTTTTGAGATGTACTTTAGAACAATGGACTCTGTTATAATATATTTATTTATTTATTTAGAAAATTAAAATTATCAGTGCTTAGATCGTTCCACGATTTGGATATGGTTATTAAATAATATTTTTGGGTAAATTTGTTGCAAAGAAACCTTTGCAAAGTACATAAAAACACGTAAGATCACTAAAGAATTAATTTTGAAATAAATAAAAGAAGTTTTACTATTAATTTTAAATCATACTTTTAAATAAGCATGTCCGAAATTTCGTAACGATCGCAGCGGCCGCCATTTTGTGTCGATCGTACACACGCAAGTTGAGCATGCTTCTAGTCAAGTTATATTATTACACGTACTAAATACGCTTTATTTGAACAAAACACGTTATTATTTACAATAAAACATTATAATAAATACCTTTTTATACGTTTCAGGACATCGAATCATCTTTAAAAATTGATTTACCGAAAAAAAAATCGGTGTTTCGATCGTTACGCGATTCGGACATTCCAGTTTCTTATTTTAGAAAAGTGCATTTATTGCCAAAAAATCTTAGAAAAACACACACAAATATTTTAATTTTTTTGTTAAATGATTTAAAGTTAGATAAAAGAGCTTAAAGTACTTACTTGATGTATTTTTCGCGGAAATGACAACTTTGTTACGATCGTTACTTTTGGACATATCAAAATACAGAAAAATTCTTTCTAGAAAAGTCCTTCTATCTTCAAAAAGCAATAAATCAGACTGCCATCTGTTAACGGAATTATAAAACAATCACCCGTTTCTTTAATGCATTCGTTGTTTACCATTAGAACCACCTGGAAACAAGTTAAAACTCTTTTTTGTGATGGTAAATTGGAACAGTTAACGTTACGAATGTTCAAAATTAGCCTCTTTAGCATAAAATAATAAAATTTTAAGATATTTATAAAAGCTTTTACAATAAATTACGTCATTTTCTGTCTCTGAACAGAAATAAAAACTCAGTGTAAAAAAAAAAAATAATAATAAAGTCAATGATAAATAAAGTTATGATGTGTGTCCGGTGCCCACCTTTTGAAAACTGCCCGTATATATGTTAGAACCTAGACTAACTGAAGAAATGAAGAAGCATGCTGTCATTGGCTCATTGGCTGAAGAACACTTCGATTTAGAGATTGCCACTTTCTTGAAACTCGCCCGGTCATTCGTTTTTAATGTAAAGAGATAATTTCAATTATCTCTTTACAGCTGTCAGGTTTCACGTGACAAACGTTTCATACAGGAAACGAATGTGTCAGTAATACGAAATCAAGACACCGGAATTCGTCATTCAATTGGACGAAAATCTTATGAGGTCGATGAGGGCACTCGATAGGGAGATGCAGGTTGATGAGGCCACAATCTGATGTGTGATTCACGAAAACCTTCGTTAGAGGTCGTATGCGATGAGGAGAGTACAGTTATTACCCTAGAGCAGGGTTGGCGAACCTTTTTATAGGCGCGTGCCAATTTTTTTTCAAACTATACTTTACTTGACCTTGACGTGCCAACTAAAAATCAAATTTAGTGGATTGAAATATAATGAATCAAAACTACTTGAAAAAAACTTATTAATGTATTTTCTAAAATGAGTAACATACATGTAGGTATCATACTGCAATAATTATAGGATCAATTATATTTAAAAATGAATTAAAAACATATTGTGATTAATTGTTGTATCTTGGATGAAAAATAATTAATATCATGTTCATGTTCAGTTAATTTCAACAGAATGCAAATTAAAAGATTTTATATGACAATCACTCTCTATTTGATTTTTTATATTATAAATTTGCAAAAATGACGACTCAGGGATATAAATCGTAGAACAAATTATTAAAATTGGAAAAAAGGCAGTTTGTTTAAATAGTTCGGAAATTAATTTCCAAATTGGCATAATTTACCATCGATAATAATCTTTCCTTTTGGTTAGTTTTCAAATATTTTCTTTGTTTGATAAATTTTCGAAACCATATTGAATAAGATTAAAATTCTTCAATTTGCAATTAATCAAATTTAGAATTGAATCAGATCATCTGAGTTCGTTTATTTTGTGTCAAATCGCTGTATCCTCATTTAGAGACATAATCAACGCCGCGCCGTGCAAAAGTTATTCTTTGGCGTGCCGAAAGCGGCACGCACGCCATAGGTTCGCCGTCCCTGCCCTAGAGAACCAGGGACAACCGCCTAACCAGAGAAAAGTGCTTTCTAAACAAGCTGAAACATAAAGGGGAGACCGAAATGCTCTTGTTTCTTTCCAATGAGATAAATTTTGCTTAGATCAAGAAAGTGAAACGCAAAAAAGATGCTTGATGGTGTAAAATCCTCGAAGAGGTTCTCACTGACATGCGCAGAAAATGTCCAGCCTCACTGATGTTTCTGGATGGGTCCTGAGAAACGAAGACAATCTGATGCCTGCACATTTCTTTCTTCAAGGTGCCAGAGTCAACGGCGTTGCTTATAACCAAGCTGTTAAAGCACTAAGTTACTTCTGTAACACGTGAGAGACCGTACATTTTTTAAAAAGACTCAGCACTATCCCACAGAGCCATACAAACCAAAAATGGATGGTCAAAACGGTACATTTTTTGCTTGCCAGCCGTAGTTTGTACATTTAAAAAAATGTGAAGTTACAGTTTTTGTCACTTTGCAAAAAATGCAGCTAGACCGTACATTCCATGTTCGAAATACTCCATAAATATTTAAAATTTGAATTGCTATGAGTATTTGAATTTTAGAAATAATTCATGTAAGTAGTATTTTTTGTTTTGCTGATCACATCTAATTTCTTTTATATGCAAACATAAAAAATATTTTTTTATGTATTGTATATATTTGTATAGATATTTTCGAATATATTTTTTAGATTTTTTTTTTAAATTTGCATTCTGCCGATGCTGTTGCACCATTTTATAATTATATCAAACTAATAAAGCTTTTTAGTAGTTGCGTTCGTAATTATATAAATACGTAGCACCTATAGTCGTCGTCTGATCTACCCGTCTGTCCGTATATAACTGCGCAAAAACTACCCAACGGAATGGTTTGAAAATTAATATATATATAATCGTTGCAGAATTGTGTCAAGGTATTTCAAATTTTATGAAAATTGAATCAAAACTTAAAAAGATATTAATTAAAGTTTTCTTTATTCTATTAAATCCTATCATCTAATTAATTCAATGATATCCCGTGATAGGTAAGGATTCTAGCTTACCATGGTGATTACGTCAGATTTAGATGGAGCCATTATTTACGTATTACTGAATTTAATATATATAATCGTAATGTATTTTGTATTCATGCATTTTTGCATAAGAGTGCAACAGCTATTGCACCAAGATCTGAATATTTATAAAACTAGTTATAGTAGGAACGCACCTCATTTTCCAAGTTTGACATACAATTTCCGATTTGTTTCTTTTATTTGCAGTTTTGTCAGTAGTGTGATCTAGTTGTCATAAAATGTTAGTATGAAGCATTAAAAAATTATGACCGCAGGGAATGCATTAGCAACCTGTTGAGAATTGTTTGTAACTTTTTAAATCTTTAAAAAATATTTCATAAAACAAGTAGATTATTTTTCTGTAGAATTTGTTTATTTTTGTGCAAGATAGGACATCGGCCTCATTTAGTACGTTTTTTTTCGTGCATTGTTGCAGCATCCTAGATGCTGGTTGTGATGTCGTGGCTTTCTTGAACAGGCTGCAAGAAGTCTTGGCTTAAGTCCCTTAATCGAACACTTGATCACCCGTACTCATAACGGCCAACCACTAAGTTGTATGGAACTCTAGCTATGAGGTGCAAAAAGCTATATAACTCCAATGAAACCAGTGACCATCCAGGACAAGCGTGTTAATGGAAAAGTTGACCACTTTTTTAAAATTTGAAGCATAATACAGAAATTATATACAGAATCGCAAAATGTTACTATACATAGCGTGTACTGCGTGCTTGTTTAATACCATTGAAAATTTTATATTAACCGTTTGAGTGCTTAGGAGCACGATAGCGCTTCTTTTTTATGTGCCAAAATTGCGGGAAGCACGATAACGCTCCTCTTGTTTTATGCTAAAATTACGGAGAGAGTGATAGCAATCCTATTTGGTGTGCATTTAAGCTGGTTGCACTAGCGAAGCTTCTGTGTATATCGTCGGCTTACAAGTAATTTTTTTATATACCCAAACGCATTCGCATTTTTGGCATATATCCACAATATTTGTTCCGCACTCAAACGGTTAAAGTACATGATATGAGTATAATCTAATATAAAAATATATCTTTCTGTGTTCACGTATATATAGCTGAAAGTTAAAAAGTTTTATACAACTGAATGTCTAATAAAAGAAAAGTATTAAAAGAACTTCTTAAAACAACATCAAAAACTTTGAAATGCGCCAAGCCTTTCGAAAGATCTGAATCTTTCTTCGTCAGGCACAAAGAAGACACGTGCTTCTACTATGAAAGCAGCAGCAAGACTGAAATGAGAGATAAGGGAAGGGAAACAAGCTGAAGAAACAGCCAATAGGAAACAGAAGACAACAGCCAATCACAGAAGAGTATAATCAAAACAAAAGAGCACAGGGTAGAAGGGGAATAAGGAAGCAAATTGGGGGGGGTGGGGTACATGAAAATAAAATTAAAAATAAATCATAATAAAGGGAAAACACACATATATTAAAATATGGGAAAACATGAAATTAAAAAATAAATAAATGAATAAAATATAAAAACAAACTAATATTAATTAATACAAAAAAAATATGCGGTAGTACTGAAAAGGTTTTTCCAAGCTGCAGAGAGCATTGTGGAATCAGATTTATCATTAACAATAATTTCACGATTAAGATAAGTAGCTAAATTTTAAAGAAAGCCCAATTCAGATATTTTATTGGCATTAAAGATAATTTTAGCATTTTGTAAATTAAAACTATGAGCGGAATCCCAAGAGTGATTGGCAATAGAAGATTTAGAAATGTCTAACAGTTGCTTTAAAATTAAACCAATAAATTGCAGCATCTATACCGTGATTCAAGTCTTTTCATCGTACAGTTACATGATGCCTGATCCCGGGTTTAATTTTTTCGGCAGACTTATGCCGGGTCGGAACTGGCCTTAATCGATCTCAGGATGTGTAGTATAGGCATTATGTTTTTAATAGCGATAATGAACTTCTGTTAACAATATCTTTGGATATATACCTTAAGGTGGTTCTCATATTTACTGCTCAACAAGGCGAAACTTTCAGACACATTTTCTGACTCATTTTTAACTATAAAGGCAATTGACAGGCCTGAGTATTGAAGGCATATGGAATCGAATAGCGTTTCCATTTTTGATAAATTACGTAGAGAGATAACAGAGACTCTTGTCACGTGACTGTACGTTTTTGTCCTTTCCTGTGCTATCGCTTCCAGAAATTCGATTCAAAACGCTAACTTTGGCAGTATTTTCTGAAAGATATATTACTTTTATCTAAAAAAAAAAAAACGGCATTTACATGGTTTCTGAATAAGAATACCTGCCAATCTCACACGTTTCCGAAAAGAAATGAATTCATAAATGTGTCAAAATGTAGCTCCTTTGAATTTGAGGAAAGCCTTAAAAATGACAGAAATATTTTCATAAATCTACTTTTTATTATACAGCTTCAAAAGTTATCATGTTTTTTAACCCTTTATTCTAAACTACATTAATCTTTTAATGAACTCTTATTTAAATTTTGAAACGTCTGTAGACACGTTGACTAAAACACTAAGTAATCGTTAATGTTTACTATTGTGTGTTTTCTGTTTTGCGAACACATAGTAATTTAAAATATACTGTAAAATGTTCCCATAAATATGCATGTAGTATTCATTAAAATAATTTTAATTGTATGTCGAGAAAAAACGGAATTTTTTATAGAAATTGAGCCGGTCCGGGACTGTCTTCACTGATTTTTGTACGGGCCGGGCCGGGCTCGGGCCGAACTTTCAATTTTTACATCGGGCCGGGCCAAAATAGCTTTCCTTCGGGCGAGCCGGGCCCGGGCCTGGAAATTCCGGCCCGTGCAGACCTCTAGTGTCCCTATGGCAGGTGCGAATCCAGCACGTCCTTATGGTAGGTGCAGGGGGGATAATCACGCTGATCCCCCCCCCGCCTCCAAAAAAAATATAAATCCAACTTTTTTATGGCAGTTTTTGCGGAAAATACAAACAAACGGAAACCCCGAAAGTTTTCGGGTACAGAAGTGGGCGGGGGGGCAAACGGCCCCGATCATCCTGCCCACCAAATAAATATATATATCGGAAAAACGCGAATTTCACCAAGGGATAACGAAAAAAACGCGAAGTTCGTCAAAGGACTCAGAAAAAACAGGAATTTAGTCACTGCATCGTGGAAAACACGCGAATTTCATCAAAGAATCGCAGAAAAAAATTAATTTCGTTAAAGGATCGTGAAAAACGCGAATTTCACCAAAAGATACAAAAAAAACATGAATTTCGTCAAATGATCAAGAAAAAACGCAAATTTCGTCAGATTATTGCGAAAAAATGCGAATTTTGTCACAAGATCGAGGAAAAAGCGCGAATTTCACCACAGAATCGAGAATAAAACTCTAATGTCGTTAAAAATGCAAAATTCACCAAAGGATGACGAAATAAACACTAATTTCGTCAAAGGATCGCGAAAAAACGCTTGTCACAGGATGGCGGAAAAAAACACTTTTTGTCACACTATTGCAGAAAAAGTGCGAATTTTAGCCTCAGGATCGTGGATAAAACAATAATTTCACCAAAGGATCATAAAAAATGCGAATTTCGCCAAAGGATCACGAAATAAATGCAAATTTCATCACAGGATCGCTGAAAAACACGAATTTTGTCAAAGGAATGCCGAAAAACAGGAATTTTGTCAATGCATTGGTTAAAAACGTAAATTTTACCAAAGGATTGATTAAAAACACGGAAAAAAACGAAAATTTAGCCAAAGGCCGCAAAAAACTGGAATTTCGTCAATGGATTACGGAAATAACGCAAATTTCGTCAGATAATTGCGAAAAAACACAAATTTTGTCACAGCATGTTGAAAAAAGCACGAATTTTGACACAAGATCGCAGATTAAACACTAACTTCGTTAAAGGATTATAAAAAAAACACGAATTTCATCAAAGGATCACGAGATAAATGTGAATTTCGTCAAAGGACCAAAGTTAGTAAAAGCATTGTTGCAGTAAAAGACCTTTTTAATGCAATTCTCTATATAACAGACAGCTTCTTTAATGTAAACAATGAATTTTACTCTTAAAAAGAGCCTGCAATCCATTTTGTAGAAATATTGCTACCCTCTAGAGCAGGGCTTCCCGAACTTTTAGATCGACGTATCACTGAATAGAAGTTCATACTTCCGCATACCACCAAGTTACAAACTCCATGCTATTACAGAAAAACCTGTGTAAATGGAATATGTCTAAAACAAGGTATTTGTGCAGTCTTTTGTGCTCCGTCTATAGCAGATTTTACTCTATTTAATTGGATGATTACTTTATTAAATTGGTATACTTAGATTGACTGCTTTATATTAACATTCAAGTAAAAAGTACTAGTATCATTATTACTATATTATTAATATGTACATTATCAAAATATAGTGTTTTGATTTTAAAAAAAGCTACAATACTTAATGGCATATTGGTGTAGATTGATACATATGCACTAGGATGACTATTAATTCTGTTGTATTGCTAATGATAAGAGTGATGCTTGCTTTACCAAACACATCTTCCTCATATCTGATTCAATCTTAGTTTTAGACATAACTCAGATTCGATGGTTATGTTTATTCCTGTATTTGTTTTTCATATAAAGAAGTAACGAGAAAGCATTTAAAACAAGTATATGTTGTGCTAAAAACAAGCAATAATTTTCAGGGTTGTAGTGGGTATCTGCCCGGGTACCCACCCAGCTACCAGCGTTAAATCTGCACATCATCACAGATGTAAACAATGAAACTTTCAGTTCAGATGTAAAGGCAAAATTACAGAATTTTTCAATTTTATATCATTCCGTTTGTATTTCAGTATGTAATTAATTCTCTATAATATGACTGAACTCATGATTTTTTAGGAAGGAAGTACAATTTATTTCTGATTAAAAAAAAAAAAAAATTTGGTAATCACAATCTTTATATCAAATCTTTTTATGTATTTTAATCCAGCTTTTTTGACTGTTAAGACTGGCTAAACCTGAAATAAAACTTCCTTACTTTATAATTTTGATGCAAATTAATAGGTACCATTAGGAAGGAGGTAAGTTTCATTCAATAATTCAAGGAAAATGATTCTTATCTTTATAATGCAGATTTAATTATACATTATTATTTAATTGATCTTTACTTTTAATAATTTAATCATTTTTTAAATTCTCTTACTTTTTATCATTTTAGTTTATTACTGTAATTAATTATTTTAATATTTTACTATATTGCAAGGATTTTTTATAACTTTAATTGCATAAATACATTCAAATGACTGTTTAAAAACTGTAAACAAAGCAAGGACCAGAAATTTGCAAAATTCTAAAATCAGCACAACCTCTGGTCCCAAGTTGAGCGGATTTGAGGGCGTCTACTGTATAATGATTTTGTTCAGAGGTACTGTTTGTTTTCGTAAAGCGAAACCTTCTGCGCTTTTGTGCATGCATCAGGTCTGTTTTGATTTTATCAAAATAGGGATGATCGGAGGCTGTTTAGCTGAGTGACAACATACAACTGAAACTTCGGCAAATACCCATCTCAGCATTACCCCTTTGGATCGTAAAATTGTCTCAGAGTGTTAGGCACAGCTTTCGAAAACGAACTGTATTTTTGATGTGTTTATAAGGCTGTGTTTACATTTTAAAACTTCATCTAAATAGTTGTAATTTTTCTAATAAATATGTTACATATAATGTATGGTAGTAATAATCAGTATATCTGATGAAAATTCAATTAATTTTTTAAAAATAAACTATATTTATTTAATGATTTTTTTTTTATCCCTATTACTGTATTTCATCAATAGTAGTTCGAGAGCTATAATTTTATATTGTAAAATTATTAAAGTATTCTGCAAGCAGTCCTTGTTCAATCACAAAAGCCTGCCACTAAAAAAATTTAATACAGAAGATGCATATAATGTTTTTCTCAGATGTAAACGATAAATTTTGCAGTTAAGAAGCACATGTGTGTCACAAATATTGCTAATTTCTTGGAACACTAAATTTGATACATTGTCTTCTTTAACGTATTATTTTGGAGCAATGAAAACAATATATTAAATTTTTTTGTAAATGAGTGTTATAATCGGTGGCAGCTCTTGACGGGGTTTCTTTTTTTTTTTTTTTTTTTTTTTTTTTTTTTTTTTTTTTTTTTAGGCACTAAATTCATGCCTTCCAAAAGTAATATTTAAAAAAAAAGAAATTTTTGCCTTATTTAATATAAGAAACTTCTACCAAAAATAAGGCAAAGATTTCATTATTAAAAAATAGTGAAAAAGGAATAAATTTGCCAGACATGTATTTAGTGCCCCCAAAACTGTCAGTCACGAGCTAAAGGAAATTTAATAATGTGTGACATGATCTATCAGGGCCGAAACTAAGGGACCGAGGGGGCATGTGCCCCGGCGCCAAATGAAGGATTATACTTTTGGAATGGATCATTTTTTTCTGATGGATTGATGGCTTCCATTATTATGAAACAGTCATTATAAATGAAGTGTTAGGTGAAGATGAAAGAGCAGTCATAAAAAGTTAGAACTCTGATTTTCTGGTCAGAATGGGGGGGGGGGGGGAATGGCCTTTTTTTTACGGCTGCTTTTTTATCTTTACCTAACACTTCATTTATAATGGCTGTTTCATAAAAATGGAAGCCATCAATCCATCAGAAGAAAATAACTCAGTTAAGCAGGACTTGGATAATCGGGACTCTACTGTATATTTCATTTTAAAAATGCTCTTTAGAAAATTTTTGTTGGTGTTCAGAGGGGAATCATGACCCCCGTGACCTCCCCTTTGGACCCCCGCCATTGTAGATTACGTAGTTCAGAATAACATGTCTTATGATTACATACTTTAAATTTTAAAATAAGTCGGCTATTAGAAAATTAATAAAATTATGTTCGTAAATATACTTTACAGAAGAGGGGGGGGGGGACGCCAAAATCCATGTTTGCCCCGGGTACAAAAAAGGCTAGTTTTGACCCTGTGATCTATACCTATTATGTATAGGTGCAGATTCACAGTCACCATGTGACGACTAAATTTTTTGCTTCGGTCGCTAACTTTCAATGTCTCAGTCGCCATACGTTATACAGGGATGCTCCTTTTCTGCTCATGGTGGATTTCTACCTTTTAAAAAAAATGAAATCAGTGTATTTTCCTTTCTACAATCCTGAATGATCTGTTTAACACAGAAAACTATTGTATTACATAGAAAAACAAACGTCTGAAGTGTGTTTTGATTTTTATAGCGCTAAATAATTTTTCACATTCACAAATTTTTTAATGTAATGTTATACGATAAAATCAAAATTAGAAATATTGTTGTCATAATATTTCCCACTACCATGATTGCTTAGCTTTACATTTTTTAAAAATGTATCTTGTCCAACTATATCTTCTGAATGAACATAGTTTAAGATTTGTATTAGACTTAATAATTAAATTTAAAGAATTTTGTGATTAAATTAAACAAACCCATTTGATATAATTAGTCTGTGTTTTCTTGTATATAGACATATGTATATATAAAATAAATTATTTTCCACTTTGAATTCAGTCCCTTACAAACACTAAATTCTTTTTATGTGTTTGTTTCACAATGAGGCCACCGGACTTTTTGGGTTTAGGAGCCACTTTCTCCTTCCAGATATTGGGAGTCTGCACCTATACTATTATGTAAAATTTTATAATTTTCACTATTTCTAGTTCCAAAGAATGTAATTTAAAGCACGTTTACAAGGTAAATTTAATGATGAATGAAAAATGATCTATATAATGCAAAATTCTGTAATATGCAGAACTTCTTATCCCAAGGTGTGTTATAAAGATCTATCGTATTTATCTTCATATGTAATTCACTCACCAAAAACCCTAAAGATTTAATATCTGCGAGTGCTTTTTTTTTTTTTTTTTTTTTTTAATGTTGTGCAGTAGGGGGAGAGAGGAGAGGAGAAATGTACATTTGGGGAGTTAGGGCTTTATTTATTTATGCTAGTGAGCAACAAATATTGCAGATTATTTATTTTTTTCAAACTAAAGTTTGAAAGATTTTAATTATTTAGGTAAGCTGGAGAGATGGGTGAGAAGGGAGAAGTGAAATTTTTGGGGCTCAGGAGATTATTTTATATGATTTACTATTATTGCCAATAAAGAGCTTTAAAGAAGGATGGTGGAAGTATATATATATATATATATGTATGTATGTTTAAAGAGCAATATTTCTTGCTATTTTTCTTAAGACAGTAAATTTTTTATTTAGTAAAATTTAACATAGCTTTTTATATCTCTGAAACAAACCAACAGAAATGCCATCTAAACATGCATGTTGTGAATTACTCCCATGTTTACCAATGAGTGGTTTAAAAAAATCTTATAGCACAGTGCTCTTTAAAATTGAAATATGAGGCATCTTTTTTTGCGGGGAGGGAGGGGGAGAGATTGAAGGTGAATAGAAATCCTGACTATGAATTCTTTGTCTGGTCTTTAATTTTTGTTGTTGTTGTTTTATTTTTTTATCATTAACTTAAAAAAAGTACTGATATCAATACAAAAACCCTTAACGGGTTAAAAGTTTGTGACGCAGCGCTTTATCTTATGCTCTAAGAATTTTAAATATGGAACTTAAAAATAATGATATCAAATTTTGAGTGACACTATGCTATTAATTATAATATCTATATACATTTATTTCATCATTTTATTTTTTTATAATTGCATGTGCAAAAATTATGTTCATTTTAAAAAGATGTATAAAAGTTTATTCATTGATGCATTATCATCCGTATCTCTCATAAATTCAAAATGTGAGTTTTAAAAGATATGATATCAAAATTTAAGTGACGCCTTGATGTTGCTTAAAACGATTAGTTTTAAAATTCAATTTAAATTTTCTTTTGGCTAAATACATTTACACATCTAAACAATACTTTTCATTTTCCAATGCACTTTTGAATACATTACTTTCACTGAATCTATATAATGCACTGAATTGTATTCATTTGAATAAATTGATTTATCTTTTGTGCCACGCTATCCAAAAATCAAAAGTAAAATTTATGTAAATAGTTTTTGTGTCATTGTACCCAAACTAAGTTAAATATATGCAAATGGATAATATGACGAAAAAAACTATTTACATAAATTTTACTTTTGATTTTTGGATAGCGTGGCACAAAAGATAAATCAATTTATTCAAATGAATACATTTCAGTGCATTATATAGATTCAGTGAAAGTAATGTATTCAAAAGTGCATTGGAAAATGAAAAGTATTGTTTAGATGTGTAAATGTATTTAGCCAAAAGAAAATTTAAATTGAATTTTAAAACTAATCGTTTTAAGCAACATCAAGGCGTCACTTAAATTTTGATATCATATCTTTTAAAACTCACATTTTGAATTTATGAGAGATACGGATGATAATGAATCAATGAATAAACTTTTATACATCTTTTTAAAATGAACATAATTTTTGCACATGCAATTATAAAAAAAAAAATAAAATGATGAAATAAATGTATATAGATATTATAATTAATAGCATAGTGTCACTCAAAATTTGATATCATTATTTTTAAGTTCATTATTTAAAATTCTTAGAGCATAAGATAAAACGCTGCGTCACAAACTTTTAACCCGTTAAGGGTTTTTGTATTGATTGTAATATACTGTGTTCATTTTTATGAGGATAGCATGTATACTCGTAGAGAAATTAAGGTTTTTATAAAAACAGTCCTAAATTTCACCAAGTTTTTTTATTATAATTTGCAGAGTTCTTAATATAAAAAAAAAGTTCTTTTCAGAAAATATGACGAACAACATTGTACACAATACCCCGCAATCAGAATGAAAAAATCATAAAAATTGGATGAAAAATGAGCAGGTTTACTAAAAAATGTTTCACTGCGCATGCGCGAATGCAATCAAAATATTATATTCATAATATGTTAGCTAAATGTATAGAGCAACTTTTGTAAAAGTCTCAAAAACATAGTTTGAAAAGTCTGATAATAATCGTTTATAGAATAAGCTCAAAATCCGTTGTTCCCAAAATGAAGCAAAAAGATGAGGGATTGTATCCAAATACAGTATTACGTGCAATATTGTGTATGCTAAATTGGCACTAATCAATGGATATATGGATACAACCCCTTATGTTTTTGCTTCATTTTCGGAACAACGGATTTTGAGCTTACTCTATAAACGATTATTATCAGACTTTTCAAACTATGTTTTTGAGACTTTTACAAAAGTTGCTCTATACACTTAGCTAACACATTATGCACATTATATTTTGATTGCATACGCGCATGCGCAGTGAGACATTTTTTTGTAAAACTTCTCATTTTTCATCCAATTTTTATTATTTTTTTCATTCTGATTGCGGAATGTTGTGTACAATGTTGTTCGTCATATTTTTTGATAAGAACTTTTTTTTATATTAAGAACTCTGCAAATTATAAGCAAAAAACTTGGCGAAATTTGGGACTGTTTTTATAAAAACCTTAATTTCTGTACGAGTATACATGCTATCCTCATAAAAATGTACACAGTATATTACATTAAGCCACTTATTAATAATCTCGAGTTTAAACGCTTTTGCTCCCTTAGTTTTTACAGGGTTATCCAAAAGATATTCGTTCTTTTTCAATTTTTTGACGGTCCCCTATGGGGTTTCGGGAAAAAATATTCGCGGAAATATATGACCTATACAATACGGTTTACACATTTGCAATTTCAGGTTAATTCCTCATGTAGTTTTCTAGATATTTAACAAAATGTCAAAAATCGCAAGTGACCGGTCACCTTTGGCCATATAGTGTATATTTGCCTTTTCATATGCATCTATACCAAAGCCGTGCACATTTAGTTAGCGTCAAAACTAACCATAGAAACCTATATTTTAACTTTACGGTGTTTCATATCACGTGGAGGATGTTCTACAGACATTTTTTCCAATAATATTAAAACATTCGTTGGCGAAGTTACTAACCTTAAAAGGTTGTTACAACTTTTCAGAGAATCAAAAGTCCAAGACTTTTGTGCGCAATGCCAAATTCTTTGGCATTTCATACCTCCTTATGGTCCAAATTTTGGAGACATATTTTTTTGGACCAAATTTAGGAGTCATCCATAAAACTAACCAAACGGCATCTAGCTAAATCATGCCAAAGTACTCTCATGACATTCCAGGATACATCCATTACCTTTTGCCTGATCAAAGCATATATAAATTCTCGTCCATTTATTCCCTTATCCAAAGATCTTATCCAGATTAACTCCAGGAAATTTCCTCATTGTTGCTCCATTACTTGATTTACCTAAAATTTCATCTCATAATAACCCAGGTATTAGTCACGCTTCCAGATGGAAGCTGTGTAACAAGATTCGGGATCACTTTTGGTAGCGCTACACTAAAGACTATCTGTAAACGTTGTCCTTAATGTATAAGTGGAAAAAGGGCAACCGCTTTATTAAGACTAGTTAAGTTTAGTCTTGTCAAAGAATCATACAGTCATCATAGTATTCCCACATAGCATTTGTAGTTTGCAGAAAATTTTCAAAAGTCTTGCTTTGAAAACCTGAGAAGTTGCAGCAAACTCAGCATGACAAGACTGAAAGTTCATAGCAAGACTGAAAGTTCATAGCAAGACTGCAGCAAGATAACGCAAACACTGAAGTCACCACACTTTGAACTTGCAGCTAACTTGTCGTGTAAGTTAAATTCCTGCTGTATCAAATTTATGAAAAATTAACGGCAAACAAGTAATCAAAAATACTGCAAAGTAGTATTCTTTCCATGCCACATTAACTGTTTACAACAGTTACACTGTAAGTTTAACCCCTCCGAAGGGATCCAGTAGACCTGATCAGGTCTACTGATGCATACGCATCGTTAGGGCGCATGCATCTTTTTTACCACCATAAGCAAGTTAGGGTAAAATATTTGTACTTTTCGATACGAGCCTTTTTTGGTATTTGATAAATATAGCGTTTAAAAAAAGCGGTGCCAACCGAATAAAATTTCTGAAATTTCTGCGTATCTGCTGATTGTCTATTCTCTCAACAGAGGGATTTTTTGCTTTCGTCACTTTCCTGAATTAAAGGCAGTCTTGCCATCAGTTTCACAGCAAACTACTCATGCAAGTGAATGATGGTATACCTTGCGGGAGATTTGCGGCGAATTTCTTAATTCAAATTTGCGAGTTTCTGAATTTGTCACGGCAAGATAATATCAGAAAAAATCAAACTTGCTGCTAATGCTCATGCTATTTGGGTTGGAATTGGAAGTTAGCACTCATCGAACAAGCCTACCCTGGTTTTGACGGTGTAGTTAGTTTCTATCCATGTTTTGCGAAAATGGATATAAAGGATTTAGAATTTGAGAATAATTAAGAATAAATTGAATTAATAATTTGAAATAAACTATGACTAGGTAATTTCACTTACTCATAAAAAATAGGGATTTAAAAGTTAATTTAAGACGCGATTAAGTTATAAGAACAATATTTATAAATTTAAGACAAAGATTATTTACCCCTAACTCCCAACATAATATTACAGACAGGCAGTGAACATTAGGCCAGGATCACACAATTATTCACAAAAACAAATTAAACTCACACATGAATAATTTCAGCGTACATACTTGTAATAAAATACTTCCAGTATTTACAATGAAGAACATTAGACTTTATATCTTTACGAAGAATGACTTAATTTGACAACTTCACAAATGAAAAACGATTTATAGATTAATTTCGCAAAATTCACCATTATTTAAGAATTCTTTTACCTTCACATGCAGACTTCTATGAAAATGTGACGAATAAACACATTCTTGCCTTTGACCTGAATAACTTGACATCAGTTATGATGATTGAGGCTAAATGGGATAGAATATGTCAATATTGTCGAATTGCACCGAAAAAACTAGAAGTTCATCATAAAATTTCGAATCAGAATGAACTTGAGTAGAATTTGTATGCACTTCACAAACAACACTTCGAATACAATGATCTTTTGTTCCGAACTGGCACGTACGTCACGAGTTTACGCAATTAGTGCGTCACTTGTAATGCGAGGAAACTAAATTCTCAGGCTGTCGCTTTTCTTCCATAACTAGCCGAGATATTAATTAAAAACCTATCTAGAAAACAGCTGCAAAGATCAAGGTGACGTTGCAACTTTGTGACATCCTTTCGAAGCGCGCTTGGCACAAGGTCAAGTTTAAACTTTGTACAAAGTCTTTGTAGAACGCAAGGACTTATTATTTTATTTTTATACTTATGCCATTAGATCTTCATGCAGCTTACAACTTTTGCTAAATTAGGCTATAAATTTAACATTTTGTGCTTGCAAATCTTAATCTGTTTTTAGTTGTAAGATTTTCGAGAAAAATAAAATAAAAAAGGTGAAGACTTTTTAAGTTTGGAATCTTATTGCTTCTGCATAATAGGTGTTACTGACATAAATTTTGACGAATTTGATAAAATGAAAAAAAAAACGCTTGAAATGAAAAATCCATAAAAAATATTTTAGACTTCATGAGATAAAAACAGGAAAAAGATCCAATCAAAATTAACATTTATGAAAAATCTAATATTTTAACTTATTTAATGATATCCAAATATCACTTTTTCTACTTTTAGAATGAAAAATTATTTTAAAAATATAGAATATTTTGCTACATTAGTTATAAAATAAGATATATAATATTTATGTATAAAAATATGATATAATAAGGTCCATATATTCTCTGCAAACATCTATAAAATAAGACTTATTTTTACTTATATTTCAAATATCAGAATAACTAACTTATAACTAGAAGGAACAGATTCTTCACAAATAAAAAGTACCTACTTTACGCTAACCTGTAGACCACACAACTGTATTTGTAGCAATACTATTTGCAGGGTAAAAAGAAATTAGTGTGGTAATTTTTTTTAAATAGGGTTTCAGTCTGATAATCTGGTAAATGCGCTACTTTGTTGATAATGGAAAGAAGCAAAGAAACTGTTAGGCTAAAGATAGAATGATTTTTCGTACGTTTTACACCAGTGTACCTTCTTAATACAGAATTTCTCAGTCAACAAACAATAATTGATGATTGTTTCTTATTAGTATAAGATTGTGCTACATTACATTGATTACAACTTAATGAACAATAAAAAAAGTTCATTGATTTTCAGTATAATTTATCTTCAGAAATATGTAATAAGAGAACCTAAACTTACGAGAAAAGCCATGCAGTAAATAGCTATTTCGAAAAAAAAATTGAACATTTTGCGAACTCATAATTGAAAATTTATTACTATAAAAAATGATGAAACAAAAAATAATTTTACAGACCACATAATTACATACTAAAGCAAATTTTATCTCTTTCACGTATATCTTTTGTTTTTCTCGAGTAATCTATTATCATCATTTATTCAGCTTCAGATGTTTGATGAATAGCTCATTGCCTGTTATTGGATTCTCACTCAAAAATGTTTGCCACTTACATGTTAAAACAATATCCAATGAATTTTTCGCAAAAAATTGAATGCAAGCTTCCTTCAATTCTTTCTGATTGTGCTGCAGAGATAATGTAAATACATCACAAAAGTTGTCAATAGAAATATTCATCAACATCAAATCCTTGCAGCTTTCTTTCAGTTCATTTACTTGATACTTGTCTGCTAAGGTATATAATTTCGCAGCATTCTCAGTTGTCAGATTGTCCACGTTTCCACTGTACAAATAATTGAGGAAGTCAGGAAAAATGCTTGGATCAGAATCTGGAATGTCTACAATGCCACTGATCTTTTCTTTCGTGTCGTGCATCATCATAGCCAAGAAAACGGGAGATCGAGCTGCTAAGACAGTTTTGTGCGCTTTAAATTCCTGATCTTTCACTTTGAGAGTAATATCGCTGATATTTCCGTTAAGCAAGATTTCCCGGAAATCTTGTCCCAGCTTCTCCAACCCTATGAAATAAGAAAGAAAATTACTAATTACATTAAGTTTTTAAATATGATAGTTATAGCAATGTAACAAGATGCAACAATTGGACAGTTCTAGCAATAATGTGGCAATGTAGAAATAACATGATAATTAAAAAAAACCAAAAAAAAAAACCATAAAAGTTACTGAAAATGTTCGAATCCTGCAAATTTTTAGCATAAGTATAAACAGTTTATTCTCTAAACCATGGCTGCCAACTTTTCCGCTTTTTTGTTCCACAAAAATTTAATAGAAATCTTAACTTTAATCGGCCAATTACGGCCATTTAAAAATGTAAAATTTTCTATAAAAGTTTTGTGGTACAAAAAAGCGGAAGAGTTGGCAGCTATGCTCTAAACGAACCTTAAACATTGCGTATAAATGCCAATTTCCATATTGTGCTTTAACTTTCGTTTTCCGAATAGGCTCTGTTAGAAAGACCTAAGAAAAGAGAAGTTGGGATATGCAAATGTGATTAATGATGTAATCTATGAGGTGAAATAGAGCAAGTTAAGGTACCGACATCCCGATTGATCCTGAAAAGTGCTGATTGAGTTTTGAAGGGATTTATTTCGATTTTTTGGCATGAATATAATTTTCATTTATCTGATGTGGAATATAAAAGTAACTAGCTCAAGGAACTTGCTTTTAAGGATTGGGGATTTTCTTAAAAGAGCAAAGAATGCAACATCAAGTAGACATTATCTTCTCTCAACTGGTGCCAAAAGAAATAACTTAACCCTTAAATGCGCAATTTTTTATTTTGTTTCGAAAAAACTATATATGATTCTCTGAAAGGTTTATTACACAGGAAAAATACTGAAAAAAATCAGAGAAACATTTTTCATATAATACGTCAATATTTTCTTCTGTTGCACATCCAAGTAAAATCTACTGTCGTGTGGCTGTTTTACGCTAAAATATTGCAAATTAGTAAATATTTTAATAAGTATGTCTCCAAATACCTTATTTTATATAATTATTCATTTTATAAAGCTTAACCTTTAATCTTTTCATTCCCATGATAGAATACGTTCTAAAAATTACGTAGTCCAGAGAATCTGACTTTACACCAGAAAGTTTCAATGCTTAATTTCGCTTTATTTAAATACGGAAAGTCTGTTATTATGTAAACCAAATATTGCTATTTTAATTTTCTGGTGTGAATTAGGTATATACGAATAAAAAAATCTATTAAATTCAAAACACTGTTGTTTGCATATATGCAAAGATGCGCACTAAAAGGGTAAGCGAAAAATCAATTTGAACCATATGAATTGATCGAAGGAACTGAAACAAAATGTCAAAAATGAAAGTAACCACTATTTTTATTATGCTTCTGACTGTGCAAGCATAATTTAAGTATAGAATTAATTAGCAGGAATTATTGTCAGCCGATTGGTACCAAAGGAAACATTTCGTGGAATCAAAAAAGACTCATTTTAGCCAAATGATTTCATCCAAGGCACTGAAATAAAATGTCAAAAGTGGATGTTAATATAGTGTGACTTCAAAAATCCGCCATTTAGAAATGCGGCAACTTAAAAAATCCGGCATCAAAGTTATCTTTTCCAGCCTTTTTTTTACACCTCTAACTTACGGATGACAGAAAAATAGCAAGATCAACTCGTACGTTTTTCTTGTCTTGGAAGTTTTTATTTATTTATTTATTAGAGCTAGTACAAAATCCCTTTCAAAATCAAGGAATGTTGCTTCTAAAATAAAGCATTTAAATTTGTCTATCGCAAAAAAGTGGACTTAATAAAAAAAGTTTAAAAAGGCTTTGTGAAAAGGTATGCTGAGTGTGGAATCGGATCGTTGACGGTTCATGACATTAAAAACAGAAGCTAAAAATACGGCAATTTTATACAAAAAGTGACGTCCCGAGAGGTTAACCCCTTCGGGACGAGCGTCTTTTACAGAATTTTTAATATCTTATCACTGGTTTTTCAAAGCAGAAATTTTTGCCTGATTTAATCGGGAAAATGCTCGGATTAAATAAGGCAAAATGTACAATAAAAATTTACTGGTGAGAATAATCACGGATTTTGAGCACCTTACCGCGGCACGTATACCGGTCGCTCGTCCCCAATGTGTTAAAGAGAAAATGCACTCATGAAGGAAAAATTTTCACTATTTATTAGATTTTTTTCTATTTTTTTTTTGGGGGGGGGGACATAGACAATTTCTACTTTTTTTAATCACATAATTATAACTCGGTTATCAATTAAATTTTTGACTAAAGGCGCTATTAAGAATATCAGAAGTACTTTTGGTATTCTTTCAGAAATCCGGAATTTTCATGAAACCGGCATAGTCTTGGTCCCGATGGCTCCGGATTTTCGAGCTTATATTGTATTTAATTGTTAAAGTTTTATTCTTACTAGTGCATGAAAATAAACCAGTTTAATTTCAAACGTTTTCATAATATAGAATTTTTTTTTACTATTTGTCTTAAAATGAGCAAATAAACGATTGTGTCTTTTAATAAAAATGTCAACTTACGAATTTCGCCTTCTGTTTGTGTAGATGATTCTACAACAGTATCCTTATTCTTCAATTTCTGCTTATACCACTTCTCCACTAAAAAGGAATTGTTCATTTAAAGTAAAATCAAATTCAGAAAATTTAGATACAGTGTTGTAAATTATTTTGAATCAAAAGCTAATACATAGCTGCCATCTTTTACGCGTTTTTGCTGCCATTAAAATTTAATACAGATTTTCGTCTTGCTTAACCGTGAGATTTCGATGATTAAATAAGACAATATTTACTATAAAATTTCAGTGGTACGAAGAAAGCATAAAAGTTGGCAGCTATGCTAACATAATACAGGGTGAATCAAAAGGATTGTCATTATTAAAATATCGCCAGTTTTCGGTGCTGTTTCGCTATTGTCATTATTATACATTAAAGTAACTTTATTGTAAGCAACGGCCAGAAAAAACAATGTAATTGCAACACAGAAGGAAGTATTAAGTTTTATTTAAGTATGTTATAATAGTTCTTTCTGACTCTTCTTACCCAACCATCAGCCACAAGCAGGTTCCCAGGGTGGGCGATTAGATTAGATTAGTTACACGGAAAATAATTTTATTTTATTTTATTTTATTTTATGCCTAAGTGGAGCAAGATCACCAGCTCGCTAGGATCTGGTGTAGACCTTATTTGCTCCACCCGTTAAGTTCCCCGACATGCGGGGATTCACTACACATACTTCCAGTCCTCGGACAAAAAACACATGCCAACGAGGGGAAAAAAACCATTAACACATAGATATACATAAAAACTAGCCGCTGGAGCACAAAACTCCTATGCGACAGGCAGCGGTTGGTTGATGCTGGAGAAAAAAGTCCATTAATCAAAGAAGAAAACTTCAGGATAGTATCATGATTCCGGACCACATCATCCCGGATGATATGTGCGACTTACTCCTGCACGACAAGGGGCGCTAGGATTGCCAGGAACTCGACAAAGGCTCTAACGCGACAACGGGCGAGTCTCAGGATTGCAGATGCAGAACAGCTAGGAAGTAAGACTGGTCAGGTCGTTGCTACCGAAACACTCAAGGCATGAGGACACGGGTTGTGACGTCATCACTAATTGACCGACTTCTCACTAGTGTTGGGATTCACACCGGAAAATTTTGAATTTTCTTTTATTTTATTTGTGGAATATCTATCATCTGATAAAACAATACTAACTATTTAAACTTACTGGTGAGAATTCGGAATCCCTAAATAAAAATTCAGCCAGATACGAAATGCCTCAGTATTGCCTCATCTGGTGGATTTTTTATTGGGGGATTCCAAATTCTGACCAGTAAGTTTAAATAGTTATCATTGTTTTATCAGATGATAGTTCTTCCACAAATAAAATAAAAGAAAATTGCTATTTAAAATTTTCTGGTGTGAATTCCAACACTAGTGAGAAGTCGGCCGATTAGTGATGACGTCACAACTCGTGTCCTTAGGCCTTGAGTGTTTCGGTGGCAACGGTCAGGTACATAAGGAAGAGAAATATTTCTGCCAAATGACGGAGTAGTCTTGGGCGAGTTAAGATGTTTTTGAGCCAAGTATCTGGGCGGGGGTTAGAGTACCTAAGGTGCCAGGTCTCTTTGAGTGTGCAGAAGAAATAGTTATGATCTGGGGACTACAAAAGCCCCACACTCGCAGAGGTCCGTGCCAGAGCGTTTGGAATAATTTAGGTATGTCCTAACTAAATGGACCATGACCGGAAAGGAAAGCTGATATGGGAGGAGAGAAAGCTAAGCGATTATAGGAGACTTTGGGGATTAGGGAATAGGTATGCCTGCCTTTACGTGGGGCATTCCAGTAGAATTGCCAGTCTGAAAGTATGTTTCTTTTAAGGAAACAGCGAACATGGGATGAGGGAATAGGAAGGGCGAGATCTATGTTTGAACGTGAGGTGGCCTCCTTGGCCAGCGTGTCAGCCAGCTGATTGCCAGCTATGCCGATTTGAGTAGTAACATGGCCAACAGAGACCCCATGGACGAGAGACGGAAAATAATTCAAACGGCAATTCATTTCAAGTCGGATATTTTACAAATGTGCACAGATGCAGTCAAGTCAGCATTTGTATTGATTTTTGACATGGGTCGTATCTGTAAGATACCCGGGTAATAAAATGTCTGACACATGCATCAGAGTGTTTAAAAGAAACTTGCAACTTTCTAGCATTACAGAACAAAATTTTGGAAAGTTATAGAAATAAAAATTAATTCATTGTAGCTGCAATTTTTTCCATCGAAATCTTTTTTTTTTTTTTCAAATATATTAGGAAAATTTTGAGATTTGTTTAATGACTGGTACATATATTATCACTTACACCACGCATCCTTTACTTTCCAAATAGTAAGCTGCATGGCTCACCTCCACAACATGACTCATATGGGATGAAATTAGAAAGTCACACTTTCTGAGATCTCAATAAGGTATATAGAGCAGTGTTGCAGAATTCGACCGACAAATTCAGAGAGGTGATAGTTGATATCAAGAGAATGAAAAATTGCCATAGCACATGACGTTAAAAACCACATATTTAGTCCCAGATACAGGATGTTTCATCCTAACTGAACTTCCGTTGACGATTATAATTTTCAGAAAAATAAAAACATTCCAATGAAAATGCAACGATTTGAACGTTGTTTTGTATCAAATGTTATAACATCACGAAAAGTTCTGGAAAAACAGGCTGCTCAAGAAATCGATGATACCGAATGAACAGGTAATCACAATCCAAAATGTGGAGCGTCAAATGCATACTGCTGCCGCGCATAATGGAAACTTCTACCCCTTTTTTTAATATTATCACGTTTAGATCAATGGTGAGAATGTCTATTTAAAGTTTTATTGTGATACTAGCCGCCCTTGGCGACCAGTTTGGTCTCATTTAAACCTATGCTAAGCATTGTATCATGTTACTTTTATTCATAATTTAATTTACTTGCTCAATCCTTCGCCAAATCGGAAGATTCTGATACAGAAATCATGAACTCGGTATTTTTATGTTAGCCGAGTGCAGGTGATATATCGCCAAACATTGTACCCGTCGTATTTTTAATTATTTCATTAATTTCATTACTTTCACTCATTTTATTTAAAATACATAACTTTAATTTAAAACTGAAATGATTAAAGTTTATGACTCTCAATTTTCTCTTATTTCTTAAAAAAAAAAAAAGAAAAGAATGAAAAGAAAAGAAAAGAAAAGTAATTAATAATACTAAAAACTATGACATTTATTTTCAAAATCAAAACTTTTTTTTATTTACCTCTTGAAAAATTGCTTATGACAGTCGCATGCGATGGACTATTATAATACTGATGATATGATGGCGACGGAATAATATTTGGCGCTTTATCACCTGCGCCCGGCTAACATTAAATTACCAAATTGGCTGCTTGGCACATAAAAAGTGAAGCGGTCAACCCGGAACTATTCGTGACAGTCACATGACTTAGGCTATTATTATAGAGATACTAGGGGGCTCTGCCCCCTATGAGCTACGCTCGTCAACCCCCCTTCAGACACCGCAGACTCTAACAGTACGCTAATTTGATCGGCTTTAAAAAGATTTAGGAAGATTCAATTATAATTTTAATCTGACAATTATAATCTGATGTAATTTTCACCAAACTTTTCTTTCTATTTTTAATATTCACGTAAAAATACTTTTGTTAGAAATGAAATATTACGATCATCTTAAAATATCAAATAAATGTCTCGGGCAATTTTTAAATTTAAACTGTTTTGCAATATTATTTTTTGTTTATTTTACGTAATAAGTGTAATGTGACGTAAATGTGACGTAAATTCTCCTATTTAAGACTTCTAACGCATGTTAATGAATTTATTATTTTACAATATTCTTTTTCTTTTAAATTCACGTGTAAATATAGTTTTTATGACGTAATTTTCAATGAGTTCCTGCTTTTTACATTTTCTGTTTATAATAGTCACGTGTAAAATAAATTTTTAATTTGAAGCAAACGTTATTGTTTGCGCTGTTTATACAGTTGGCAACAGTTTAAATTAATACCATTTTCTAAAATATGTAAAAAATATCTCTCGAAATGCTGAAAATTTGAATTTAAAATAGAAATAAAACCTCAAAAAATGAGTCAAATTAAAATACTAAATGCAGTCCGTACACCGGGAAATTCTGACGCATAAAATGATCTAAAAATGATTAAATTTCTATGTATAGTTTTTGCTCCTATAAAACTTTTTGAATGGAACGATTTTGTCCAACTTTGGCATTAAATATCTTAAAATAATTCTTCGATTTGAAAACTGTCTGCATCAGCGTGTTTATCAATCATTTCTGTACAATACTACCGATTTTCATATTTTTCTATGCAACAGTTTTTTTAATATTAACGAAGAAAAGCCATGCTTAAGCAATCAAATTGGATGCCGATCTGCCGGGAATATCTACGCAGATTTTCATTGGTGCATTTCCAAAGCAAAACTTTTTTTTATATATAGAAGGACTTCAGTTTTTTGAAAGATTTTACCATCAACCCAAATTGAGTTAGGGTAGAACACCCTATATTTTTGATTAAATTCGTGGTTTGCAACCCCATGTTTTATGATAATTTTTCATCCTTTTAATGTCTACTAATTACACCTCTGAATTTGTCGGTCGAATTTGGCAACACCCTGTATATCCTCTTCGATACCTGGGTCACATATATGGACCTCTAATCCTTTTATCATAAAAACTAACCTGTTCGATTTTTTTACATTTTAACTTCACTTATTAATAGCTGAATATTCTTTGCGTTAAAAGCAAACCAATAAATGACAACATCTATGCTGATTTCCTCATAAAATAAATGTTATTTTCATCTGAGTTTGCAAAACGTCTTCAATACAGTGTGGCCAAGAAAGTGAGAAATGTTCATTAGTATGTAAATTAAATCCTTTACCATAAAAAGTTTTGAGGAATTGTATATTATTCACTTGTTTAAAGTCCTTAACTTTGTGATTGTGTGAATCTAGGTTAATGATCATTAAAATTATATTTTTAAGAGAATTTGTAATTTTAGATCCATATTTGTGAATCTTAATTATTAGTCCCCTAAAGGATCAATTCAGAAGTATTTTTTTTTCAGACATCTACGATGTCTTTTTGTTATGTAAAACCAATGAATGAGTATTTGTAGCAATATTTTAGCTTCGGTATCGAAGAGGTTATAGAGACATAATAACTTTAACCACATTTGACATTTCAGTGTCATTTAAGTCGCGTTCTTTCTTATTAATTATATATCCCAGTTTAGATATTTAGATTTAGACCCAGTTTAGAGAAGTATAATTATGCAGAAGATAGATTGAATCCATTAATTAAAGGAAGTGACTGCGAAACAATAAAGTCTCTTATAAAAATGCACACCGCATGAAGTTTAAAGAACACAGTGAGAAATTAAAAGAGTTAATAAAAGAATGTGAACGGAAAACATTTATTTTAGCTGTTTTTTAGGTGCGTTCGTAATTATATAAATACGTAGCACCTACAGTCGTCATCTGGTCCGTCCGTCTGTCATATCTGTCCGCATATAGCAGCGCAAAAAATGGTTTGAAATTTAATATATATATATAATCGTTGAAGAATTCTATCGAGTCATTTCAAATTTTATGAAAATCGAATCAAACTTAAAAAGATATTAATAAAAGATTTCTTCATTCTATTAAATCCTATCCTGCGTAATTAATTCAATGATATCCCATGATAGGTATTGATTCTAGGTTGCTGTGGTGATTACGTCCTATTTAACATAGAGTCCTATTATTTCCGTATTACTGAATCTCATATTACTGGGTCAATCCATTTCAAGTGGTCCAGAAAATGTCATATTCGTTGTTCGGCCATTTTTAAAAAATCTGAAATTTTTTGTACAACAACCTTAACATGATGGAAGTTCAAAATGACTATCTATATTATAAAGGACAAACATATCTGTGCGTAACGCATACGTCATTTTGCGAATGGCAACACTTTGAAATTTGAAATAAAAATTTGGTTTTGCAATTTTCTCTACTGCAAATTTTTAAACTTCTAAACATAGCACATTTAAAATTTTTACACCGTCGTATAAGGAAAAAAATGCTCTTTTAAATGAAATTTGTTTGAGAGCTGTATCTCAATTTATTTTTGAGATATTAATTTTTTTGTAGCTTTTAATACTATTTTTCTAATCGTGGCAACAAAAGTACCCAATTTCTATAGAAAGTAAACGGATATGTATCTTTTAATGATTATATTTTTTTGTTGCCATTTTCTCATACAACCTGAAAAAAAAGTTGAAATTAAAACATGGGCTATGTCAAGAATATTGTCTGTTATTCCGGGATAGTGACGTCATTGCTTTAGCGGACGCAAATGACGTCATTTTATAAAAAGCATTTATTTTAATTCTTAAACGTGAATTATGTTTTGTAGAAGTGCGTCATTTTCACAGCCCAGCTGCTTTGAAATTCTTCACAGGTGAAAATGCTTCACTTTTGAAAAAAATGTAATCGAAATCACACACTGATAAAACGCAATGTTTTACAAAAATTTAGAGTGTCTTTATAAAAGAGAGGTGACATGCAAATAATAGCGATTTATATTACAGAAATTGATGATTCTCGCCTGGATGGATTTGCTCGCCGAGTTAGACAAGCAAACAAATAATTCGAAGTTTAAAATAATATCATGTTTCTGAAGTTTTTGTCCAAAATTCTCACGAATAATAAAATTTTAATCCTATTCTTTAGGACATTCTACTATAATTTTATCAAAATAACATAATTCGCTTAATTTATTTTTTTTCTAAGATTATACAATATATATATTCAAAACACAAGTGTGTTTTTTAATCAACTGCCCTGATCTTTCTGCTGAACCAATTTTACTATTTTTTTTTTTTTTTAAACTGAAAACTGTTCATTTGTAGAATTGATCGCACTATCTGTTTTTTTTAATATCTCCACTTTTATATTTTAATTTTAAAAGCATTTTACGAAATTTCTTCAAAATGGTGAAAATTAGATAGCTTTCATTATTGCAGACAAGAGAGAAATAATGAGGTATTTTTATCTTTATTCATGCTATTTTCTGATAAAAATTCAAAATTGTTGATAAAAATTGTTGTATAGGATTTAGTGGCGCAAAATCTCATTAGGAGCATAATAACGGAAAATGACACACTGCTTTTGAAAACACGCATTTTTCCTCATAAATTTTCTATATTGTTTCTCTTCTGCATGTGTACTGATACTAAGTTTCAGACACTAGGCGAAATGCTTATTTAAGTGAAAATGAAGTCATATTTAAAAGAAAACGGTCATAAAACTAAGCATTTTAACACAAATGCGTCTAAAAAACATAAATTACGGAAATTTTTACTCTCCGGAATTGAGATTAGAATTTCAAGTAAAGAGTGCGTCTGTTCACATAAAAGACGTTGCTGACAATCGTGACTTCAAGTTTTGAGTTAAAATGATTTTTAAATGATCAAACAAAATACAATTTTTAAAAAAATGATGAATATGGATATGAGAAGTGCGTATGCAAATTTTGAGAAGGTGAAAATTTCAATTTTTCATTCCGGAATAGCAAGCATAAGAGCCTCAATTGATAACCACATCCTAATAACTGATTTTTATTATATTTTACTGATTAAGTATCTATATTATAAAGAACAAATGTATCTGTGCGTAACGCTGACGTCATTTTGCGAATGGCATCATTTCACGATCAAATTTCGGTCTTGAAATTTTCGCTACTGCAATTTTTTAATCTTCTGACCATCGAACATTTTCAATTTTCGTCACATAGGGAAAAAATTTACTGTACCTTAAAAACTGTACCTTAATTGACTGATGTATTATATTTTCTAAAATAATTTTTAAGCATGATTTTTTAAAAGTTTATCTTATCACGTGCCGGTTTCAATACATAATAATAATAAACATTTTGCACATAAAGCAACAAGCATTGTACAGCATTTGTTTCTGACTATTTTTGCATAACGAAATTAATACCTCCTTTATAAATAAATAAAAGAATAATATTAAAAAAACCACCAATCTAACATATTTGTGAAAGATAAATTAACGAAATTAATACTTCTTTTTTAAACAAATAAAATAGTAACATTGAAAAAAAAACACAAATCTTACATATTTGTAATCGTACAATTTAAATTTTTAGATCAACAAATAGCATTTTTTTTTCAAATGGAATTTGTTTGCATAGTTCATCTCAGTTTACTGATTGTCCATGGTTTTAAAAACAATTTTAAAGCATGAAATATTTTTTAATTTATCTATATCGCGCGGAGCTCGATTACGAAAGATTAATCCGTTTGCCCTTAAAACAAAATAAAGAGTTCATCATTTTCTTATTGCTAATATCCATTAAAAAAAAGCTTCTCTATGAATAAATAAATAATATAACATAAATAAAACACAAATTTAACAGACATGTATAAGCTCTGAAATTATCAGAATATAAAAAAGGATGCCGTAAGTAGCAAAATCTTGGTCAAATAACTCTTAGCATGCGGCTAATAAGAAAATATCACTTTTGATAAATTTCAAAAATTTATTTGATTGTATAATTCGTATTTTTCATATGAAAAATGCTTTTTTAATGTAAGTCGGCAATCTAAAAAAATTATTGCATATAAAAAAAATTATTAGTTTTCTATTGAAAAAAAATGTTTTCACCTATATTCTTTAACCCGGGAAGCCCGAGTAGGATCCCCTAGTTATTTTAATTTTATTAATTTTTGTTTGTGCATGGCGGCCATCTTTGTTTCTTCGTCTGCAGCAATTTTCTCACAAGAAGGGTTTGCGGAATTGTAAATAATTCATCGTTTATTTATCCAATTCAAGTGCGGATTAAAGCAATTTGTATAGAATACATTGGGCTAAAAATTTGGTACTGGAGTAGTTTCCGACACTAACTGCTCATTGGTAAAATTTAAGCATAAAGTTTAAGTTTTTTTCCAAAATTTGTCCGTTTACAAGAGGAAATTTTTCTAGCAAGGAAAACTGTCAACATGACATAATTTTTTTTACAAATAGGCCAAAAGTACTTGTACTCACACGCCGAGTTCCAGATCTGGGACTTGCTTTCTCTTCGCTAAAAAAAATCCCAAATTTTTCAAAAATGACAAAAATCGCACTTTTCAGGCTTTGATATCTCTAGTGGGGCGCGAGATAAAAATCTAAAAATTTTTTTTTTATAAGAGTACTGTATGGTAGTGTTTCAAGAAAGAAATTTCAAGATGGAGATTTGACTACAAGCTAAGATATGGCAAGGGCAACATGTCAAAACAGTACTGACAAACTATTGTTTTGTTGTAGTCACAGCTAAATATTTATCTCAGAGTATCATTTAAATTTTTTTTTATCATCTTTAAATAATAGTAACAGAAAATATCCCTTTGCAAAGATTAGCAATTGATAAAAAAAAATAATTATGCCTAAGGCCATACATTTTGTATCATTTCAGTAATTTTTGTTGTAAGTAATTTTAGTAACTAAAAGAAACCTCAGCACTTTTACATAAAAAAAAAAAAAAAAATATTTTTATACGAGACCTGAGACAAAAACAACATAGGGAAAAAGAAAATCTGTTAATGTTGTCATACTTGTTGAGACATGATCAAACGTGTCAAAACACATTCTTGCTTGTTGATTCAAAAACCACAATTTTGATCTTTCTCAAAATTTTATTTGTAGGAACCAAGTCTTGTCATCTCTTGATAACTTGATTGAAGATCTTGGCCCTGCTGGCTCATAGAAATATACTTTGAAATCACTATGTGCAAATTTCAGGATGGAGATTTGACTACAAGCTGAGATATGGCAAGAGCAACATGTCAAAACAATACTGCCAAACTATTGTTTTGTTGTAGTCACAGTTAAGTATTTATCTCAGAGTATCATTTAAATTTATTTTTTAGATTATCTTTAAATAATAGTAACAGAAAATAAATCTTTTGCAATTAATTTAAAAAATAATTGTGCCTAAGGCTTACATTTTGTATGGTTTCAGTAATTTTTGTTGTAATTTTAGTGACTAAAAGAAACCTCAGCACTTTTACACATATATATAAATATATATACAAGACCTGAGACAAAAACAGAATAGGGAAAGAGAAAAGCTGTTAATGCTGGCATACTTGTTGAGACATGATCAAACGTGTCATAACACATTCCTGCTTGTTGGTTTAAAAACCACAATTTTAATGCTGTTCGCCAGTCCCTGAAACTTGTACCTACCATAAGTATGTTTCTGTAAATGAAACATTGTGCGATGTTACCATGCATCAGCCTCAAATAATTTTCAGAAAGTAAAGATACCCAAAGCCTTTTTAAAATTTATACTGCAAACAAATCACATTTTTTTTCATAAGAAGTAAGCTAGGAATTATTAATGAATTGAGACTTGCACATAGTGATTTCAAAGTATATTTCTATGAGCCAGCAGGGCCAAGATCTTCAATCAAGTTATCAAGAGATGACAAGACTTGGTTCCTACAAATAGAATTTTGAGAAAGATCAAAATTGTGGTTTTTGAACCAACAAGCAAGAAGTGATTGACACGTTTGATCATGATGTCTCAACAAGTATGACAACATTAACAGCTTTTCTTTTTCCCTATGTTGTTTTTGTCTCAGGTCTTGTATAAAAATATTTATTTTCTTTATGTAAAAGTGCTGAGGTTTCTTTTAGTTACTAAAATTACTTACAACAAAAATTACTGAAACCATACAAAATGTATGGCATTAGGCATAATTATTATTTTTTATTAATTGCTAAGCTTTGCAAAGGGCTTTATTTTCTGTTACTATTATTTAAAGATAATCAAAAACATAAATTTAAATGACACTCTGAGATAAATACTTAGTTGTGACTACAACAAAACAATAGTTTGGCAGTATGGTTTTGACATGTTACCCTTGCCATATCTCAGCTTGTAGTCAAATCTCCATCTTGAAATTTCTTGTGCATAACACTACCATACAATACTCTTATAAAAAAAAATTTCAGATTTTTATCTCGTGCCCTACTAGAGATATCAAAGCCTGAAAAGTGCGATTTTTGTCATTTTTGAAAAATTTGGGATTTTGTTTAGCGAAGAGAAAGCAAGTCCCAGATCTGGAACTCGGCGTGTGAGTACAAGTACTTTCGGCCTATTTGTAAAAAAAAAAAAAAAAAAAAAAAAAAAAAAAAAAAAAAAAAAAAAAAATATGCCATGTTGACAGTATTCTTTGCTAGAAAAATTTCCTCTTGTAAACGGACAAATTTTGGGAAAAAACTGAAACTTTATGCCTAAATTTCACCAATAAGCATTTAGTTTCGGAAACTACTCTATTACCAGATTTTTAGCCCAAAGTATTCTGTACAAAAAGCTGTAAACCGCACTTGAATTGGATAAATAAACGATGAATTGTTTACAATTCCGTAAACCCTTCTTGTGAGAAAATTGCTGCAGAGGATGAAACAAAGATGGCCGCCATGCACAAACAAAAATTAATAGAATTAAAATAATAGTCATTTTGAACTTCCATCATGTTAGGGTTGTTGTACAAAAAATTTCAGATTTTTTAAAAATGGTCAAGCAACCAGTGCTGGACCATTTGAAATGGATTGTATAATAATATAATATTAATCGTACTAAATTTTGTATTCATGCATTTTTGCATAAGAATGCAACAGATATTGCACAAAGATCTGAATAGTATTTAAAACTAGTTAGAGTACGAACGCACTTCATTTGCCACGTTTGACGTACAATTTCCGATTTGTTATTGATGGAATACATCGTCTGCAGTGGATAATATAACAGTTCAAGCGTGGTGTAAAGCGACATTTTATGCTAATGTAATGTGTACATAAATAGAATGATTTAGAATTATTGGTGTTTCACTGTAGTTAGTATACTGCATGCTGACTCTTACCAAAACACTTGTCGTTGATATGGTCAACTGGATTAAAGGTTTTTAATTTGTGCAAAAAAAGCATGAGTGGTTCGACACGTGGTGATTTCTCAAACACCATTGATATGGAAATTAATCGTACTTTGAATTATCTGTGGAATTTTGTTTACAATCTGCAAATTTTCAAGAAAATAAATTTCGTTGGGCTGGATTTACAGTGATAATTTATAATTCAATATAGTAATCTTGGTTGCGATTACTGATTTTACTCTATAATGACTTAAAATGTTTTCGTTTCTGTCTTTTTTTAAATGTGATAATGATTAATGATTACAAAATGCAATAGTAATTTGTAACAGTTAATCTGATTATTGTCTGCCCAACACTGCTGATAAGCATTAGTTAGATTGTGACCATAGTTTTAATTTTCAAAAAGCTAAAATTATGTTTCACGTCGATTGGATCTTTGAATTAGACTTTCTGGAATATTTACCTATCTATCTTAATTATCATGTAATTCTTAAAGAAAAATTTGATTTAACTATGCTTTCTGCAGATTGTTAAGTTTACTGAAATAACCTTTTTTTCTCTCATGGTATTTTAATTCATTTTTAATATATAGTTTGGTTATTTTTATCCACCTTTGTTTCTGTCATTTTATTCCATTTTATTCATACTTTTCCTCACAATTTATTTATTTATTTGATTGTTGTCTCTTGTTTTATCCTTTTCTGTTTACTTACAACTGTCTTTTATTTCCCCTCAATCATGCCTTCTGCTTTCAAAGTTTTAGCACTTCTGGGTTTATGTCTGAAGAACAAAGGTAACGTTCATTTGTAATGCATTGTGTATTTCTAATTTTCATGGTAATTTACTATTTCTTTTTCTTTGATCGTGAATTACGCCAATATTTCAAACACATTGTTATATGAGCGTGAGCCAACTAATAGTGAGCCAAACCACTCCGCGCAATAATGGTTCGATCCATTATCTGCGACGTATGTGCGTAGCAGACATTCATCTCTCATTTTGTTTACGAAAGTGACACGGAGGTGTGATAATAAAAGGTTTTTATTGCTTTCATACACTGAGATGAAGACGGTTGCGTGACATAACGGACGCTCCAAAAGATAAACAGCGTGGCGTGTTCAGGTTTTTGATAGCTGAAGATGTTTTCAAAATGAAATAGTCGCTGTATGGCGATGTGTACGGCGAACATTTCATTTCATTAGCCACTGTGAAGCGTTGGAGCAAACAGTTCAAAGAACGACGTGAGAGTTGCAAAGACGATCCAAGACTGGTCAAAACCACCGTGCAATCACCCCCAACACAATTGCACTGGTTGATGAGTTGATTAGACAAGAACGGAGATTGAGCATCGATGAACTGGCAGAGCAGGTGCCTTGTGGCTTTCATATTTTCGGGTAATTGAAAAAACAGCTCAAGGGAACCAGATTCGTGACGGACGATGACGTGAAGGAGACAGTTGCAGGCATTTTGAAGCAGAAACCCAAGGAGTTTTAGGAGAAGGGAATTACGAGACTCGTTAGTCACTGGGACAAATGTCTAAATGCTCATATGGACTACTTTTAAATAAAGTACTCCGTTCGTCATATATTTTTGCATTGACTCACTTTCATTTGACTCGCCCTCCTAATTAAATAAGTGTCCGATACATAAATTTAATGAGTATTCAAGTACCTTTACGAAACTTAGATTTTGAGCACTTGAAAAAATATGGAAATAATAACTATTTTTTAACTAAATTAGATTGAGTTAAAAGTATATACGAATTTTTTTTATTACTTACCACATTTTGTAGCAACTACCATCAATTGTGTATTTGCGACCTCTCCAGTTTATATTTCTAATAATAAACAGAGATTACCCCTTGCTGTAACAACATCTTTCAAGGATTTAAGTAGTGAAATGGGAAAAAATCTGTTGCAGCAGTGGGATACGTCGTCGCATGAACCTGTTTTAAATGTTAAGCACTCTGTCTCAAAATCATCCTTTAAGACAGAAACTCGAACATTGCTTATGCTTGAGTCAGAGGTCAAGTTCCTAACATTGATTCCAAACCAGCCCAATGAAGAGTACAATTTGCGTCCATTTGGATAAATCTCCAAATACCAATCTCTGTTTTTGAAGCGGAAACGTGGACTTTTAATTACTGTATCATATTCTTGTGGAAGATCCCAAAAATTTAGTATTGTCCTCTTGACAACCTCCGAATCAGTGAAAATCTCTCCAACGTCAGTTTTCAATGGCATTTCTAGAAAATAAGAACATATCTTACATAAATACAGTATCGTGAAACAGCGAATAAAAGCCCGTTCCCAATTTACAACAAATTTCATTTTTCGAAAAAAATTCCGTTAACCCTCCTACTAAAATATTTGGTTGAAATGCGTTTTCAACCATGACAACGATTTTTTTACGGTGTCGATAAGTGCGTCCAGATTAGTTTCTTTGTTTTAATGCTCCCTTGTACGCCCGTTTGACATTTTTCAAAGATAGTCGCGCACTGCCCTTTTGTTTTAAGTTCCGATGCGCCTTGTCTTTTTAGACATAGAAAATTCACATGCTTCTTTTCCATGTTTCTTCTGTGCATAGTCAATTAAAAATATATATATATATTATCCTTCTTTTTTTTTGGGGGGGGGGGGAGGGAAACACCTGACTATTTTTTTTAATTAAAAAAGATCTATGCACGGATTCTTTCTGCATAACAAAACATGTTATCCGTCCAAAGCTGATGATCTGATCCTGATGACGTTCGACCACCGACTTCATGGAGTTGAATAAACCTAATATAAGATAGATATCTCATTTTTCTTTGTAGTGGATCCATAGTGCACTTTTTTGTAGGGGTGCTTGAATTTTTACACAACGTATTACATTTTAATGGAAAATTGTTACACAACTCTATTATCGCAACTTGTTGAACAACTGAGCAAAATCGGTCAATTAACAACGGCGATATCATTTTTTAAATAGTAAGAAAAAAAGGGGGTTTTCTTTTAAATATTTTTTCTGTTTGCTTGAAGCTCAATAACTTCTTTTTCCCGCATTCAAATAACGCTAACTTGTTCATAAATTCACAGACTCCTTTTAACCCTTTATGCCCGACGGTACTTTAAAGTACCATTAAAATAACTTGTTATAAAATTAATTTGATGCATCAATTAATAGGTTTACAGTTTAGAATGGGTTATAGATGCTTTACTTTATCTTGTTCCAGAAACAGCATTGATTGCACTAAACAAATATATTTTTAAAAAGAGTATTTATTTTGCCTTTGCATCTTTTCAATTTTTTTAACATTAAAAGGGAGTTTCAGTTCGGAAATGTTTCTATATTACTATTGTAAGAACATTATATTTGTACATTTCCTAATTCTACAAAATACTAGAAAAATATTTTAAATACAAGATTTGAGTGGAGTTTTAAATATTGAACAAAATCCCTATAAATTCAAATTCAATAAATTCATTTTAATTGGCAAAAACCTTCTAAAATTTATTAAATGATTGTGTAAATCTTCTAATGTATAATAGTTTCAAAAATTCACGAAAAATGCTTTAGATGATGAAATTTTTATGAATTCATAATTTGGAACATAAAGATTTAATATGTAAAGAATTAGAATTTGAATAGTTACTCTCTTTCTAAAGAGAAAATATTATTTAGAGAACTATTTAATTATTATTCTTTGTTTAGTTTAATTTTTTAAAACTTCCTTAGAATATTTTATTTTAAATACTAACTGTACCGCGTTGCTGTGGCTCAGTCTGGTTAAATGGAAAAGAAAAAAGAGAAAGCACGCGTTTCTAATAAGTTTACTTTCACAATGAGACAACAATATTTTTTGTTGTTCCATGGTTTCTGAAGATAATAGATAATGGCAGCGATCCAGATAGATTTTTCGCTGTTAGCGAGAGAGATTGGTCATCAGATTTCAAGATCAAGACTTTTCACTGTTTGAAGCAAACAGCGAAAAGGTCTAAAAAATGCAGGCTTCTGATTGTTCAATTTCATTTCGCTAACAGCGAAAAATTTATCTGGATCTCGGCCATTGTCCGGTTTGCCGATTCTAGAAAATTCAACATCTAATTGTCCATGTGTGAAGCAATCCGTGTCTAGATCTAAAGCGCAGAATTCTAAAGACTAACCCTGAGCTTGTTGATTGTGATTGCAAACGCCATTGGACTTGGGAATTGCAATCTCTTGGAATCACATGTCGACGGACGTATATGTGACTATGTCACGCTTTGTATGTTAGATTGAATACTATTTTAAAGATCGTAGGCGTCTTTGTTCTTGGCCTTCACTCAGCCAATCTTGATTCTTATAATTGGTTTGAATATTTGGAAATATTTTTTTAATCAATTCTTCTTTTGACGTCACTAAAATGCAGAAGATATGAGGCAATGAAATTCGTCCTGTGGCTAGATCAACCGGCACCTTCACGTTCCCAATTTCCAGAAATCGATGTGAGAATATCTCAGCTGATCGATCGTTTTGCCCTTGTACACGAATATTTGTAGTTAATGTCGTCCGCTGGTGTTAATCGAGGAATTACAAGTAAGTATCTGAAATATCCTGTAAGCAATATTAATGCTTTCTCAAATGGTCTGATGTTTCCACGCAAATCTTGCAATGATCGATAAAGAGCCTCGAGCGATTTTTTTGTGCGCCATCGTGCATTCATCCCAAATAATAAGTTTGCATTTCTGCAATACTTTTTTCGCATGCCGGATGCTTTGGAAATGTAGTACGTGGGAGCTTCAATGAATTGCATATTTAATGGCAATTTCAAAGAGGAATGAGCAGTTCTTCCATCTGGTAGCAATGTCGCGGCTATTTCGAACGGCGCAAAAGATGCTATGCCATTTTGGGATCGAATTGCTGATAGAATCAATCCAATTAGGAACGTTTTGTTAGTTCCTCCAGGTGCATCTAATAAGATTTCTCCAACTCCGTTATTGACAGTTTACATTATTTGATCGTAAATGTCTCTTTTATCAAGTGTTGGCTTAGGAATATTTGATTGCACATACGACAAATGATCACCCGTGTTGCAATTTTGTTCACGACGCTATTGTACATCGAACGAAGCTGTGGAAAGTGGTATTTGTAACACCGTTGACAATTCTCAATTGCTGGAAAGACGTTGGGCACATTTACCAACAACATGCGAAGAAAGAAGCATTTATATTGATTGGGATGCACGGTGTAGCCTGACTATCGTAGTTTTATTAATGTGCCAGGTTGTCCGTCGACTCGTTCTTCTCGTTTGCGCCGTTCAAATGATGTTCTAATCGCATTCCATGTGTAATACGTAGGCACTTTCAAATACAGCAGTGTTTTCGCAAACGCGTCATTTTTACATAACGTGAAGAAAACAGTTAACATTGTAGCCGGCGGATTCAGGGTTATTTGTTGCACGTTTGCAGCTGTGAAATAAACACGTTGTCATTTTCCAGATGTATTGCTAAGTGAACAACAGCTGGGCTTCTTTCATGCATGGGAAATTAAAGAATTCTCCATACAGCTTCAATGCTGCTTATGTATCTTCCAGCCTGATACTGTGCGATTTCATCAATATGTAGGACGGCATTCCTACCACCTTTCTCTGGTTTCACGCCAAAAACTGCTATGTCCCTGCTTATATTCACGTTATTACAAATCTATTTGATCGACTTATCGGAGTTACAGTATTCCGCATTTATGTGTGCTATGCATTTTTGTGATACAGACCTGCCAACTGCTACGAAAAAAATCGTAGTTACTACGATTTGGACCTATAAACTACGATGCTACCAAAATCGGTCTTAAACTACGATTTTTTGCAAAAAACACAAACGCAAAAGTTTCTAGTTCCGATTTTTATTCCGCACAGTATATTTTTGCAGGCGTGATTCTGTTCCGAAATTTCCAAAATTTTAAAGTATTCATTTCCGGAAGTTTTAAAAAATTGGTCATTAATCCGAGAATTCGGACATTAAAAAACGCTCATGGGGAAAAAAATCTGGCCTGCAAAACAAACTTCTATACATAAAACCCTCTTTATGTATATTAACCACGAGTGAATCGTGTTTCTGTAAATATTTATGTAGGAATTCCCTTCCATAGAAACAGGAATGCAATTTTAAGAATTTTTGGAGGTGGGGAGGTGCTTCTTTGAGGGGCAAGGTTTGAAATAGTGTGCAAAATCGCACGAAAAGGAAAGTCCTGCATAATGAAAAATGCTGAGCAGTATTTCCCCCTGCAAATTCTTCCACAGACTTATGATTCTTTTTCGTGTATATTTTGAAATTTCTTGGAAGTCCGCAATTTTTTTTTCTTTTTATGGAATTTCCCCAAATTAATTTGTGAATCGATTGCGGAAAAAACTGAAAATTTCTTCAAGTGATCGTGTAAAAATATTGGGTATTTCGTCAAAGATTTCAGAAACAAATAGTGATTATCTTCAATTGGTCGCTGAATAAAGTCGCTAATTTCGTTAAGAGTTCAGAAAGAAATTGCGAATTTCACCAAAAGATTGCGCAAAAAATCAAGAATTTCGGTAAACTATCGAGGGAAAAATATTGCAAATTTCGTCAAAAGGTCGCGGAAGCGAGTAGTGAATTTTGTTAATTGGTCGCGAAAAGATATCGAAAATTTTGCCTATCGGTTGCCATAAACTATCGGAATTTCGACAAAGGACTGATTAAAAAAAATCAATTTAGTCAATTGGTCGCAGAAGAAAATAAATTTCGTCAAAAGATTGCGGTAAAAACGTGAATTTTGACAAAATATCACAGAAAGAAAACACGAATTTCGTCAAAGGATCAGTAAGAAAGTGCAAATTTCTTACTTTTCTTTCTTTTCACCGAAAGATCAGTAAAAAAACGCTAATTTCACCGAAAGACCGCGGAAAGAAAACACTAATTTCGTCAAAGGATCGTGTTAAAAAAAGCAAAATTCGTCAAAGGATCGCGGTAAAAAATGCGAATTTCGTCAAAAGTTCGTGGTAAAAAGTGTAGATTTTAACAAAGAATAGTGATAGAAAAATGTGAATTACGATCGTGCGGGAAAAAATGGTGAATATCCTGAAATGATCGCGGGAAAAAAATCGCGAATTTCGTCAAAATTTACTGCACTGGCTAAGAAAAATTGAAACCAGGCTCCTTTTACAAATGTCAAAATAACGCTTCGAAACGAGAAGAAACTCTAAAAATCGTATACAGGTTTTCAGAGGAAAAAAAATACTATATTGAGTTAAAAGACTGAAACTTTCCTTTTACACGAATGTCAAAAGATAGCTGCAAAACACGAAAAACCAACCAGCCAATCTCCAGATTAATTTTAATTTTGTGTGCTACGATTTCTCATTTCCAAAGGTTGGCAGGTCTGTTTTGATAGCAAAGGCGAATATGGAACAACCTACAAGTTATCTACTTCGATGTCACCGTTTCGCATTTGTATGATTGTTAATTTAGCGCCATCATCTACTGATCTTCTTTTGTTCCTGTAACTGTGTTGGATAGTAATGCTCGAGAATATTGCTTAGGGCATTTTCCGTCTATCATACATGGTGTATTTGGATTCAGCGTCGGCAACGGGTATTTCAGCGCATATTACACCCAGGGATGTAGTGGAGGGTGTACGCGGGTATACGCTGTATACCTTCTGGATTTTTTTAAAGAAGCACCGTATACCCCCTGTTTCTCAAATAAAGCTATAGAGCATACCCTAGGCATGACGTTCATGACTTTAGCGTATACCCTCTGGATTTATAGATCCAAACACTTCACGTTTTTCCATGCAATCATGCCACGATATCAGCTTCTGTCTGAAAACACGTGCTGTGATGTCATGCGTATTCACCTGCGATTGCTCAGGAGGTAACAGTAGTTGTATATCGTCCCCACTTGGATTGCATGTGAATGTAAGGAATAGGGCTGTACGCCCGTAATGACGAACATATGCAATTGCATCTTGAGTGTACTCATGCATATGTCATTGACTGCCTGTATATTAAGATGGCAAAATCGCTAGTTTTCCAACGTTAGTTGTAATACCGTTTTTTATAACAGCATCTCGCAAATAAACGTATTCTTCAGAGCGAAACTTGTTTTGATTCAAACCGATGAATATCAAACGTTCTGTTTCGATTTTTGCATACATATCTGTGATGTAATGGTAAAACATTTCACGGCATTTCAAAATATGATATCTTCATTCTCGCGAATCAGTAATCGGTATGAATACGCTTCGAATCGCTTTTATAAGCCTCATCACTACTTTTGACATATTTCATGTTGTCAAAGAGATTTTCAAAGATTTACGGTAATAAAAAAAATCTTTTAGTTTCAGGAATTTCTTATCAATCAGGTGTGTGTTCCTAATTCAAAACCGTAAAGGAAAAATATACTTTTGATAATTTAACTTGATATGGCTCAACGTATCTATATTATAAAGGACAAACATATCTGTGCGTAACGCATACGTCATTTTGCGAATGGCAACACTTTGAAATTTGAAATGAAATTTTGGTTTGCAATTTTCTCTACTGCAAATTTTTAAACTTCTAAACATCGCACATTTTAAATTTTTACACCGTCGTATAAGGAAAAAAATGCTCTTTTAAATGCAATTTGTTTGAAAGCTGTATCTCAATTAATTTTTTAGATATTAATTTTTTTGCAGTTTTTAATACCATTTTTCTTATTGTGGCAACAAAAGTACCTCATTTCTATTGAAAGTCATTGAAAGTAAACGGAAAATAGTTGAAAATAGGAGATGCTGTATCTTTTTATTGCCATTTCTCATAAAACCTGAAAAAATAGTTGAATATAAAATATGGGCTATGTCAAGAATATTGTCAGTTATTCCGTGATAATGACGTCATATGCACACTTTTCTATAGACGAAGTTTAAGACGGGGTTGTAAAAGTAGATTGCTTTAGCGGATGCAAATGACGTCATTTTATAAAAAAGCGTGTATTTTAATTCTTAAACCTGAATTATGTTTTGTAGAAGTGCGTCATTTTCACAGCCCAGCTGCTTTGAAACTCTTCACAGGTGAAAATGCTTCACTTTTGAAAATAATGTAATCGAAAGCACACACTGATAAAACGCAATGTTTTACAAAAAATTAGAGTGTCTTTATAAAAGAGAGGTGACATGCAAATAATAGCGATTTATATTACTTAAATTGACGATTCTCGCCTGGAGGGATTTGCTTCGAAGAGTTAGACAAGCAAACAAATAATTCGTGGTTTAAAATAATATCGTGTTCCTGAAGTTTTTGTCAAAAATTCTCTCGGATAATAAAATTTTAATGCTATTCTTTAGGACATTCTACTATAATTTTATCAAAATAACATAATTTGCTTAATTTAATTTTTCCTAATTTTATATAATCTATATATTTAAAACACAAGTGTGTTTTTTAGTCATCTGCCCTGATCTTTCTGCTGAACCAATTTTACTAATATATATATATTTTAAACTGAAAGCTCTTCCTTTGTAGATGTGGTCGCACTGTCTGTTTTTTTTTTTTAAATATCCCACTTTTATATTTTAATTTTAAAAGCATTTTATAAAATTTCTTCAAAATGATGAAAATTAGATAGATTTCATTGCTGCAGACAAGCGAGAAATAATGAGTTGTTTTTAACTTTATTCATCCTATTTTCTGATAAAAATTCAAAATTGTTGATAAAAATTGTTGTACAGGGTTTAGTGGCGCAAAATCACATTAGGAGCAGAATATTATATTAGGGGCATAATAACGGAAAATGACATACTGCTTTTGAAAACACGCATTTTTCCTCATAAATTTTCTATAGTGATTTTCCTTCTGCATGTGTACTAATACTAAGTTTCAGACACTAGGCGAAATGCTTATTTAAGTGAAAATGAAGTCATATTTAAAAGAAAACCATCATTTTCTTAGATAAAACTAAGCCTTTTAACACAAATGCGTCTAAAAACCATAAATTACGGAAATTTTTACTCTCCAAAATTGAGATTAGAATCTCGAATAAAGAGTGCGTCTGTTCACATAAAAGATGTTGCTGGCAATCTTCACTTCAAGTTTTGAGTTAAAATGATTTTTAAATGATCAAACAAAATACAATTTTTTTTTTTAAATGATGAATATGGATATGAGAAGTGCGTATACAAATTTTGAGAAGGTGAAAATTGCTGTTTTCATTCCGGAAATCCAAGCATAAGAGCCTCAATTGATAACCACATCCTAATAACTGATCTTTATTATATTTTATTGATTATGTATCTATATTATAACGAACAAACGTATCTGTGCGTAACGCTGACGTCATTTTGCGAATGGCAATACTTCACGATCAAATTTTGGTCTTGAAATTTTCGCAACTGCATCTTTTCAATCTTCTGACCATCATATATTTTCAATTTTTGTCGCATAGGGAAATAAATGTACTTTCAAATGCAATTTGTTTAAAAACTGTATTCATTGACTGATGTATTATATTTTCTAAAACAATTTTTAACCATGAATTTTTTTTTTAAGTTTATCTTATCACGTGCCGGTTTCAATACATAAAATAATAAACATTTTGCACATAAAGCAACAAACATTTTTCAGCATTTGTTTCTGACTATTTTTACATAATGAAATTAATACTTCCTTTATAAGCAAATAAAAGAATAATATTAAAAAACCCACCAAACTAACATATTTGTGAGAGACAAATTAACGAAATTAATACTTCTTTTATAAACAAATAAAAGAATAATATTGAAAAAACACAAATCTAACATATTTTTAATCGTACAATTTAAATTTTTAGATCACCAAATAGGATTTTTTTTTAATGGAATTTGTTTGCAACGTTCATCTCAGTTTACTGATTGTCTATGGTTTTAAAAACAATTTTAAAGCATGAAATATTTTTTAATTTATCTATATCGCGCGGAGCTGGGTTACGAAAGATTAATCTGTTTGCCCTTAAAACAAATTAAAGAGTTCATCATTTTCTTACGGCTAATTACCATTAAAAAAAATTTCCCTATGAATAAATAAATAAAATAACATAAATAAAACACAAATTTACCAGACATGTATAAGCTCTGAAATTATCAGAATATAAAAGGATGCCATAAGTAGTAAAATCTTGGCAAATAACTCTTAGCATGCGGCTAATAAGAAAATATCGCTTTTGATAAATTTCAAAAATGTATTTGATTGTGTAATTCGTATTTTCCATATTAAAAATGCTTTTTAATATGGCAATCTAAGTAAGTGGTCAATCTAAAAAAATTATTGCATATAAAAAAATTGTTAGTTTTCAATTTAAAATAAATGTTTTCACCTATATTCTTTAACCCGGGAAGCCCGGGTACGATCCCCTACTATTACTAATAATTATGTAGTAAATTTAATTAAAAATGCGTGTGGTTTCAAGCTATTACATTTTAATGTACAGTTCAATGTGTTTAAGATGCATGTATCATTAAAAAAGCAGTTACTGAACATCTGGTCAGTGGCTCGTGAATCGACGGGAATTTCCCATCCTCATAAGCCGACTATTCGCGACTATTCGTGATTTTAACCCTTAAATGCCTGATTTTTCAGAAATCCTTGTAATAATGTTGTTCGGCTTTCATTTTTTAAATACACCATTGGAAAAATACTTTAAAAAATCATATTTTGTTTTAAGTATAGTTTACGGTAAAAAACAGTTTGTTACTAATCGGCAATACTGGTGTTTAATTGAAAAAATAATTTCCCTTGATAAAATTCTATAATATTAAACATACAACAATTTTAGGAACTATAATAAGAAATAAATTTTACTTGCTCACTGCAGGTCAAAATAGGGTATTTCGCAAGCTTCCAAACAAAACAAAAAGAACAAGTAGCAACAATTGGAGAAATAAATCTATCTTTATTCTTAAACAACAAAAGTGTTGCCATCTACATGTTGAAAATCGATTTTATAATATTTTCAGAATGTATGTTATTGGCAACATTAGGCATTATAGCTTCAATATTATTTTAATAGTATTTTAGAGCATAAATTGGGTATGTTGCCGAAAAGCAACACCAGGAATTTAAGGGTTAATAAATATCATGATCGAGATTAACTCGTTTTTGCTCCGATTAAGTAACTGAAGCAGAAATTTAAGATGAAAGTCAAAGTTGACATAGTATTGAACTAATAAAAATGAAATATTGACATCTGTAACAACATTTTGAAATATTAAAATATATGAGATAGAAGAAAGTTTTGGGATTGGCACATCCAACTAGTTTTAGTAATTAAAGATTACAGATAAATAAGAAAAAAAGCTTTTTTTGAAAAGGTTACTTGTTTTTATTTAACTTTAAAGTCAATATGCTCAACCCTTTCCGGCACGGGTAGTTTTTGTTGTAAAATGATGAAATGATTGACTGACACCGGAATTTTGAAACGACTTTTTTAGAAATTAAAAACGTTACTTTAAATGTTCATTGTAAAAGCAAAATTTTACTAAAATATTCTTGGTGCCGATCGTAAGTATGGAATTAAAATTAGGTTTCCCGACACGGGCACACTGCGCCGGAAAGGGTTGAAAAAAAGTTTTTAAAATATTAATATTAATTATTATTGAACTTCAACATGGGGCACAGTGGACCACTCAATACCGTGGCATAGTGGTCCAGAATCCACTGTACTCCATTAACGTAGAATTTTCAAAATATTTAATAACTGCTTATTCTCTCTAAAAAAAAATATATATATAGATTCAAAATAGTTATTTAACTGTAAAATAAAGTAAAAGAAGAAAAATAACAATTTTTTAACACAGTAAACAATATTTAACACAATTTGTATAACTACAGACATACACACATTAAAATTTTATTAAAAACAATTAAAATATAAATAAAAATATATATAAACGTTTCAGCTATTTTCATAGCCCTCATCAGTAAACGAGCAGAATCACAAAACAGCGAGAGCCACAGCAAACGAAAAAACAGTTAAAATCACGGTCGAAGTAGGATAAAATAATCAGCAGGGACCTGGGTTGCTTCGTTGATTGGCGATTCCGCTAAAACAGTCCTCCAACCCTCAAGGAAGACACGGCTAAAATAGACGAGGCAATTGGCTTCCACAATTCGTGCACTCTCAAAATCGGGGACATGATCGAAGTCAAGTGCATGTGCAACCAATCTTGAATCGTGGAAGCCAATTGCCCCGTCTATTTTAGCCGTGTCTTCCTTGAGGTTTGGAGGACTGTTTTAGCTGAATCGCCAATCAACAAAGCAACCCAGGTCACTGCTGATTATTTTATTCTACTTCGACCGTGATTTTAACTGTTTTTTCGTTTGCTGTGGCTCTCGCTGTTTTGTGATTCTGCTCGTTTACTGATGAGGGCTATGAAAATAGCCGAAACGTTTACATATATTTTTATTTTTATTTATATTTTAATTGTTTTTAATAAAATTTTAATGTGTGTATGTCTGCAGTTATACAAATTGTGTTAATTATTAAGTAATCCAGATGTAGTTATGTATGTATTTTTAAAGTAAAAAATATTTTGCTTTGTTTTACTACCTTTAAAAACTGCAAGTGTAAACAATTGATGATGATTCTATAATATTTGTGAGACGCAAACTGAATAAAAATTGGTTTATTTTTCCAGAAACTATAGATAAATCTGTTATTGATGTCTGTGATATCCATAATGTTGCTCCCAGAACAACAACAATCACAAAAAGAAAAAAAAATCAGGAAAACGCTACGTTTATTCTTATTCATAAGTTTTTATTAATCTCATTTTCAAATTTTAATGTGTGCTGGTTTTTTCTAAACTGCATTAATAACTTTAACTTATTTGCAATCATTCCTGTATCTTAATATGTTATCATTTATGTTTTCAAAATGTATCCTTTTTTTTTGTGTGTGTGTGTGAGTGTATGTCTTTCGTTTCAAAATATTACTTGCAAGTTTGTGTTAGGTCTTTTTGGAGGTAACGAGGAAATAAAGAAGAATTAGGCAGATGAAAAATTGATTTATATTATATTTCAGATAATACATAATAGTGGTCCACTGTGGCCCGCCTCTGGGGTACACTGGTAAACTTTATGAGTGTATAAATATATATATAGTTTTAAATAATTGAAAACTCTGTTCTAGGAAAAATTTGAGGCATGTAAAATGTTTAAGAAATGTACAAGAATATTTTCAGGCAGATTGATCTATCGGTTAAAGCAAGAGAAAAAAAAAACTACTAAAGTGGTCCACTCTGCCCCAGTCTCCTCTAAACAACTAAATTATAGTATTTTCTATTCAACTTAGTTGTAATTGAAGTAAATTGAAATCCAATTAATTGCAGCTCGCTGTTAACCATTAATCGCAATTAAGTAAAATACCCTTATTTTTTTTTTAAATAAATTTATTATTTGAGTAAAAGTATAACATAACGTGAAATTTTAACATAACGCAAATATTTAACATAATGTGACTATTTTTAATGACATTTGTTCTACATAAATATTGAACTATTTTTAAAGCTCCTAATGCTTCACAGTACAGTGTGTTCAAATGTCCTTGACTCATTTTAAAATTCAATATAAACCGAGTACTTGTACAAAAGTGTGGTTTGCACTAAAATGGTTCTCACGATGTAAAGTTTTCTTCAAGTGAATGAAAATAATTAGTTCCAAACTTCGATCATAGATGCCGCCACTATTCCGAATGTTTGTTTTCAAACATGCATTTTTTCTGATTTTCTGATTAGTTTGGACTCTGTGACACAGAAATTACGACTCCTAGCGTAAAAATTACTTGCGTAGGTTGGTACATCGAAACTAATCTAAAAATAAGAAAAACACACATATTTGAAACCAAACATACGGACAATTGGCTCCATCTATGACCGAAATTTGAAACCAATTATTTTCATTCATTTGAAGAAAACTTTTCATCCTGAGAAGCATTTTAGTCCAACACGCACTCTCGTACGACAATTACTTGATTTTTTATTGAATTTTAAAATGTGTCAGAGACACCCTGTAATTTCAAAACGAATATTAACAATATGGAAAATATTTTGTAACTACTTTTAATGAAATATGTTCTATATAAATATCGAAATATTTTTAAAGCTCATATTATTTAAAAAACTAATATTTATCATATGGAACATATTTTATAATTACTAATAAAGCGAAATGAGAAGATATGGAACAGTATCCAACCGCACATCGGATAAAATATATTATACAGGGTGGATGTCAATATTACGTTGGCCCCGGGGCGGTCACTTTTATCAAAAACAGTAAGGAAAATTGAATTGGGCCAGGATAAACTAGATTGACCTAGGTTAAACTAGTTCAGACCAGTGAATAGCAGGCAAAACTAGTTTATCTTAAATGCGTTAGGACAAACTAGTTTGGTCTAGGAAAAATTGGTTTCCTAAGTGCGTTAGGCCAAACTAATTCGGCCTGAAATCGAGTTTGGCAGGTAACATACACTGGCCTCCAAAAGTTAAGGTACAGGGACTGGATGCGTTCGATTGCACACGTTTTGTCGAATATCTACCAAAATTATAGGCGAATTGTTCTTGAACTTCAGGGATGTAAACAACATGTTTGATTTTTATATTTCTCGGTGACGGTTTAGTCGGGAGGACAATTAGGGGGCTAATAATAAATTTAATAATAAAATAATATTTGCGATCACTTATATAACGGAAAATTCTGGGAATGGTATGTCACTGTGTTAAATAACTATTTGGGTCCTGTTCAATGTGTGAATGCATTTTTGTAAGCATTAGCACTCATATTCATGAAGATGTTATTGTGTCTGTGAAAAATTCAAAAGTTTTTTGTACATAGCATACTGAGTTTTCAATCGAATATAACACAACTTTCCGAAAACCTGACAAAGAATGTAGCAACAGTATACTGCAATTAAATCATGAATATATTGAATATTTGATGAGATATGGGCATCTGTATGAAATACTTTTTAACTGCGCCTGCGTGGAAGATCCTAAAATTTTTATTATATAATTTGGTAGCCAGCTATTTAGGGCAACTTATATAAAAAGTCCAGTCAAATATCGCAAAAATTCACAAAGATAGGGTCGATATAGTGAGTTGCTTCCTAAAAATAGCTTTATTATAAGGGATTTTCCACAACTTTTCAATCAGCTCATTATATCTTTCTAAGTTTTCACAACATTTGACTGAACTTTTTATAGAAGTTACCCCAAAATACTGACTACCAAATTATAAAATAAAAATTTTGAAATCTTCCGCGCATGCATGCGGAATTAAAAATTATTTCATAAAAATGCCCATATCTCATCATATATTCAATATATTCATGTTTTAATTGCAGTATACTGTTGCTACTATTCTTTGGCAAGTTTTCGGAAAGTTGTGTTAAATTTGGTTGAAAACTGTGTATGCTATAAGCAAAAAACTTTTGAATTTTTTACAGACACAATAACATCTTCACGAATATGAGTGCTATGCTTACACAAATGCACACAAACGTTGAACAAGACACAGATGTCATTTAACACAGTGACAAACCATTTCCAGCATTTTCTGTAACATAGGTGATCGCAAATATTATTTTATTATTAAATTTATTATTAGCCCCCTAATTTTCCTCCCGACTAACTCTTCACCAAGAAATATGAAATCAAACATGTTCTTTTCATCCCAGAAGTTCAAGAACAAATCGCCAATAGTTTTTGTAGATATTCGACAAAACGTGTGCAATCGAAAGCATCCAGCCCCTGTACCTTAATTTTTGGAGGCCAGTGTATATATACTACGTATCTATCTATCTATCTATATCTATATATATTAGGGGTACCGGATAATTGTGTCGCATAAAGTTCTTTCACGCCTACTTTTTTAAAATTCCAATTTCTTCATTAGCACCACTTTTTTGAAATCGTAAAATTCCCACAGTTTTTGTGGCGACCGGTTCTGGTTCAGTGGATTTCTTAATTAACTAACACTATCTTAAAATAAATCAATTGGCACTTACTCAGTGAATTCACGGGATATCAATTTTTCTCTTTCTTTTTATTGGAAGACACATATTTACACCTATAATACACTATAATACATTTCATTCACAGTAAAAACGAAACCGTGTTCTTAAAAAATTCTTTTAAGAACACACCACCTCGTACAGAAAAAGCAAGAGAGATTAGCCAAGGAGCGAGTAACCCTACGTAAACAATAGAGCCATTGCCATCCCTTTATCGCCCATTTGGCGTCAAAACATATAATTCTCCACACACTCCTCACCTGGACTCATGAGAGTACATAATGATAAATCAACATAAACAAATTCTTATAATAAATATAACCTTAATTCACAACTCAAATGATAAAATAGAATTTTTTCAATCTACAGATGTTGAAGTATAAAGAATTAAACATAAAATAATAAAGTTATGATCAATATATTAAAAAAATGACACTCTTATAACATGTAGCTACATGAACATATCTGGCCAGATATTTTACCTGAATAAGATTAACTGAATATATATATATACATAATATAAATAAATTAAATGCCATTATTAATTCAATAACCTTTTCAATTTGAAATAAAGTACAATTATGCATAAAATGAAACATTTTTACTAAATAGATAAACAACAAATTGCAAAACACACACACACAAAAAAAATTCTAACTATGAATATCAAAATACACTAGTAGAAAAAAATAAATTTCAAATCAAATACTGAAATCATTTATCATTCAGCAATCTATCTCAAAAGGATACAAAAGTTGTATTGGTTTTCGCAGAAGTCCTTTAGCAATTTTTATTATACAAGCATGGATAAGTTTATCTCTGCCAATAATGACTTCCTTAACTACTCCTAAGTCCCACAGCAGTTTAGATTTAGCAATACCATCTACTAAAACAACATCTCCAATTTTTAAGTTTTTGTGTCTTTCAGGAGTTTTAAATTGATGAACTGAACTTAAAATCAATAAGTATTGTTTCTTCCACTTAATCCAGAGCTGTTTCAACAACTTACTTTGATATCGTTTTCTCCTTAACAAAGTTTCTTTAGTGGAAATTTTATTTTCTAATTCGGCAAAATGAAGAGGAAAACTAATGTTTTCTCTTCCTAGCTGAAGGAAATGAGCCGGGGTAAGTAGCTCTAGCTCGCCGAAATCACTTGTTATATAGGTTAATGGTCTCATATTTATTATGGCTTCTATTTCTGTCAAGATTGTTGCCAATTTTTCAAATGTGATGAGAACTCTTCCTAACATTTTCCTTAAGGGTTCTTTTACACTTTTTACGAGCCTTTCGTAAAACCCTCCCCACCCTGGGGCACGCTTCATGATAAATTTCCAAGTCATACCTTTATTCGATATAAAATCCTGAAGTTCTTGATCTTTAATGATTTTTTCAAATTGTTGTAGTTCTTTATCAGTAGCCTTAAAACTCAATGCATTATCCGAAAAAATTATTTTACAGTTTCCGCGTCTTGAAATAAATCGACGAAAACACAAAATGAAAGATTTTGTAGTCATATCCCTGGCTGCTTCCAAATGTATTGCTGTTGTTGTAGCGCAGGTGAACAGTACAATATATGACTTTGACGTTTCTTCATTCTCTGTTTTTATGATTATCGGGCCTGCAAAATCTAATTCTATAACGGTAAACGCAGGAGATTCTGATATTCTTTCCTTCGGAAGTTGGCCAGTTAGTTAGTCAGCTGCTTTTGCATTGTATTTTTCACAAATTAAACATTTTCTGACAATTTTCCTAATTAATTGTCTTCTTGTGGAATCCAAAAATTTTTTCGGAATTGTGCAAGTGTCAAAGAAACTCCACTATGTAACAATTTTCTGTGTTCTTGCATAATCAGCAACTCTGTAAATTTTTCATTCTTTGGCAGTATGACTGGATTAGTTTCATTTGAACTAAATGAGCCTTCATTAAGCCTGCTTCTGATTTATATAATATGGACATAGGGAATAAATTCTTAACTTCTTCTTAATAGGATTTCCTCCTTCTAATGACTCATTTTCTTCCTTATAATTTTTCATTTGTACTTCTTTAATTAATAATTCTTCAGCTTCTGTCAATTCTTCAGCAGATAATACACCTTTACGTTTAATTGGACTTCTTAGATTGAAGACAAATCTTTTAATTCTTGCCACTGTTCTAATTGCCTTCAAGAAAGAGCTAAAACACTCAATCTCTATAAGTGGTTTCTGTTGTTCTGATGAACAAAGGTTTTGGGAAATTACTTTTCCTTTAGCTTCTAGTTGCTTCATATTTTCATATACTTCTCTGTCTTCCTTGGGCCATAAATTTGAATCTTTAATTAACCATGGAGGCCCTGACCACCATAGATCATCGCTCTCAAGGTCGAGAAGTGAGGGTCCTCTTGTAAGTCGATCAGCAGGATTTGAGCTACCGGGACAATGTCGCCAGTTCATCGGATTTGTCAAAGTTTGTATTTCCGATACTCTATTGCTGACGAATGGCTTCCAAGTACTAGATGAACTCTTGATCCAGTGAAGTACGATGTTCGAGTCAGTCCAATAGCGTACTTTATTTTCGCTTATCTTGAGAATGGACATTACCCGTTGTCCAAGTCTAGCTCCAATCATAGCACACATTAACTCCAAAAGTGGTAAAGATAACTTTTTTATGGGAGCTAATCTGCTTTTTGATGTAACAAAACTTGTCTTTATGCTATTATTGTTGTTATATCTAAGATAAATAACACTTCCGTAGGCTTTAATACTTGCATCACTAAAACAGTGAACTTCTACATTATCAAAACCTTCTATGTCCTGAAAATAATACTTTGGGATTTTTATTTTACTAAGATATGGAATCTGTGAGCACCAATTATCCAATTTTTTCTCTAAATGTTCTGGCAATTTTTGGCCCCGATCGATACCGTGTTCTCATGATGATTGAAAAATCATTTTTATTAAAATTGTGAATGGAGATAAAAACCCAATGGGGTCAAAAATTCTTCCAGCCGCCCGAATTACAGTTCTTTTGGACTTTTCCTGACAATGAACAAATTCTAAAAGCCTCTGATTATCAAATCTGTGTCCCATAGTAACCCTAAGATTTTAAATGGAATTGTATCAGCTGATGTATCAGGGCAAACGTTCATATCTAATGACTTTAAATGTTCCTTTAAAATAGTACAATTACTTTGCCACTTCCGCAAGGACATATTTGCTTGTTGAAAAATATCTAACGATTCCTTTGAAATTTTTAAAGCTTCATTAACAGTATTTGCTCCTATCAAAATTGCCATCAACATACATGGAAGATTTAATTTTGGAACAAGTTTCCGGATACTAAGTCACATGATGTTTAATTACAGCTCCTAATAGGAATGGACTCGAAGTTACGCCAAGTAATACGTGGCACATTTTCATAATTATAAAGTTCAATGAAGAATTTTTATCGTGAGGGAGTTCTTCGATCCACAAAAATCGTGTCATATCTCTGTCAGTTTCAGCAAGGCTTATCTGCAAGAATGCCTTTTCAATGTCTGCCACTACAGCAATCTTATTGCTTCGAAATTGTAAAACTAAATCAAATAAATCAGAGTTCAAATTCGGACCTTGAAAGAGCATGTCATTTAGGGAAGTTTCAGAAGGAGCATGAGATGATGCATCGAAAACGATGCGCAGTTTGGTTGTTTGTTTGTCCGTTCGAATCACATTGTGGTGGGGTAAGTAGTATGTCAAATTATCATTGTGGAACCGCTTATAACATCTGACACATGTAGCTTGTTTTAATAAAAATTCTTTTCGTTGTTCCAAATTTAAATGACAGAAATTTGCTTCGTATTTTTGAGAACAAAAGGGGCAAAGGTTTTCAGTAATTGTATTTAATGTGAATGCTGAAGGATATTTTACATTTCCTTGATGAAAGTGTTTGGGATAATTTTGTTTAAATTTATTTTCATGGGATTTAGTATTTTCAAAACTGATAGAAGTAACATTAATAGCTTTTTCTCGCGCTTCTGTTTTACGTTTCAGAAACAACAATAAATCATTTACACAAACATCCTTTTTGTCGCACTGTTCTCTGTGAAATTGTAATAAAAGACCATTCGGTATGCATTTATAAATAATGGGTAATAATAAGCAACTATATTGGTCTGACTTCACATCAAGGGATTCTAGACTCCGTATTTCTACTGCAATCTGATCGTGTAATTTTCTCAAAGAATGTATGTCATTTGATCTTCGTACTGCTTCTAAGTTTAACAATTTGTTAGTGTGTGCGGAAATCAAAACATCTCTTTTTCCAAAACGATCCTTTAATATATTTATTGCCGTTACATAATTTTCACTTGTTAATGAAAGCCCATTAATGGCGGCAACTGCTGAAACAGAAATTAAAGATTTTAAATAAGTGAATTTTTCAATTTGCTGAAGATCTTGAATTTCGTGAATAGCGATTTTAAACTGAGGACAAAATTCTTGAAATTCGCAAATGTCGCCTGTAAATTTATTTAAAGAAATTCGCGGCAATTTCGTATTCGACTTTAATTGACTGTCTGATATGGAGGGCGTAGTTGCTTTTGGTTCACTCGCGATACTTGAATTTATCTTTAAATTTTTCAAATATCTACTGGTTCTTGATTTGTCACAATAGCTTCCTTATATTCTATCGAAGTTTCTATTTCTGTTTCTAAATTTTCGGTTTCAATTTCCGATTCAATTGACTCATCTAATTTTTCTAATGATAATTTATGTTCAAGTAATGCCGCTAAAGAATCCTCAACTATTTCCGGTTTGGAATCACCTTCTTTTTTAATCTCACTATCAATTTTTTTAATCAATGTCGTTACTGTGGTTCTAATTGACCCGCGTTTTGCTATGTTTCGTTTTAAAATTTCACTTTGATCCATCTTTATATTCACTCATTCAAAGAATTATGTCTTCCAATATATCTTAAATTTTAAGACAAATTTTAAATAATTTACCGGTTTAATGAAATGCCAGTAGCGTAGTTATCAATTTATATTTTCGGCCGATGTACCAGTGTGGCGACCGGTTCTGGTTCAGTGTATTTCTTAATTAACTAACGCTATCTTAAAATAAATCAATTGGCACTTATTCGGTGAATTCACGGGATATCATTTTTTCTCTTCCTTTTTATTGGAAGACACATAATACACTATAATATATTTTATTTACAGTAAAAACGAAACCGTGTTCTTAAAAACATTCTTTCAACAACACACCACCTCGTACAGAAAAAGCGAGAGAAATGAGCTCAGGAGTAGGGCTGGGCGATACATCGATAAAACCGATAAAATCGATATAAATTATAAATCACGATGACGATATCAAAAATCCTATACAACGGTACATCACGATTCTCGTAATCGTGATGTAAACCGCGATTATCGTAATCGTGATGTAAACCACGATTATCCTAATCGTGGTGTAAACCGCGATTATCATAATCATGATGTAAACCGCGATTATCATATTCGTGATGCAAACCACGATTATCATACTTTTTCATTAAACTGCAATCGGCGCTTTTTCAACTTCGAGTACTCAAAATTCTACCATTCTAAACCGCAAGTTATTACGATGACCGTGATACTAATGGAGTATTTTATCCCTGCCTAAACCATGATGATTCCTGCCTAAACCATGATGACATTAAATACCGAATAATCGGTTTCGATCATCATGATACGTCTCACCCTAAACCATGATCACTCCTCAAGATTCTCCCAGCTTCAACCGTGATATTAACCGAACCCACAGTTTTCGATAAGCATGATACTATCATGGTATTATCATGGTATTACCATGGTATTACGCTGTGATTTCTCTCAGCGTAAACGGTTTTTCAAAAGGGGCAAAAGTGATAGTTTCGATGTTCAGGTTCAGATGACGGGCGATAAATATGATACAGCTGGTTTTTCTCATGTAGTTGCCGACAGCAAATGATATTGTTTGTTTTGTTTTATCTTCAATCTGGTTCAGCGGTTTTGAATGAATATTTGTTCGTTGTTAATGAACAATATGTGAATCAGGGAGATAAATAAATGAAATATTACATTTTATTTGCAACAGTGGATTTAATTGGACAAATGAAATAATACTTCCATAGCAATATATATTAATGTTTATTCCAGGTTCTTTTTTTATGCAGATATTTTTACTTCTCTGAAGCTCGTTTTTTTTTTCTCCCGGTAGTTTCTTTTAAAAATTGACATATGTGAGTATTTGGTATTTACTGCCTCTGTCATTGTTTGTTTGTGGGGAGTGGGGAAAATATTTAGATGTCAATATTTATTTAATGTCACTAGAATTCAAAATAACAAACAGAGCAGAAAAATTAAGCAGTTAAAGTTTGTGTACAGACAATCAAAAGAGGAAAGACCTAAATTGTTCGGTGTGTGTGTGTGTGTGTGGGGGGGGTAGTTTTTATTTCTTCATTTAGCGGACATTGGTAGAAACGCAGGAGACCCTCATCCAAGTTCCCCGATAGAACAAGCATAAGAGATAGTCTTAAAGGTTAAGGAAAAAATATTTTTTAATTCAGAATTTTTAAGTTTAAACTCTTAGGGCTGTTCTAAAAAAAATATTATTTCACGCAAAAATTTCTAGCACATTCACGGATTTTTTAAATGTAATAGCAAGAAATTAGTTGAAATTGACAGTAACTCATTAAAATCCTTATCCGCTATTGCATAAAGTTATTTAACCCTTTGCACTCCGTTGTCATCGCTATGACGACACCACCTTTCCTTTCAAAATTCTTTATGGCACCTGTAATAAAGGATAATAAAATTTCCTTACTTAATCTTAGCAATTTTGAAATTGTGTACTTGAAGGAAACTTCTTTTATAAAAGTGGCGCCGACCGAATAAAATTTGTGTAAGAGACGCCGGAGTCCAAAAAGTTAATTATTGCGGTTCATGTACACAGCATACATGGACGATGGAAAAACGAAATTAAGGGGAAGGTAAATCTTGAAACACATTTGATTATGATTCGCAGATCACGCAGAGTTTTATTTTTCTTTAAAAAAAATGGAGAATATAAAAATGAAATAAAATAAACTAAGAGCTTTTGTCGGGGACGCCGACGCATAGTAAGACAATTTTAAGCACAACAGCAATATAAATATTATTTAACAATTATAAAATATAAACAATTCAAAAATTGAGCTTCACCAAACTATTATTTTTCTCTCTCTGTTAACGATTTATTTTTTTTATTTTTTTTAATTTCTTTTACTTTCTACTATCTTTACAAGAAGAAAGTATTGGATTCATGAAAATTTTGTCATCCGGGCTTGAACCGATTTATATGTTTAGAAAGTCTTGAACACGATTCGACTATTTTTAAAAAGCTTTGTCTGTCTCTTTGTAACACAAATTTTGTAGGCGCTCTATCTCAAGAACTAATGCACGGAATTTAACAAAATTTTAGATTATTTTATATCTCGTTATAAATTAGTGTAAATTACTTGACAGGTAGGTGCATTTTTTACAATATCCGCAATAACTTTATCTCAAAAACTAATGCACGGATTTTTGTCAGATTTCAAATTCAGTTATACCTTGTAAATTGGTGCTGATTAGTTCTTGGTGTAAATGGCCCAACAGGCGGAGCTACTATGCTGAGTTTTCACGATTTTAGCAATAGCTCTGTCTGAAGAACTAATGCGCTGATATTTATCAAACTTCAGATTCAGTTAGACTTAGACGTAGACATAAATTTTACTGATTAGTGTTTGGTGTTTATAGCCCATAAGTGGCGCTGTTATGCTGTATTTTTCAAAATTTCCGCTATAGCTTTTTCTCAAGAATTATCGCACGTATTTTCATAACATTTCAAATTCAGACAGACGTTGACATAACTTGTTGCTGATTAAGTGTTAGTGTTAATCGTCCAATAGGTGGCGCTGCTATGCTAGGTATGCTGCATTTTCCACAATTTTAGCGATATCTGTATCTCAAAAACTAATGCACGAATTTTAATCAAACACCTTATTCTGTTACGGTTTCACATAAGTAGATCCTTCTTAGGCTTGGGTGTATACTGTCCAACAGGTATTGCTTTTATGATTTTTAGATAAGGAATTTTGGATACAGACATCTAATAAGGTTGGTGCTGAAATTCAATGATTTGTTTGAAAGATGCCATGCTTATATTTCCTTTTAACTGCATACAATTTAGTGCACCTATATCTTTAGAATATTCATGATGGGCATAGATTGTTATTTAATTTTGCCTCTGTGATAGCGAATTTTGAAGTAATAACACGTAGAAATAGAAGAAATTTTTGCCATTAACACATCCTACTAGTTTCTTTTAGCATTTATTTATTTAGATTTGCTTATTTATACATAGTTTTTTATTAATCTATTTGAGAATGATATATATATATATATATTTTAATTTTAATCCTTAATAAAATATATAATGTATATTGAAGTTATACATATATTATAAATGTACATATATTTTTTTGTTCATGTGTCGCAATATCGATATATCGGAATATCGTGATATAAAGCTGCCGATTTATCACGATATTTCATTTTAGACATCGCCCAGCCCTACTCAGGAGTGAGTAACCCTACGTAAACAACAGAGCCATTGCCATCCTTTTATCGCCCATTTGGCGTCAAAACATATAATTCTCCACAGTTTTCACATTTCATATTAAGGTGAAAACAATGGGAATTTTACCATTTCAAAAAGTGGTGCCAATGAAGATATCTGAATTTTAAAAAAGTAGGCATGACAGAACATTATGCGACAGAATTTTTCGGTACCCCTAATATACGTCATTTTTTATAGACACGATAATTTCCATAATCATGTACAAATCTCTTCCAAACTGATACATAATATCAAGGGGCAGAAAATCTCGGTCAATTTCGTAAATGAGCAAAATCGGACATAGGGGTGGAAATCGGTGGTTTTCGTGAAAATAGAAAAAAAACCCATAACTTCTTAATTATAATACATATTGAAGCAGTTTAAAGTTATTATTACTTCTAGGAAAAGGGGCAAATATTTATGTATGACAGATTTTGGATATCATTAAAAATGGCCTTAAAGGGTGAAAAGAATAGGGTTTTAAGAAGAAAAAAAATAAAATTTCGTCAATTCACAAAATTTCAAATCCATTTAATTTTTCTATAAATCTTATTAACATTATCTACAACTTTTATATTGACAAATTTTTGAAAGGATGAACTCTTACAAATAAATAAATAAATAAATAAATAAAAGGGGCGGGGGCGGTTGAAGGAAAAAAAAATTCATAACGTCAATTCACAAGATATCAAATCCGCTTAAATTTATTATAAATCTTCTTAATATTATCCACAATCTTTGTATTGACATTTTTTTGATAGGACCAACTCTTACAGCAATAATAATAATAATAATAATAATAACAAAAAAAGGGGGATTGTAAAAGAAAAAAACTTTGAAATCTACCTGTGCTTGTAGGTCGAGCCGGGAGAGATTTTTTAAAAATATGACCTTCCTTTGAGACCCTTTGTTTTTTTTACCTCTGAGTTATTAAGCCTTTTTTTTTCTATTGCCAAAAGATCTGAATCTTTAAATGTCTTTTAGTGCATAGCTTATTCTAATGCAATAATTTCTCTCTCCTCTTTTTTTTTTTTTCATAAATTTTAGGAACGTAAACTGACTAATATAGCACAGTGCACTTATTAGACAAAAAAAAAAAAAAAAAAAAGACATGCCTTTTCCCTTTTCCTTTTCTTGTGTTAATTCTTTTGCACAGGCATTTTCATAATTTTGTTCAATTTCTTCGTTTGCTATTGCATGAAAGTGAAATTAGTTATAATTCATAAATTTTCAAGATTTTTTAACTCTGAATCTTATCGAATAACAATTTTTTTAACACTGTATCTTATCGAATAACAATAATTACGAATAATTACAAGTATATAATTTAACAAAATTAAACATCTTACCGTTTTCTTCGTGATCCTGAATAGGTGACTCAGGACTAGCATTTTCATACAGCTCTTTAAACCACTCCTGTACTATATAAAAAAATAATAATAATTTTAGATAAAAAATCACATTTAGAAAATTTAGGTCAGTTTTATTATAAACCACATGATAACCAGAGAATTAAAAATGTACACAGACATACAGGATTTTGAATGTCTATAAAATTAGAAGTCTAAATAAATTTAAAATAAATTAAATGTACTCTTACAAATATTAATCTCTGCAGTGAGGAGCCGATCATAAACCTCCTTAATTACTTATTATTATTACATCCAGCGTTTACAACTGTCAACATCTAATTATTCCCAAGTCGTTAAAGAAACATCACTTTCTGATTGTATCCTATAAGTCAACCAAATAAATATTCATCTGTCAACGCAGAAAAACTAAATAAGAACATTTCAATCAAAGTGTAACTAAAGCTTATATGAACAGTATTTTTCCAGCTATAAATCAACTTTATTATGAACTAAAGACATTAAAGTAAAATAATACTTTATGACTCTAAAAATCTCACTATTTATACAGATATTTTATATGTGTTATATATTTTTTACTAAATAGTTGCATCATGTAATCTCAATGTGAAAGTAGCTATGATGTTATGCTCCATATATATATGTATTCAAGAAATTAAAATTTTTCTTTATATTTAAACTAGGGGGCTCTGCCCCTTTCAAGCTACGCTCGCCAACCCCCGTTCAGACACAGCAGAATCTAAAAACACGCTAATCTGATGGGTTTTAAAAATATTAGAGAAGATTGAGTTATACTGAATAAAGTTGTGCAGATCTCCATGTAAACGGGTTTCCATTCAATTCCCTTTGATTGCAAAAATTTAAGGTCGAATCAGTTGCTGGTAAGACATCGAATGGTTGTTTTCGTTTTTGATTAAAGAGGATCAGTTAAACATTAGAAAAGAAGCTAAAATGAAATGAATTAAGTATACAGTCTTTGTCTCCCGATATTTTAAAACAATCTCTATAACAATAGCCTAAGTCATGTGACTATCATCAATAGTTCCGGGCGGACAACTTCGCTTTTTATACTCTAGGTGCTATTTTGGTACTTTAATGTTAGCCAGGCACAGGTGATAAGTCGCCAAATATTATTCTATCGCCATCATTTCATCTATATAGTGCGTGTCAAAAGTATATGGACAGGCGATTTTTTGAAATAACAGTTGAAAAAATGAAGCCATAATCACGAAAAAAATAATAAGCATATGGAATTATAATACAAGTTTATGACAACAAAGAAATGCAGTATAGGTTATACAGAATTTTTATAAAAAAATAAAAATCAAAATAGGCTGTCTCAAAAATATATGGACTTTTCGAGTTTTTTGCATTTAAATTCGAATTTTGGATCCGTTCCTTGGAATTATCTTGAAAACCGTATCAAGTAAGCTTCAAACTAGTGTTTGGAGAATGTGTGGCTGTAAAGAGAACCAATTCTGCTCCACGCTTTGCTTTAATTCCTGAATAGTAGAAAATTGACGACCATGAGCATATACATCTCGTGTAAGTACTTCCCTAAGGTTTTTAATTGGATTTAGGTCTGGGCTGATAGCTGGCCAGTCTATAACAGTTACTTGATTCTGCGTAAACCAAGCTGTTGTTGAATGGCAGATGTGAATCGACGCATTGTCCTCTTGGAATTTTCAGTTATCACTTCCAAAAATGTTTCCAAATGGAAGTAGATTGCTTTCAAAGACATTTTAATAATCTTTAGAGAACTGTTGGCCATTAAGAGAAGCAATATCCGTTGTTCCATTGAAACAAATCGCGCCCCACACCACGAGAGAATCCCCTCCTTGTCTTCGACTAATGAACTCCCGAGATTCTCGTTGCAGATCATACCGATGGTATGCCCAGCCATCAGGGCCATCCAAATTGGTTTTGTTTTCGTCGCTGAAGAAACACTTAACAATTCATCTTCCCAAGGCTTGTGTTTTTTAGTTCAAAGAACGCGTGCATTTCTATGGTGCACTTTCAACATAGATTCTGCGCACATTCTGCGATATTTATGAATTTTGCTTGCCCGTATGCAACGGTGAACAGTAGATCTCGTAATAAAAAAAGCTAAAGTCTTCGAAATTTCACGAACAAACTTCTTTTGGGTTGCAACTGCTCGAAAAATCTATCTGTCTTGTCGTATAGGGTTGCTTTTTTTGGTCGACCTGAACGTTGTTTTGCAATCGCATTGTCAATTTTTGATAAAATTTCATAAATTCCGGATCTGTTGCTCTTTATTTGTTTAGCAATATCAGAAATTTTAAAATTTGAGTCTTTAAACGCCAAATTTTAGCTATATCAGCAGCAGAGAATTGAACGTTGCGAGGCATTTCCCACTATTCGATAATTGAAGAATGAGCAGTGATTTTATATTTTGCAGCGGGTACTTCACATGTACAGAACGCAGAAAATGCATTTTTTTTTGATACGGTGGAAATAAAAGCAATTCTCTTCATTGTCCATATATTTTTGGGACAGCTTATTTTGAATTTAATTTTTTTACAAAAATTCTGTAAAACCTATACTGTATTACGTTGTTGCAACAAACATATATTATGATTCTATATGCTTATTATTTGTTTCGTGATTATGGCTTCGTATTTTGAGCTGCTATTTCAAAAAATCGCTTGTCCATATACTGATGAGACGCACTATATTATAATAGTTCAAGTCATCAACTGCCATAAACAAATACGGTCTGATCCCTTCGCCTTTCATATCATTTGCTGGGTTTTCCTGGGTGGCCATCCTCGCCTTTCATATGAAAGTTTGGCACAGATGTCATATACGATTTTTGAGATTTTTTTCCGACGCCAATTTGGGGAAAGCATCAACAGCATGAACAACAACATCCGGCTTACCATATCAAGGAAAATAACGGTACTTTGGCGCCAGTTAAGTACCCGCTGCGTATATGACATTGGCGTTAGAAAAAAATCGTGCCAATATGTGGCCATATATGACATCTGTGCCGAAAGTTTTCTATTTTGATTAAAAAAATCAAAAAATTTTTTTCGAATAGAACTACATAACGTGCTAAACCGTTAGCGAATTTCAATCGGATTTTCCTATTCTTTGGACGGATGAGAGGTTTAAGGACCAACACTATCCAAATGACGTCTTATGGTGTCCTTACTCACAGTGAGTCCATGTTTGGTGGCCATCTCATACATATTTTAGCAGCGTTCCTGTTTGGGTCAGCGACCGACTTCCTTTGGATCAAAGCATTTTGACTTGAGTTGTTTTTCTTAGGGCTCCTAATCTTGGTAGATCGCGCACACCTTTACAATTAATAATGATTGCAATAATAGGATAAAAATGCATTTTCTGGTGTATATTATGTAAAATATTTTAGTACTTGTGAAATAATAATGAGTGGAAACTCCATTAATTAAACAACATCATTAAGTTTCATTAATTCGAATTCACATTTCGTTTTGTTATTTTAAAAAAATTGATGGGTATTTTACAAATAAATATGACGTTACTTTTGCATTGAAAAAACACGTATAAATAACTAAAAATGTATCAATATATTTTTTCCTTGCTCATTTTCTGAAATGTGGCAACAGCATATTAAAAAATATTTTATATGAAATCTTTTCATTATTCTGCATTTAGATAACGGAATTATAAATTTAATAAAAATCTGTATACAAATATAATTAACAGAAAATTATTATTTTTTAAATTTCATTAAATATTTTATCATAGTTTGAAATGCATGTTCTCCAAATATTTAGGCTTTACTTCCATGGTGTTTCTCACCAGGGCGTTCCAAGCAAAGTTACTTTAATTGAAAACACCTGTATTTTTTTTTTAAACATATAAATTGAAATATGACTTACCATCTTCTCTAATAAGGTGTATCACTAACGTATCTTCGTCAGTATTTAAACTACCCATGGAAAACCACAGACAGAGATCACCTCCTTGCATAAAAAGTTCTTTCCAAGATTTAAGAAGTAATTTGGGTAGAAATCTGGTGCAAGAGTAGAATCCGTCGCCATTGGACTCTCCAACGGTTATAATAAAATTGTCTTCTTTGACATCTCCTCGTATACCAAGTGTAACGATGCGTATGTTAGAGTCGGCATTTAAGTTCAAAGCGCTGATTCCAAACCATCCCGATGAAGAATACAATCTACGTCCATCCGGATGAACCTCCATATACCAATCTCTATCACCGCAGCGAAAACGAGGACTTCTAATAACAGTGTTATGTTCTTGGGGCAGATCATAAAAGTTTGGTATTCGCCACAATCGATCATTCTCAGGAACTGTTACAACTTCTCCCACATCTTTTATAGCTTCCATTTCCAGTAAACAAAATAGAATCTATCTTATGTACCCGTTATTGTTTCACAGATGAGATAGTTATTTTTCCATTCAAACCTAAAAAAAATAATAATAATAAAAAAAATCTAACAACTACTAAAGTAATTACAGCAATATTTTTAATAATTCTATTGTTTTGACAATCATTAAAAAGAATCAGCAAAAAAAAAAAAAAATTACAGTAGAACCTCTTTTATCCGAAACTCTTTTAACCGAAATCTCGATTAACCGAAATCGATTTTTAAAACCCTTTTTTTTTTATAAACTATCATACTTCTTGTGTGCAAGCATTCCTTTCCGAACTACGAGTACATATAAATATTTTCGGTCCCCTGTCTTAGAGTTCTTTTGAATCTAACTTTAGCTCCCGTAAGCTGCGGAGTGGAACGAAGAAAACGAACAAATTAGCAATTCTGAAGCTTTTGAATATTTTGCAAAAGATTTGGCATGGCTGAGAGAAGCAGAAAGTCTGTGATATTTGTGAACTAGTAATAATATTAAAAAACTCAGTGATAGAGCTTCAAAGCAAAGGCAATCGAAACTGTGACAAACAGAACATTTTTACAAACCCTTGTGATATGCTAAAATATAAAAGGTGCTTAATTTCAAAATTAAAATTCAGATCATTTATTCGTGTTTCTATTTTGCTATTGCTTTATTTTTATGAAGCACTTGTTACCATAATAAGAAATATTGCATATATTTCCCCTTAATCCTAAAATTGAAGCATTCTCGATTATCCGAAAATTTCGATTTTCCGAAAGAGGGTCGGCCCCAATTACTTCGGATAATCGAGGTTCTACTGTAATTCAGTAAATTACGTTATCGATCTAAAATAGTTAACACTAGAACTCTGGGAAATTTTGTTCACGTTAAAAAAAAAAAAAAAAAAAAAAAAAAAAAAATAGTTGACACCAGAATTTTTATTTATAACATTTTAACATATTTGTTTAAATTATTTTTATGCAGTATATATTTAACTTATTTTATAAAGAAATTTCTGGTTCGAATCGACATCTGTTCATTTGGTACGGGTCAAAGTGACCCGTCATTCCGGTTCTAGTTTAAATGCAACACATTTAAAATGAAATAAAGATTATCAATATCCGTAGCTTAACATGTTTGCTCGTTACAACTGAAAATAGTGAATGATACAAAACAAATAGGTGTTGCTATCCAACGTACAATTTATTCACAAGTTTAACATAAAACTCTACGTTTCGGTTTAATCTTTAAAACCTTCATCAGGAGAAAAATTTTCTAAAATATAAATCGACAACAAACTCTTTACATGCTACATTTTGAAATCAATTCAAAATACAAAACTTTCTAACGGAAACCTCTTACTCCCAAATAAACAGTTCAGTGGCGCCATCTTTTAACCAAAGATGCAAACGAAGAAAGAAATGCTGAAAAAAGTGGAATTTTCATTGACTTTTCAAAATTGAAAGCCATATTTCTGGGATGTGAAAGGAAACATTATCATTACACACTTCATGGTTTCTTAGACGAATTTCTAAAGATTCACGAATAATAGCATTGCGCGGAATAACTTGCTTGGAAATAACTTTAGCATGGTCAAAGTCTATAAATGAAATGAGTCCTTTATGGTAGCTTCTTGAGAGTGCTGTAGAAAATTTACGTAACTTCAAATCGTTTTTATGTTCTTGCAATCTTCCGAAAAATCGACGTTTAGTCATACCAATATAGGAAGAGGTGGTCCCATCTGTAAATTTAAAGGGAATTTCATACACTCCAGAAAAAGATGAAAAAGGAATTGGATCTATTTTTTTACACATAAGATTAAACAATGTCATAGAATTAGAGGCAACAAGTTGAATGTTGAATTTCATGAAAGACTTTTTTAACTTTTCAAATAAGATAGGAAAATATGGAACCTTTCGGTAAACTTGATTAACTTTGGGGGAGGGGGGATTAACGGAAACTTTATACTTATCAACCAATTTATAGATAAGGCTTGAATTAAAACCATGACATAATCCAATATTAACGATGAAATTGATTTCATCATCCAAAAATTCATCGGAACAAACAAGTAATGCACGCTGGATAAATGACCTAAATGCTGCAATCTTATAATTCCATGGGGCAGCTGCAGTGACAGGAATAACATTGTTTAATTTCATAGATTTCCGGAAAATTTTCCGTTTTAAACAATTGTTTTCTTTAATAAGGAGAACATCAAGAAAAGGAAGCGAGTTATTGTTTTCTAACTCCATCGTGAACTTAATATTGTTATCAAGTTGGTTAATTTCGTCAAAAAAATTTTCTAAGGATTGTTTCCCTTCTTCCCAGATAATAAAAATGTCATCGACATACCGTAACCATAATGAAGGTATAGGAAAATGCTTCTTAAAGATGAGTTCTTCTAAAGGACGCAATTTGAATTCTGCCAGAATACTAGAAATAGGTGAACCCATAGGAGCTCCTTTCTGCTGTTTAAAATATTTATCTTTAAAAATAAATACATTACTTTCCTTAATTAAGTTTAAGCCCGACTTAATTGAAAATTTCATATTATCACTTAAATGAGGTAACCCATCAATGGATAAGCCTATGGAAAGAATAACTTCTTCCACATCGATGGATGGAAACAATGACACAATGTCAAAACTTGCCAAAATTGCATTATTAGGAAGATTAAAATCCTTAATTCGATTAATGAATTCCAACGTAGAAGAGATAGAAAAAGTTGAAGAGGGGAGAATACTTTTAAGAAAAAATGCAAATGCTTTTTCAACAAAATATAACGGCCCTTGGCATCGAGAAACAATAGGACGAAATGGAAAACCAAGAAAACCAAAAGAATGTTTCTCGATGCCAAGGGCCGTTATATTTTGTTGAAAAAGCATTTGCATTTTTTCTTAAAAGTATTCTCCCCTCTTCAACTTTTTCTATCTCTTCTACGTTGGAATTCATTAATCGAATTAAGGATTTTAATCTTCCTAATAATGCAATTTTGGCAAGTTTTGACATTGTGTCATTGTTTCCATCCATCGATGTGGAAGAAGTTATTCTTTCCATAGGCTTATCCATTGATGGGTTACCTCATTTAAGTGATAATATGAAATTTTCAATTAAGTCGGGCTTAAACTTAATTAAGGAAAGTAATGTATTTATTTTTAAAGATAAATATTTTAAACAGCAGAAAGGAGCTCCTATGGGTTCACCTATTTCTAGTATTCTGGCAGAATTCAAATTGCGTCCTTTAGAAGAACTCATCTTTAAGAAGCATTTTCCTATACCTTCATTATGGTTACGGTATGTCGACGACATTTTTATTATCTGGGAAGAAGGGAAACAATCCTTAGAAATTTTTTTTGACGAAATTAACCAACTTGATAACAATATTAAGTTCACGATGGAGTTAGAAAACAATAACTCGCTTCCTTTTCTTGATGTTCTCCTTATTAAAGAAAACAATTGTTTAAAACGGAAAATTTTCCGGAAATCTATGAAATTAAACAATGTTATTCCTGTCACTGCAGCTGCCCCATGGAATTATAAGATTGCAGCATTTAGGTCATTTATCCAGCGTGCATTACTTGTTTGTTCCGATGAATTTTTGGATGATGAAATCAATTTCATCGTTAATATTGGATTATGTCATGGTTTTAATTCAAGCCTTTTCTATAAATTGGTTGATAAGTATAAAGTTTCCGTTAATCCCCCCTCCCCCAAAGTTAATCAAGTTTACCGAAAGGTTCCATATTTTCCTATCTTATTTGAAAAGTTAAAAAAGTCTTTCATGAAATTCAACATTCAACTTGTTGCCTCTAATTCTATGACATTGTTTAATCTTATGTGTAAAAAAATAGATCCAATTCCTTTTTCATCTTTTTCTGGAGTGTATGAAATTCCCTTTAAATTTACAGATGGGACCACCTCTTCCTATATTGGTATGACTAAACGTCGATTTTTCGGAAGATTGCAAGAACATAAAAACGATTTGAAGTTACGTAAATTTTCTACAGCACTCTCAAGAAGCTACCATAAAGGACTCATTTCATTTATAGACTTTGACCATGCTAAAGTTATTTCCAAGCAAGTTATTCCGCGCAATGCTATTATTCGTGAATCTTTAGAAATTCGTCTAAGAAACCATGAAGTGTGTAATGATAATGTTTCCTTTCACATCCCAGAAATATGGCTTTCAATTTTGAAAAGTCAATGAAAATTCCACTTTTTTCAGCATTTCTTTCTTCGTTTGCATCTTTGGTTAAAAGATGGCGCCACTGAACTGTTTATTTGGGAGTAAGAGGTTTCCGTTAGAAAGTTTTGTATTTTGAATTGATTTCAAAATGTAGCATGTAAAGAGTTTGTTGTCGATTTATATTTTAGAAAATTTTTCTCCTGATGAAGGTTTTAAAGATTAAACCGAAACGTAGAGTTTTATGTTAAACTTGTGAATAAATTGTACGTTGGATAGCAACACCTATTTGTTTTGTATCGATATTACAACGTAAAGTCCTTTATTATTAATAGTGAATGATATTAACATTATCTTCAGGTTATTATTGAAATATAATTTTAACATTTTATACGGAGATATTTTCGTATAAAAACTGATAATTATTTTGAAAACTATGGAAACAAATTCCGTTACAATTATCTTTAACCTATTATTTAAACCTGTTATTTCTTATCTGTGATTCACTTCTGATCGATACATCATTGTTTTAGGTCTGTAAAAAAAAAAAAAAAAAAAAAAAAAAAGGCGCAGTGCTAGCGCCGTATTTTGATGTTGAATTTCGATCTGCGCTGAGAGCGAGAGTAGTAGAATAATTTTGTAGGGAAACGGCCGAAGTGTCTGTCCACGCCTTCTAAATTTATACTTTAAAATAAATACAGGGTGCAATATCTTATCTATCGCCGACCTTTAATTTCTCAGCCGTTCGTCGTATACGTATAGTTCCAATTACAAAAAAGTTTCAAATGAGGTAAATATTCATGTTGTGGCATTATTTAAAGTAAAAAATCAATTTCATAAAAATTCCGAAATCTAACTTTTTATACGGTCCCCCAGTCCCTATAGTTATATTTAGTAAAAGTTTACACATATTATAACACATATAACACAAAAGGTTTGACATCTGTACTACAAAAATTGATGCAGTTATTAAATTTCAAAATTTGAGATTTTTGCACATGATTTTGTCTTTCATTGAGGGATCGGTTAAAAGATGAATTAAAGTAATTCGAGATCAAAATCAGGGTGCTATGTCCTTTTTACGGCAAAACCAACTTTAGCCGGCATCGCCAAATCGGGTATCACTACTTCTATGAGACTACTTTTATGGTTTATCTCAAGCAGCGCATTATCTTTGATAGTCGCACAGTTTGCACACCTGCTATGCTCTAACGTGTCCAGGACTCAGTACTGTCACGCATTCAGTTGTGCATTGCCACCAATGGAGAACACTTTGAGCAGTATATCTAGTAGTTTCTGGCGTTTTATGTCTTCATTTTTTATAGTAGACCGTTTTCTGATATTATAAATTGATATTTATTTTTCTGTTTTATTTCAATATTTCAGTTTTCGCTTTGTATACGGCCCCAAAAAGTTAGCTCAAAATTTTAGATGAAATAACCCTCTATGGCGAACCTAAGACACGCGTGCCATTTTTGGCACGCAAAAGAATAATTTTGGCACGGCATTGCTGTGACTCTGTATCAAAATAAAGTGGGATGACACAAAAACGCGATTGGTCGATCTCTTCTAAATTCGATCAAATGATTTTAATTGCAGCATATAATATTCCAATCTAATTAATTATGGTCTCAATTTTTTTTTCAAACAAAGACGATATTTGAAAACTATCTATAAGAATTGATTATTATTAAATGCCGATGGTAAAGTTGTGGCAGCTTGGAATTTATTTCAGAGCTATTCAAAGAAACTGGCGTTTACTATTTTAACAGGTTTTCTGCCTATCTGTACTTTCGAGTCACTCGCTGTTTTCACAAATGAATAATATCAAAACTCAAACTGAAAGCTCTTGTCAGATAAATCTGGTTCGGTTTGTATTAAAATTAACCTGATATTAAGATGCAAGAACAGAAATCAAATTACATCGCATTAATTGCCGAAACGTCAGTGAAGGCTTACTGTGGAGACACGAAAAGTTTTGGTTTCTGTTAGTCTGTCTGTCTGTTAGTCTGTCTGTCTGTTCCGCGATAACTGCCGCAAAAAGCATCCGATCGGCTTGAAATTCACTGGGCATGTTGATGAGGTACCCGGACTTAGCTGTATAGTTTTTGGTTAAATTTGGTTCATTCGTTCGGGAAATATGGAACATTTTATTTTGCTCTATAATGCTTTTCAATGGCAAGTCAGACGATTTTCATATTTTCATTTGTTGAAAAAAATAGCTCATATGAAAAATGGATTTAAATGGTAAATTTTTGATGCTGAAATTTTTAAATAACATTATTAAATTATTCCAATAATTTATGTCAATATATTTGCGAGATTTTTTTAATTAGGTTTATAATATTGGGGGGAATTTTATGCATGTTTTCCAATAATATAAAGGATTTTGTTTTATCAATTTGACATAATGCATATTTCATTTTTTCCTTTTCTTTCTCTGTTGCCTAGCAACGTATTTGGTCCTAATAATATTAGTATAATTGCGTGTATAATGCTTGAGTAAAGCCAACGTCAAAACAGATGAATTAATGCATTTGTATCTTTGCATATAGAAGGATTTTAGCCCAGAAATAAAAATAGGCAATATTTCTTTTATTTTATTTATTTTATTGAAATATTTTGCTTAAAAATACAAAAGTTCATTATTTTCATAGAGAATAACTTAACATTTTCCCATAACATTTACCAATATTTCTTTAACTGTTGCCAAGAAAATCAAAACCCGGAATAATATTTTCTTTTAAACAATTTTCAATTGAAATGTTTTGTCGTGAAACAGGAAAATGAAAAATAAAATTAAGAATAGAAAAATTAATATGGCGGCATATTGGAAATAAAAAGAAAACTCTCGAGTATTTCTTAATATAACAAGATGAAAAGTTTTGAGTAAGTACGCATAGCAGGTGAATTAGACGTCATTTATCGAAAACAAAGATGCTGGAATAAAAAGATCTTGGGTAAAATAAAATTAACTATTATTCACGGAGGAAAGAGATAGATGGAGATGCAGTATGCCGTAAAAACAGTTTACAATACGATGTGCGTTATCGCTCAGATTTAAATGCCCTCATTCGGCCCAAACAAAACAAGCACGTGGAACAGGGACCAAATTCTTTGACTTCATCCGTTTATTTTTTTTATTTTATTTTTTTTTTTTTTTTAAGCACGTCGTTGTGTTGTGCCGAATGTAGCGGATTTTAGGGTTACATTTTTGGCGTCACTTCAAGATTTATTGTCTGTGTACGATTAACATGAATATTTCATTTAAAATTTAAATTTTATTAATTTATAAAAAAAAACTTATGCTTATCCTTATAAACCACAGCGTAAAAAAAAAATCTAAGATATACTATAACCATTCGCACAATCAATAAAAAATTACGAATGTAAATTTAAATAGACTACGGGGGGTTCAGGGGGGCAGAGCCCCCCTGAAGAAATGCAATTTTTGATTTAAAAAGTTACCAGAATAAGTAGCTCATCAGAATTTCAGAACATCAATGTACAATCACTTGTTTAACACTTTTAATTTCTGAAACTTTACGAAGTATCTTGTATGCTCATAAATATTTATGTAATTTGAAAACTTTAAAAAGCGATTTGTAGGAAGTTGAATATTATGCAAAGAGTGTTAAAAAACAATGACTTGCAAAGATGACGTTGGGGCTCCTGATCTGCAGATTTACTAGTTAATTTTTTATTTCTAAAATTTATTTGTTGCCATAATTGCCGAAACGTCAGTGAAGGCTTACTGTGGAGACACGAAATGTTTTGATTTCCGTTTGTCTGTCTGTCTGTTCCGCAATAACTGTCGCAAAAAGCATCCGATCGGCTTAAAATTAATTGGGTATGTTGATGAGGTACTCGGACTTAGCTGTATAGTTTTTGGTTACATTTGGTTCATTCGTTCGGGAAATATAGAACATTTTATTTTGCTCTGTAATGCTTTTCAATGGCAAGTCAGACGATTTTCAAATTTTCATTTGTTGAAAGAAATGGCTCATATTAAAAATGGATTTAAATGGTAAATTTTGGATGCTGAAATTTTTAAATAAGATTATTAAATTATTCCAATTAGTTTGAAATTATGTCAATATATTTGCGAGATTTTTTAAATTAGGTTTATAACTTTTGGGGGAACTTTATGCATGTTTTCCAATAATATAAAGCATTTTATTTTATCAATTTGACATAATACATATTTCATTTTTAGGTGCGTTCGTAATTATATAAATACGTAGCACCTATAGTCGTCGTTCAGTCCGTCCGTCCGTCCGTCTGTCCGTCCGTCCGTCTGTCCGCATGTAACAGAGCAAAAACTACCCAACCGAATGGTCTGAAATTTCAAATATATGATTGTTGCAAAATTTTGTCGAGCCATTTCAAATTTTATGAAAATCGGATGTATAGTTTAATTACAGGGACAGTCAAAAGTTTTTCTTTACATTACGGCCAATGGAAAAAATTATTGCAAGTGCATTTTAATGATATTACAGCCTTCCGAATGGTCTGAAATTTTAAAGATATAATTGTTGCAAAGTTTTGTTGAGCTATTTCAAATTTTAGGAAAATCGGATCTATAGTTTAATTACAGGGACAGTCAAAAGTGTTCCGTTACATTACGGGGAATGGGAAAAAATTATTGGAAGTGCATTTTAATGATGTATCAGACTATGCGCTTTATGAAGTGCAAAAAAGTATACATTCAGTACAATATGGGGTGCAAAAAATAATTATAAAACTAGTTATAGTACGAACGCACCTCATTTGCCACGTTTGACGAGCAATTTCCAACTTGTTTACCTTTTATTTCATTTGCCTAGCAACGTATTTGGTCTTAATATTAGTATAAATGCGTCTATAATGTTTCAGCAAAGCCAACGTCAAAACAGATGAATTAATGCATTTGTATTTTTGCATATAGATGGATTTTAGCCCCAGAAATAAAAATAGGCAATATTTTATTTATTTTATTCAAATATTTTGCTGAAAAATACAAAAGTTCATTATTTTCATAGAGAATAATGTGACATTTTTTCATAAAATTTATCAATGTTTCTTTAATCGTTGCCAAGAAAATCAAAACCCTGAATAATATTTTCTCTTAAACAATTTTCAATTGAAAGATTTTGACGTGAAACAGGAAAATGAAAAAAAAAAATTAAGAATAAAAAAATTAATATGGCGACATATTGGGAATAAAAAGAAAACTCAAGTATTTCTTAATATAACAAGATGAAAGGTTTTGAGTAAGTACGAATAGCAGGTGAATTAGACATCATTTATCAAAAAAAAAAAAAAAAAAAAAAAAAAAGATGTTGGAATAAAAAGATCTTGGCTAAAATAAAATTAACTATTATTCACGGAGGAAAGAGATAGATGGAGATGCAGTGTGCCGTAAAAACCGTTTGCAATAATGATGTGCGTTATCGCTCAAATTTAAATGCCCTCATTCGACCCAAACAAAACAAGCACGTGGAACAGGGACCGAATTCTTTGACTTCATCCGTGCATTTTTTCTGTAAAATGAAAATGATCTGCTTATATTTAAGCATTCTAAAGTAGCATTTCAATGTATTATGAATTAAAAACTGTATTACTAAAAATATTTTTCTTTTCTTTCTTTCTTTTTTTAAGCACGCCGTTGTGTTTGGGTCGAATGTAGCGGATTTTAAGGTTACATTTTTGGCGTCACTTCAAGATTTATTGTTTGCGTACGGTTAACATGAGGATTTTATTTTAAATTTTAAATTTATTAATTTATAAAAAAAAACTTATGCTTATCCTTATAAATCACAGCGTAAAAAAAAAAATCTATGAAATACTATAACCATCCGCACAATCAATAAAAAATTATGAATGTAAATTTAAATAGACTACGGGGGGTTGAGGGGTGCAGAGCCCCCCTGAAGAAATGTAATTTTTGATTTAAAAAGTTACCAGAATAAGCAGCTCATCAGAATTTCAGAACATCAGTGTATAACCACTTGTTTAACACATTTAATTTCTGAAACTTTACGAAGTATTTTGTATTTTTATAAATATTTATGTAATTTGAAAACTTTAAAAAGCGATTTGTAGGAAGATGAATATTACGCAATGAGTGTTAAAAAACAATGACTTGCAAAGATGACGTTGAGGCTCCTGATCTGCAGATTTACTAGTTATTATAGTGCAATACCTAACTATATGTTCCTCATGTTTTTTAAATCTTAATAGAAAATTTTAGGTAATTTTAAATTATTATTTTTCCACCTTCTGTTTTTACTTTCTTCTATCTTTACAAGAAGAAAATATTGGATTCGTGAAAATTTTCGAATTCCGGTTTTCGACGGATTTACACGTTTTAGAGGTCAGAGAACCCGAAAAACATGTTTTTACAAAATGTCTGTCTGTGAGTCTGTCTGTCTGTCTGTGACACAAATTTTGTGGGCGCTCTATCTCAAGAACTAATGCACGGAATTTAACAAAAATTCATATTCAGTTAGTCCCTGATACAAATTGATGCTGATTAGTTTTTGGTGCAAATCGCTCAACAGGTGGCGCTGCTATGCTGCATTTTATATGATTTCCGAAATGGCTCTATCTCAAGAACTAATGCACGGATTTTTATGAAACTTCAGATTCAGTTAGTCCTTGATATGACTTGATGCTGATTAGATGTTGGTGTGAATCGCTCAACAGATGGCGCTTCTATGCTGCATTTTTATGATTTCTGCAATGGCTCTATCTCAAGAACTAATGCACGGATTTTCATGAAACTTCAGATTCAGTTAGTCCTTGATATGACTTGATGCTGATTACGTGTTGGTGCAAATCGCTCAACAGGTGGCGCTGCCATGCTACATTGTTTACGATTTCCGCAATGGCTCTATCTCAAGAACTAATGCACGGATTTTCATCAAACTTCAGATTTAGTTAGTCCTTGATACGACTTAATGCGGATTACGTGTTGGTGTAAATCTCTCAACAGGTGGCGCTGCTGTGCTGCATTTTGTACGATTCCCGCAATAGCTCTATCTCAAAGACTAATGCACGGATTTTCATCTAACTTCAGATTTAGTTAGATGTTAACACAAGTTGTTGCTGATTAGATTTTGGTGTTAATCGTCTAATAGGTGGCACCGCTATGCTGGCATTTTCATGATTTTTGCAATAACTCTATCTCAAAAACTAATGCACAGATTTTCCTCAAACTTCAGATTCAGTTAGACTTTGACGTAAGTGGTTGCTTGGTAATTTTGTTTAACATAGGTTTTGGTGTAAAGCACCCAATAGGTGGCGCTGCTAGGCTGAATTTTGCTGGATTTACACGATTTCGGAGATAGCCATATCTCAAGAACTAATGCACGGAATTTCATATCTATAAAATCCTCATGATGGGCATAGATTGCCGTTTAATTTTGGTAGTGTGATAGCAAATTTTCAATTATTAACATGCTTGAGATAGAAGAAAGTTTTGGGATTGGTATATCCGACTAGTTTAGTTGGCACGTCATGGTCATGTAAAATATTTTTTGTCCAAATTTGGCACGCGTCAACAAAAAGATTCGCCACCCTGCTCTATGGTGATACCCCAGTTTGGCGATACAGGCAAAAGGTGGTTTCGCTGTAAAAAGGACAAGCACCCTGATTTTGATCTCGAATTACTTTAATTCATCTTTTAAATGATCCCTCAATGAAATAGAAAATCATGTGCAAAAATCTCAAATTTTGAAATTTAATAATTGTGTCAATTTTTGTAGTACAGATGTCAAACTTTTTGTGTTATATGTGTTATGATGTGTGTACACTTTTACTAAATATAACTATAGGGACTGGGGGACCGTATAAAAAGTTAGATTTCGGAATTTTTATGAAATTGATTTTTTACTTTAAATAATGCCACAGCATGAATATTTACTTCATTTGAAACGTTTTCGTAATTGGAACTATATGTCTACGACCAACGGTTGAGAAATTAAAGGTCGGCGATAGATAACATATTGCACCCTATATACAGTCAGCTATGGATCTTATTCTTTATGACTCATTACAAAGAAACACTATAGTGATAAAACATAAGTGGTCTGTAGAGCGGAAGTGGTAAAATTTGCTAACATGGATTAAAAATTAAAAAAAAAAATCTTTCACGACGATGCCTTTCTTCGAATAAAGTAGGACTTAATTTTTCTTTAACTACATGGCTACCGAATTTTGAACTATATTAAGTTTAAGGTGTAAAATAACGAGATTAATTGGTGAACTTAATTAAAAAGATTTTGATGAATCCTCTTTAGAACTTTTAAATATTAGATGCGAACACTTTAACATTGAAATGAAAGAAGTTTTCGATTTGTAATGAGGATGAATTCGAAAAACACTTCGAGGAATATCATCAATGGAAATAGAACAAAAACAAAAACGCATTCTTAATGAATTAAAACCAAGACAAGAAAGTATTGTAATGGAAGTTCGTTTTCCCACAATAAATCTATCATCTTTTAGTGGAAATGTACTAGATTAGATATATTTTAGTGGTCTTTTTAAGTCTAATGTTTAAAATAATAGTGCAATTTCATGTACTCATGTCATAAGCTTCGCGTACTCCAAAAATCGCGTCACTCCAAAGCTGCCAAAGTTATCCAATCTATAAAGATTTCGGATTTAAACAGCGTGGGTCTTTATTAGAGGTTCAATTTAACATTGAACCGAAAGAAGCTTTCGATGTGTATAGAGGATGAATTCGATAAATATTTTGAGGAACAATCATCAATGGAAAAAGATTTAGATTCTTAATAAATTAAAACCAAAACCAGAAAGTATTATAATGGAAGTTCGACCTCCCACAATAAATTTATCCTCTTTTAGTGGAAATGTACGAGATTGAATATATTTTATGGATGTTTTTAAGTCTAATGTTTAAAATAATAGTGCATTGTTATGTGCTCATAAGCTGTCTTACTTGAAAAAATCGCTTCACTCCAAAGCTGCCAAAGCTATCCAATCTATAAAGATTTTGGATTTATAAAGCGTGCATCTTTATTATACGTTCAATTTAACATTCAACCGAAAGAAGCTTCCGATGTGTAATGAGGATGAATTCGATAAATATTTTGAGGAACAATCATCAATGGAAAAAGATTTAGATTCTTAATGAATTAAAACCAAAACCAGAAAGGTGTTTATTTTTCATGTTGAAACAAAAAGATTGCAAATAGACGCTCGACTGACATTAGCCTAAGGTGGCGCTACTGTGCACGTTGGAAGGAGACAGCTTAGTGCGCATGCTTGAATTTTTTCCTCGCTTTCCAGTAAGTCAGTCGTTGCCTGCTGGTCGCCGAGTGAGGTGCTCACTCGTGTTCGTCTATATGTTCGTTTCGTTGCTGTGTATTCGTCGGATTTTGATTTGTCTCAAGATGATTGAGCAAAGGTACTGTATCAAATTTTGCTAAAGATGGTGATTCTCAAAGGGAAACCATTCATAAGATCCATCAGGTGTTGTAAGATTCATCATTGCTCCAGCTTATTCATCACACCTGATTCAGACTTTCTTGGTGGAACATGGAACTCTAGTCGTTCCCTTACTTCCTTACTATCCAGACATAGCTTCTTGCGACTTCTGGTTGTTTCCAAATTTGAAGGCGCCACTGAAAGGATGTCGTTTTGAAAGTTGAGATGAGATATGCAGAACGCGATAGTGGAGTTGAACACCATTCTAAAAGAAGCCTTCCAGGAGTGTTTTCGGTAGCAGAAGGAACGATGGCCTAAATATGTGGAGGCGCAAGCGGTCTATTTTGAATGTGATAAGAGTTCCAATCCCGTCAAGTAACTTATATATTGTTTTTCGGCCAAAGGTAAGATACTTTTCAGACAGGCCACGTATACACTGTAGCAAAAAATGAATGGATCCCACAAAACTGTGATTTGAACATTAACAAAGAAAAGACTTACTGCCAAAATTAAAAGAATAAACGAAGTTTCTAAAAAGACAAGCTAGAACACTGCAAGTATCTAAATCCCTAGTAAACAACATAGATCCTAAGGGTAACCTTCAACAACGGATCAATAGTACGGTATCTAAATTTAGCGGGTAAAACTCGAAAATATTTAAATGTGTTAAGTGTTAGAGCAATGAATTCCACGGTTTGCATAAGTGCCGAGAATTCTTAAATCTTTTGGCAAGTTCTAGATAAGAATTCGTGAAGAAAAATAATATTTGTTTTAATCCTTCTTAGCACGCGCTGTATCTCTTAGACACCACTGACTTCACTAGATAAATACCTATATATTTTATACCATTTAATGGTTTTGTTACTTATTTTTTAAAATACTAGGGGGCTCCGACCCCTACGAGCTGCGCTCGCCAAACCCTGTTCAGACACTGCAAACTCTAAAAGCACGCTAATTTGGTCGGCTTTAAAAAAAATTTGGAAGGCTAAATTATAATAACAAAAAAAAAAAAAAAAAAAAAAAAAAGTGGCGAGAGTTAACGGGCTGCTTTCGCCTTTGATTAAATCAAATCAGTGAAAATTTTGAAAATAAGCTAATATAAAATAAATTAAGTAAACAGAATCTTTGTCTCCCGGTATTTCTTAACAAAGCTACAAGAAAGTTCTTTTAAATGAGACATTTTAAATGAATCGTTTTAAACCTGACGTAATTTTCACCGAAGTTTTCGTTTTCTTTTTAATATTTACGTGAAAACACTTTTGTTGTTAGAAAGGAAATATTACTTGCGCTTCTTAGAATAATTCACAACAATAGTTTAAAAGATTATCTCAAAATATGAAATAAATGTCTCGCGCAAATATATTTTTAAATTTAAACTGTTTGGCAATATTATTATTTGGCCATTTTAAATATGGCGTAATTTCCTCTATTTTTGACTTTTAACGCATATTCTTTGATTTATTATTTTACAATTTTCTTTCTCTTTTAAAATTCACATGTAATTACAGTTTTTATGACTTAATTTTCTATATTTTTCTGCTTTTAAAACGTAATCATTTAATTCTAATTTGAAAGTTTTTTTCTGTTCATAATAGTCACGTGTAAATAAATTTTTAATTTGAAGGAAATATTATTCTTTGAGCTGTTTTAAAAATTGGAAACAATTTAAAATAATACCCTTTTCTAAAAGGTGAATGATGAAATTTTGAATATGAAATGGAAATAAATCCTCAAAAAATAAATAAAATTAAAGATATATAAAATTAAAAATATATATGTAGTCTGCACACCGCGAACCTCTAATGTATAAAATGATCTAAAAAATATTAAATTCCTATGTATAGTTTTTGCTCCTATTAAACTTTTTTAATGGAACGATTTTGACCAAGTTTAACATTAAATATCTCTTAAAATAATTATTCGATTTGAAAACTGTCCACATCAGCGTGCTTATCAAACATTTCTCTAAAATAACACCGATTTTCATACTTTTGTATACAGTAGTTTTCTTAATATTAGCGAAGAAAGACCCACCCCCGGTCACAAAATATTAAAAAACAGCAGCGGTGACAGCATTAGTTACTTAGAATAGAGATATAATTTAAAAACTATTTATGTTACCTGTCTTTTATTTAAAGATTCATTTAAAAAAATGCATGAGAAAACAAGAAATAAAAATCATGCATCAAGTATAGATCATGAAACACTTTCCAACACATTCAGAATAATGTAACAAAACTTCAACGTTTAATAAGTTGAAATAAGATGTCAATTGAACCATCTGGAAACGAACACATTTTAACCCAATTTCAGCAACACACATCAACAGTCAGAAAATTATTCGAATTCTTTGATCAGCCCTGTATATGATATATAGATTTATACCTATAAAATACATGCATGCAAAATTTTACTTTAGTTAGGAAATACATACCACAGTTGAAAATTCCCCTTCAGCAATATCCGCTAAATAGGAGAATGATTCTTTTGTAAAGTTGCCCTGTATATCAGGTTTAGAATTTATACAAAACGAGTAACATACAAAAAATTCGTTAAATTTAAAAGCGTATACCGAAACTTAAAACAAACATCCAACAATTATTGCTCAAAGACTAACAGATTTTTTTTGTGTGTCCCTGTAAATAAACGATAAATACTATGAATGTTCTATTCCATAGTAATAATCTTGTAGTAAAACTCAGTGATTTATATAAATTTCAATATATTTTAAATTGCGTAATGCCATTAGTATACGCTGCAAACGAGTGTTCCCCATTGACCATAATGTAACCGAATTCTTTTGAGTGTCCCTGTAAATTAAATATTAATGCTACACTCTTCATATTCGATACCGAAAATGCCAAGGTAAGCATCATTAACATTTATCAATTGCAAAAAAATCCGAACATATTTATGCGAGTTAGGGCGCGGACAGACAGACGGCCAGACAAACCGAATTCATAAAAAATTTTCAACTTTGTTGGAAAGTGTTAAAAATATATAGACACATAAAACTTAATAGGTGTCTGTCAGATGCCACGCGCGCCAGGGCATGATGTTACTACGCGCCAGCTAGCAAGAGTTAATTGCTATAAAAATCATTCGATTAGAAATTGTAGATATACCTTTGCTGAGTAGATCTATAAAGTTAGACCTTGTCTAAAATGCTCCAGATAATACTCGATCTTATTACGTTTGGAGAATGAAATCCAAAATCAAAACAACAACAGAAAAAATAATTCTCATTCGAAGCCCAAGGGCCACGATTATGAAATCCAAAATCAATGACAAAATGTGGTGCATTCAAGTCTATACTATAATGCTGGAACATTTCACTCTAATGAAGGAATATGTAGGCTAATGTCACACGACCGGCAATTTTGACGCTCACGTTTTCCGCATGAAAAGAGTCACCTAGTGATGGACGATTTCGATTTTTTAAACCGATTTAATCGATACTACGGCGAATTCGATTTAATCGATTCTATAATTTTTTTAAGCGATGTCTCTAAAGGTAACGTCATTTTCATTCTCCTTAAAAAGTTGAAGGTAAAGTAGTCGGATGTGCCAATACCAAAACTTTCTTCTATCTCAAACATGTTAAAACTTCGAAATTCGCTATCACAGTGTCAAATTTAAATGATAACCCATCATGAGGATTCAAAAAGTACAGGTTCGTTGAAATATGTGCATTTACAAAAATGCATTTTCCAAACAAATAATTGAATTTCGGCCCACACCCTCTTAGATGTCTGCAACAGAAATTCCCAATTCAAAGAGCATAAAAGCGAAACCTGTTGGGCAGTATACATCCAAGCCTAATAAAGATCTATTTATGTGATAGTGTAACAGTATATGAAGTTTGAATTAATACCATGCGTTAGTTTTTAGATATAACTATCACGAATATCGTGTAAAATTCAGTATAGCAGCACAGCCTGTTACATGATTTACACGAAACCTAATCAGGAATAACTTATGTTAATGTCTAACAGAATATTAGGTTTGATGAATTTCCGTTCATTAGTTCTTGAGATATTCTCGCTAACATCGTGTAAACCCTGAAAAACAGTGTTGAATTTAGGGGGTGATACTGGAGGACATCCCCCCCGGAACATTGAAATGTACCCCCAGGAAGATTTGAGATTTTTTGCTTAATGGAAAAATGTCTCCCCCCTCCCCAAGGAAATCTAGAATGTCTCTCTACAGAACCGCAGAAATTCCTCCTGGAGAAAAACGTTTGAATTAAATTTTCTGAAAACAGCGGCATAGCACTGCAACCTGTTATATGATTTGCATGAAAACCTAATCAGGAACAACATATGATGGTGTCTAACGGAATATTAAATTTGTTGAAATTTCGTTCATTAGTTCTTGAGATAAAATCCCTAAAATTGTGTAAATCCGTGTTAAATTCAGGGGATGGCCCGGGGGTGTGACATTACCCCCCCCCCCAAACATTGAAATGTCCCCCCTAAAAGGTTTGAGATTTTATTCTTAATGTACAAAAGTCCAATCCCCCCCCCCTCCTCTGAAGTCTAAAATGCCCCTCGCAGGAACCACAGAAAAACCTCCCGGAGAAAATAGACCATAGTTATTGTTTCTTCCAACCATCTCGTGTAACATATCGTTGGGAAACTTTTAATGTCCTCTTTTATTTTCTGTCCCTCCCGGTTTATTATGTTAAGGAGCTGACATGATTAGATTTGGAGGTTTATTGGTTAAGTATAAAGGGGGGGGGGGGGAGGGACGACGGCTAGTCGAGGCTATGGAGGCTTTTTAGATAAATGGGTTTTTCATGCAAAAGTATTCGATTTGCTTGAGATTTGATATATCGGTTTATTCCGATATGGAGCTTCCTTCATTAGATTTGGAGGTTCATTAGTTAAGTATAAAAGGGGGAAAAGGCGACAAGTCCCCTCCCCTTAATTTAGATAAATGGGTTTTCATGCAGAATGATCCAATTTACTTTAATTTTTTTTTTCTTGGTTCATTCTGATAACGAGATCTCCTGATTAGATTTGAAGGTTCATTGGCTAGGTATAAAGGTGGAAATGGGGGAGCTTATACCCCCCTTAATTTAGTGAAGTGGTTTTTTCATGCTGAATTACCTGATTTGCTTCAACTTTGGTTTTATTATGTTAGTTAACTAACTCCAGTTTATTATGTTAAGGATCTTCCCTGATTAAAGTTAAGCGATTAGTTAAGTATAAAGGGGGGAAAGGGGCTAGACCCCTCTTCATTTAGATAAATGATTTTTCATACAGATTTATTCGATTTGCTCCAAATTTGGTATACTGGTTTATTATGTTAAGGAGGTGCCTTGATTAAATTTGGAGGTTTATTGGTTAAGTATAAAGGGGGCGGGGGCTAGTCCCCCACCTTTAATTTAGATAAATGGGTTTTTCGTGCAGAATTATTCGATTTGCTTCAAATTTGATATACCGGTTTAATTCGATATAGCACTTCCTTTATTAGATTTGGAGTTTCATTGGTTAAGCATAAAAGGGGAAAAGGGGGGGGGGGGCAAGACCCCTCCCCTTAATTTAGATAAATGGATCTTCATGCAGAATTATCCAATTTACTTTAATTTTTTTTCTATGTTCATTCTGATAAGGACCTTTCCTGATTACATTTGGAGGTTCATTGGTTAAGTATAAATGAGGGAAACGGGGGCTAATCACCCTTCATTTATTTTTTGAGGGAGATTATTCTTTGAAATAAGAGTATAATATACAATTAGTGTGAATAGACTGTGAGCTCAATGCCATCAGTTTAACTCGGCACTTTTATTTTTATTTTTTCTCTCTAGAGTGGCGCAACCAGGATCTTCACCATCACCTTTACCTGGGAAGGATTTTGAATCTTTACTACTTATAAACTTAGAAAAAAAATCATTGCTTCATATGATTATAAATTAGATTTTAGTAAATTCGTGGCATCTAAAAACCAACGCAATAAAAAGCATAAGCAACCATTGTAAATTTAACATTCAAATGACCGAAGTCTTTTGTTTTAGGTCGATTTTATACCAGCCTTCAGGCTCAGGCTTATTCTTTTTTAAATTGTGAAATTTTATTTACTCTCGTATGAAAAAAGTAAAAGAATATTTCTTTAAATATAGGAAGTGATCACATACGTATGAGTAGCAAATTTTACAAAATATATCAAATTTATATCAAATAAAATTTATCAAAATATATTGTGTTGTTAATGCTTTAAAGCTGTGTTAATATCTAAAATCTGTTTATATTTCTGAAATAAATTTAGTATTTATCTTTTTATCTCTACTAAAAGCCTTTTGTTTAAGTAAAAGCAATTTAATTACTACTCTCATAATCATTAATCTTTCAGATTCTCGTGGTTTCAATAAATAACTGAGGCATCTGCCTGTTATCACTCTATCCTATTTCTTTTTCTTTGTTTTTTCATACACAAAATGATCACAGAAGCCCCGTTTTTCTGTTCTAGTATAAGAACGAGAACGCTATTTAAAAAAGAAAGTAAATCATGATATTTTCAGATTTATGTTCCACGTCCGACACTGTCAGCGTATGAGTCAATAACTGTTTAGAGTTTTTAGATTACTGCTGGAAAAAACCCCATATACTCAAAGGATATATTTTTATTTATTTGTTAACCAGAGAAAAGTATGTTATTTCACTGTTAATGATGCTACGATGAGAACTTTTTTTTTTGTTGTTGTTAACAGCTGAAAATTTGGTAAACATTAAAAAGAAAGGTATTTATAAACTGTAAATGAGATAAGGAGATATATATTTTAAAAAAGGAAAGAAATTTTAGTTAAATATATTAATAAAAAGATAATTTTACTTATTCATTAAGGGATAATTAGGATGTGGTATGTGATGATTAGTTAATTACATCCCCACAGCTATTTTAAAAGAAGATTGGCAATAATTGCATTTCCCCCACGCTTATAGGAGGCCCTGAAAAGACTGAAAAACCAATTAACTTTTTAAATAAATTTAGGGCCTTCAAAATTTCATTATCTGCACATTTTTAAGAAGAATGACGTTTATAGGAAATAAGTCCCCATCTGTTTGGTTGAAGGAAATAAGAGTAGAAAATACATCTTTTCCGGATGAAAAAAATAATAATTTCTTCCTTTTTTTTTATTTGACCGAGATCTTTCTTAAAAAATAAATTTAAATATAATCTAAATTATTATTAAAATTACATCTTAAAAATAATAATTCTAAAAGTTAAAAAACCTTATTATTCGACTCAAAGGTAGCTTACATCTGGGCCCGCCACCAAAAATGGGGGTGAGAGGTAGTTGTTACGACCCTGCTGATTATCTACGTTTTGGATGAAGGCATATGAATCATTAGATGGCCGATTATTTTTTGTCGAGTTTCTTGAATGACGATATATCTTTTTAGGATTTGTGTATTTAGCGATAGTGACGTCCTATGCGTACTTTACTGTAAATGTTGTGACTGGATCATACAAGTGGAATTCTTCAGCGGATGCGAATGACGTCAGTTTATATAAAATAAAAGCATGTTTTAAGTCTTAAAATTGAAATATGTTTTGTACTATCTATATTTATATACATATTTTTTTTCATCGGGAGCGACACTACATTCTGAAAAAGCAGAATTCCTGTTCAGATATTTCTTTCTCCCACCTATTAATGTGGCGTCTCCAAAAAAATAACGTTACGTTTTATAAGCCAGTCGTAAAACAAAGCAGATGTATCATTGTACGGAATAAACTCTACTGCAATTTTTTTAAACTTCTAAGCATCGCACATTTTCAATTTTTATTCCGTCGTATTGGGAAAAAAAAGTACTTTTAAATGCAATTTGTTTGAAAAGTGCATCTCTATTTATTTTAGAGATATTAATTTTTTTTTTGTAGTTTTTAGCGGCATTTGTTTATTTTTGGCAGCTCAAGTACTCCATTTCTGTAGAAAGTAAAGTAAAAATAGTTGAAAAATAGCAATTATATCATTTTGTTGCCATTTTCTCATAAAAACTGAAAAAATGTGTAATTACAATACGTGCTATTTAAAAAAAAATATATAAATGAATGATTTCTGATAAAACACGGAGCTATTATAAACTAAATTTAATTTTAAATATCTATATTAATATTGCAAACAAATACAGGCATATTAATCATGAGATAGTCGATTTTTTTGTCCAGTTTCTTGAATCACAAAATCCCCTTTTTTGGATTTGTGTATTATTCAGCGATAGTCTTGTCCTATGCATATTTTACTGTAGATGTTGTTTAAGACTGGATCGTAAATGAGGAATTCTTTAGCGGAAGCGGATGACGTCATTCTATATAAAATAAAAGCGCGTATTTGGAGTCTTAAAACGAAGTATCTGTATTTATATACATATATATTTTTTTTCATCGGGGGCGACCTGAAAAAGCAGAATTCCTGTTTTCTAGTATTTTATTGTTCGATTTTCTTTCGTGACAGTAGGATATTTTTTAATTGGATCATTTATTTTATTTTATTTTATTTTATTTAGATATCTAACCTGAGGTTTTGTTTGCTTGAGATTTTTAGTGTTCCATTGTGTACGAGCATAAAAATAACGTTAGTGATTTTTCTAATTCATTTTTCATCATGAATGCTGCCCATGATTAAAAATAAATGTCTCTGTTCTGCACATTTACGAAGCTCATAGCTCTGCTCTGTTCTGAACATTTTCAAAGTTATGTAAGTAGAGTAGAACCTCGATTATCCGAAGTAATTGGGGCCGACCGTCTTTTGGAAAATCGAAATTTTCGGATAATCGGGAATGCTTCAATTTTAAGATTAAGGAGAAATATATGCAAAATTTCTTATTATGGTAACAAGTGCTTAATAAAAATAAAGCAACAGCAAAATAAAAACAAGAATAAATTACCTGAATTTTAATTTTGAACTGAAAAAATGTTTTGTTTGTCGCAGTTTCAATTGCCTTTGCTTTGAAGATCTATCACAGAGTTTTTGAATATTATCAGTTCATTTCTGCTGCTCCAGCCATGCCAAACCTTTTGCAAAAGCTTCAGAATTGCTAATTTGTTCGTTTTCTTCGTTCCACTCCGCAGCTTACGGGAGCTCAAGTTAAATTCAAAAGAATTTTAAGAAAGGAGATCGAAAATATTTATATTTACTCATAGCTCGGAAAGAACAGCTTGCACGCAAGAACATAATAATTAAACAACAACAAAAAAAAATTCTAAATGGATTTTGCACTCAAGGAATGCGATAGTAAAAAAAGAAAAAAAAAAGCTTTCAAAATGGATTTCGGTTAACCGAGAGTTTCGGTTAAAAGAGTTTCGGGTAAAATAGGTTCTACTGTAGGTATAATTACCATGTATTGTTTGTTATTCTGATAGAAAGCAATCGAGGAGTGTTTTGCCTTTCCCTATAAAAGCATCGAAACTTTCTTTTTTGTGTTAACACAACTTCCGAATCCTAATCCTTACCTTATTTAGATGCAGAATTCGGCGATTAATTAACATTAAAATTAGGCAAAGATTTCTATTCGGTAGCAGTGATAAACTAAAAAGTGGAACAGTTGACAGTTAAGTCTATGCAGGTAGATATATTTAAAATTTTTATTTCGCTAAAGGAAAAAAAAAACGGTACATTAAATTTTGCAAATAACGTATGAAATATAAATATGCGGATTGGAGTGACGGTGTGTGTGGGCGGGGGGGGGGGGGGCACGGTTTTAATAATATTAGCGTTCGGTACTTTTTTAGTTAGAAAGTAAGCATTGATTGTTATAATAAAGTAACAAATAAAGCAGGGGAAAAAAGAGAGAAGACTTTTAAAGATTTTTAATTTTGTGATCTAATAAGGAGGAAGTGGGCAAAAGAAAAATGCTTTTTTTTTTTTTTTTGAGGAGGGGGGGGGGAGTTTAATAGACGACTGCCTTACTAAATATTTATAAATTGGACAAAAAATTTAAATTAAATAGTTTTAATTGAATTTGTGTGCTTCGAAAGGGGGGGGGGGGCGTTAATTTCAGATGGGTGTGGGGAAAAATTATACAACTGAATTCTTTACAGATAAGGCAGAAAATGTTAAAGACTAATAATAACAGATAGTTACAATTGTTAAAATAACAGACTATGAAACATTTTAAACTCGGTGAGATGTGGGAGGGGCAAAGGGGGAGAAGCACAAATTCTTTTTGGGAGGTAGGAAGTTTATTGGATCAGTTACTTATTTACCTTTCTAAAGATTAACAAATAAGAACAAAACTTTAAATAACAAATAAGAACAAAACTTTATTTAACAAAATTTAAAGACTAAATTTTGTATACTTGGTAAGAGCGGGGGGGAGGAAGCTAATTTCGGTGGGAGGAGGAGTAAAATTACGTGATCGATTTATTGTTAGAATGAAGCATCATTAAGAGCAGAAAAAGTTTCTAAAAAGTAACGACTTTTAAGGTTTTAAACTTTGTGGACTGAAGGAGGCAAAGCTGATTTTTTAGAGGGGGGGGGAGAAGGAAGTTAACTAGATGGCTTATTATTTATTAAACTTATAAATAGGTTTAAAAAACTAAGAAGTTTTGAAGACCTCTTTTAAATTTTACGTACTTAGTAAAACGGGGGCGGGGAGGCGAAAAGGAACCGCCAATTTCGTTTGGGGGGGGGGGGGGGGCAGGAGAAATTTTTATAATAAGATTACTTATTGTTAGAATAACGGACAAATAGAGCAAAAAAAAAATTAATTAAAGACTTCTAAAGAGTTTTTCAAACTTTTCGGTAGTGTGAGGGCTTGCAACAAGAGGAAGCGAAATTTTGGGCAAAGGGCATTTAGATGAATTTTTAAGGAAATGAATATGAAGGAATGAATTGCCGATGAAATTTATGATTGACTATTAATTGTTACTGCAGAATAACAATAGAACAGAAAAAGTTTACAAAAATTAAACTTTGGCAATGTGAGGGAGGGGACAGCCGGAAGGAGAAGCTTCAGAAGAAGGGGAAGCAAGAGGGATTTAGATGATTTTTTTTAAATCAGAAATTCAAAGAAACGCTAAGGGTTTCGCCCCTTATCGAGAAATAATACGAGAGTAAAATAAAGGACTTTCTGCTGATTTTGCATAAAAATAAGTACTTTCAAAGACCAATGTTACTTTTGAAAAATTTAAGGACTTTTATGGACTTTCAAGGAGCGTACGAACACGAGCCCTGTATTAACTGTAAACAATTAAGAAAAAACTCCTTCAAGATTTCCATTACTTACAGAACTACACCATACACATACTAGACCTACAAAACATTACCTTACAGAAACTTTGAATTGAAGGATTCTAGCACTTATCTTTCTAGAAAACTGTTTAGTATTGACATGTTTTTTGTAAAAATTTAGAACTGCTGTAAAAAACAAGCCAAATAAAACCACTATCTATTCGAATATCCCTTTCCGTTATTGAATTAGAATCCACATCAGCGAAAATAATTTTTATCTCTAGAAATTACATTTTTAACATTTATGACAAAGATATTTTTGACGTGACGGTAAAAAACGTCGTGCGTTAAAAACTGTCCTGCTTTAAAAACGTACAAATCCTGGTTTCTTCTTTATAAAACAGACTAATTTTAGGTGCGTTCGTAATTTTATAAATACGCACTTAGGGGCTGTGCATATATAACGTTATCACTTTTTTGGCAATTTTGAACCCCCTCCCCCCCTTACGATATCATACGTTATCATCCCTCGAACCCCCCCCCCCCCCTCCCGTAATGATATCGTTATCAATGTCTAAAAATTCTTAAGATTTTTGAAAAAAATTTTCTTTTGATTGGAGTGATATACAAATATGGTTACATTCATTTTTCGCATACTTCATTGATTCATATGAAGAGAACTCAATAAAATATCACTTTATATATGAAAAAACTTTTTATCAAATAACACTTAAAAGAAATAGTTACTATTTAAAAGTATTTTATAATAGCTTTTTGTTACATAATACATTCAACAGTAATAATGTTTTCTTGCACTTGACCCCGGACGAAGGGGGGAGGGGACAAAGTTTCTTATCACCAAAACAGGTGGACAACATTCTTTCTCTTTTATTTATTAGTAAACACAGGTATCATTTGAAACATACTTCGCATATGGTTTCTCGAACAGCGAATTATATATGCATACACATATGACAGAAGAAATAGGAAATGTGGAATTAAATAATTTTATAATCATTTAATGATAATAATAACTTTGTACTTTCATAAAAATAGATAGCAGACTAAAAAAGATAACATTCTATTTTGATGTAAAGGCTAAGATATAAATAAAGAGAGAAAATTTTGGTTGGATCAAAAATGATAACGATATCAAAAGACGAACCCCCCCTCCCCTTAGAGATATCTAACGATATCATTTGCCAGACTCCCCCTCCCCCCCCCCCCCCCTAAAATGATAACGTTATGTATGCACAGCCCCTTATAGTCGTCGTTCCGTCCGTCTGTACGTCCACATATAACAGAGCAAAAACTACCCAACTGAATGGTCTGAAATTTTGAATATATAATGGTTGCAAAATTTTGTCGAGTCATTTCAAATTTTATGAAAATCGGATGTATAGTTTAATGACAGGGACAGTTAAAAGTTTTCCGTTATATTACGGCTAATGGGAAAAAATTATTTCAAGTGCATTTTAAGGATGTTACAGCCTTTCGAACAGAATGACATTGATATGCACTTATGAAGTGCATTAAAATGTACATTCAATATAATATGCGGTGCAAAAAATATTTATAAAACAAGTCATAGTACGAAAGCACCTCATTTGCCACGTTTGATGTGCAATTTCCAACTTGTTTTGTTATTATTTTTGCGACTACACAATATCTAGCAAAACTCTAATTTAAGGAAAATAAAAATGTAACACATACTTAAATATTTTCTTCGGTGAATTAGATTGATTTTCGGTATCGAAAACTTGTATGACTCATACTGGTATGATTAATTTAGTATCATATCTTTACTAACTGAATGTTCATCCTTTCGTAGCTTACTAGTTTCTATCCGAAAAATATTGATTTTTTTTTCCTTAGAAAAAAATTAATAAACATATAAACGTAACTATTACAAAAATCATGAAAACTACAACATGTAAAATTAACTTTATATGCCATGAACTGCGTATAGCGTGCACCAATTACATTTAGCAGACTGAAATATGTTTATCGTGCAACTGTTGAACAAAATAGAAAGAGTCAATGAAGAGCGACGTACAAATCACGACGATTCGCTTCGGAAACACGCGGCCTTGAATCTTGATAGGGAAAAAAAAATAACAAGTTGCGTCATTTCCGAATATGCTTGTCTGCAGTTTACTTCCTTGTTAAAAAACTGTTACCGTTGCTTCAAATATACCAAGATATATCAGTGATTCCCAAAGTGGAGCGTACGCCCTACCGGGGTGCAATTTGCCTTTCCAAGGGGGTAATTCCAAATTTTTTACCCACTTATTCGCAAACAGTTTCTTCTTTTTCTTTTCTTTTCTTTCTTTCTTTTTTTTTTGTTTTTTTGAAAAGTAATGTTGTAGACTAAAAAGAAACGGAATGCAAGCAAAATTTTAAAAATCAGTCTTTTTTTTATTGAATTTTAAAAATCTTCCCAATCAAAAGTTAAAATATATTTAATACCAAAATAATGATACAAGTTGTTGAAAATAATGATGCTGTTAATCCTTTCAGGGGCAAAGCATGTCCAATGCTAAAATGAAGGAATAATATGTTTAGGGAGCCGTCTATACATCAAAACGAACCCAAACTTTGTTTTTTTTAATGGTAATACCCAAGTTTGACTCCATAAATAAATTCTACACCCTTCAATTAGCCTAAAAACGTATTTGCATGAAATTCGTACGTACGAATTACTAATTGTACGATCAGTTTCCGAGAAATTAATTAATTTAAAATGAGCATATTTTAGGGGTTGTATCCAAATTGAAGTTCGGTACTCGATAGTTGAAATACTACAGAATGACTATGTCACTTATATCAGTGTATTATTTCATGGCAATATGACCATTTCACTCGCTTAATATGCTTCGACTATAGCCAGTTCAATTGTTTCAATAAAATGTGTAAAATATATTTTTTTTTCAAATTATGCTTTTCTGCACATTATAGGCATCATTTTGATGTTTTATAACATAATTAGAAAACTATTTGGAAGAAAATTTTGAAATTGAAAATTCGCATAAAGCAGAACATAATAAATATAAATATATCAAAAAAGTTGTAGGTTGCAATTCATATTTTTTTTTCGAATATTAATTTTGTAGTTTTTGTAAAATTTTTAAAATCGCAAATTCAATGTATTTATGTTTGGGTTTTTTAGTATTATAACAAACAAACAAAAAATATCCCATTAGGATTATAATTTCAGGAGATATTAATAAAAATATGAAAATGTAATTTAACGTTAGAAGCTCTAAATTTTGAAAGTCTATAATTCAAAAACTTATCATCCAAATAACTTGAAAATTCATTTCTCGCCATAGTTTGAACCGAATTGACAAAACTAATATTTGACCAAATTACATTGTCAAAATTGGGGGGTTGCCATTGAAAAAAACAAAGTTTCAACCTGCTTTCGTTTGTAGAGGCCCCTGAAGCAAATTTTATATACATCATGTAAAAATATACTTTATTTCCTATTGTTTGGTATCAGTAACTTTCTTCTATTATAATTAGTTGCGGAGTTAGTAAGGGGTGTTTACTTATTTTTTCCACGGCTGTACATATTAAAATTTAAAATCGGATAATACATCGAAGAGAATTAACGATATTGGGAAAGGGAAAACAGAGAAAATTCGTTGTGGTGGGGAATAATGGCTACTGAAATTTGATAAAAATGATTATTTTGAAATGATTCTTGTGTATTGTGTTATACAGAAAATGTCCCAAAGCTTTTCCACCAACTCTTAAAAAGTTGCAATAATAAATTATAAAATGTATGAATGTTATCAATTTTAACGTTAAATGTAAGTCTCTCTTCAAGGTATTTTGTGAACTTTAACATTGAGATAAGTTGGAAAAGTACAATTAAACAATTTTGGGCATAAGGCGAAGATGTCTAACCTCATTACATTTATAAAATTATGTTAAAAACACATTTGTGATAGAAGATAAGTTAAAAATATGAAATGAATAATATCATAAGACGAATCGCAATATTTCACCTTAATTCAAACATAAAATATATTATATTTTATTATTATGTTTTACTCAAAAGATTTTACATTTCAGTAAAACCAAAGTTAATGTAACGTTAATGTAATGTTAATGTTTCTGGTGACCTTTTAAGTAAAACAGTGAACTTTTAAAAGTTCATATAATATATTTTGTGAAATGAATAATTGTTAAAGCTCTATTGTGCTTCCACCGTGCGAATAGAGTTCACTTTTTAAATAATAAGATACATAATTTACAGATTAAGGGGTGGAGGGACATAGTGACTTTACAAATGCTTTGGTGGGGCGTGGCTAATAAAAGGTTAGGAACCCCTGGTTTAGTTCTAAAACGATAAGATTTACATTTCTAAAGCAAATTTCTCAGACGAAAACGTCCTAAATATTTCGTTTTTTTTTGTTTTTTTTTTTTTAAAGTAGAAAAATGGCGTTTAAAGTGACTGCACCAGTGGCTGATCAACTCCCACATTTTTCGCTTTTCAAAAAATTAGATAAATAACATTTAAGGTCACTGCACCACCAGTCGCTGATCAACTCCCTGTAGTTAGTTGATCAGTAGAATTGTGCATAGTGGATAAAGTTCTGTACTTGTGGCGTAGCTAGGTTTACATTTAGAGAAAGGGGGAGTGGGGTCCATAATTTTTCATCAGGAATCAGGTTCTACATACTGTAAAACCTGCTAAGACAGAATCACAACAGACCAGTGAAAAATTCTATATTAAACAGATTTTCGTATTTGAATGTTATTATTTTCGTTGGGGCCAATTATTTTCTCAGTTTAAGGCAATATTCCGTTAATAAGCATGTTCATTTTCGCCGGTTTTGCTCTATTTATATAAATACATATTTGTGTTGTATTTGCAGTAAAACCTTGCTATAACAGGATCCTGTCTTAAACGAAAATATTTTATGATCACTGTATAAATTATCAAAATGATTAAAGCAAAGCATGAATAAAAACATCCACCTTTTACATTTCCAAAATTTTGCTTTCATTTAACGCGAAATAGCTGCAGTGACAAATCAGTCCTCTATTAATAATCTTATTGAAACATGAAAAATACAGTGTAGCATCAGAGAAAATAAATAATAAAGGCGACGTTTTAACCCTTTCAGGGGCGAGTAATTGTATTTCTATTATGATTAATTTACACCGGAATTTTCAAAAACATTTATTAAAACAATATAATCCATTTTGCAATTTTTTTTCTACCGTAGTAATAAAAGTAAAATTTAATACAAATTTTCTGGTGCAAATCTTAATTAAAATTAGGTGGGATATGTCCCTTAAGGAGCAACGTACATAATAACTTTTCAAACAGAACGACAACAATGCGAAATCTTAAATATATAATTATTTTAAATGCACAAAAGAATAAATATAATTAATAATAACAATGATTATTATTTAAATAAAAAATAATTTGATAAATACTACAAACATTTATTATTATTTATTTAAAATAAGCTAATCATAGAATATAAATAAAAAATGTATATAAAGTTTATAATTAATAATAATAATGACGATGATGATGATGATGATAATGATGATAGTAATAATAATATAAAAATAGAAACACATATTTAGTACACTTAATTATAAATAATCAGTAGGTATTTAAAAAAACTGTATGAATTTCGCATAAAATAAATTTGCAGTAGAAGTATTAAGTTATAAACAATATAACGTTAAAAAAAAACAATTAAAAAATAGAAGCCTATTATTATTACACCACTAAACCCGTGCGAAGCTTTCGCACTGCAACTTTGAGTTTATTTTCTATTTTTTTTTATTAATTTATAATTAATTGCAATTTTTTTTTTACCTAAGTTGGTTGGTTGATTTTGTGACGGCCGATTATCTACACTAGGGATATAGGCCCGAGGGGGAGTGCCCTACGTGGGGGTCTTTCTAAGGGAACCTAACCCGTATTAACGCATGGAAATCCATGGTTCGAAGAAAACCACGAAAACTCCGAACGATTAGGCCGACGGGCGCGATTGGGATCGAACCCAGCACTTCCCGTCTACCAGTTTCGAGAGCAGAACCTCTCAGCCACTGGTGGGGCTTTTTTACCTAAGAACTTTTTTTTTGTCGAAATATGAATGTTTCTCAAATATGGATCTCAAAAATACATGTAATTCGTTAAAACAGCAATCACTAAAACGAATTTTTAAAATAAATACTTTCTGCTGCTAAAATCCGAACTGGGCGTCTACACACAAGGGCGGACCCCATGGAGAGGTCACGGGATCATAACTCTCCTCCGAACACCACCACTGCCAACAAAAATAAAAATCTGAAGATCGTTTTTATAATGAATATATATTGAATTCTTAAAAAAATTCCCCCCCTTCCCCGAATATTTCTATTTAAAGCTCCACTCAAATCCAAATGAGGTAATTTCGGATATATTCGTCAAGTAATTTTTAATCTCGAATCCAAGACATTTGCAAGTGCACTTACTGAAAAACTATATGATGCAGTAGGACACTTTTTGTGGTTAAACAGTGTTTTTTATTTTTCTATAAAAGCAAAGAATCTTACAAAAAAATTCCTTAAAATTTGACTTTTTAAACTGAATTTCCAGACGTGATAGCCAATTGCCCTCTTGTGACGACATTTCTGTGGATGTCAAGTCCTAAAACTTGGCGAAAAAAGCTAACTTTGACAACATTTTCTGAATGAATTTTTGCCTTTATAAGAAAACGGGAAACTCTTTAATTTTTTGGTATCTGAACAAAATTGGTAAATATGATATGAAATCACACATAGTTGTCTTAATTATACCTTAAGAAACATCAATTATTAATTTGTTAGCTAGTTTTAATTAGATTCTCATTTTCTCTGGAAGGTATTTAAATGCTATCATAAATTATATTCTTTCTTTGATGTTTTTTCCGTTATTCAAGTTATAACAAAACATAATAATTTATTGAATGGATCAAATCATGCCAATAATTTATTTCTCTTTTCTTAAATAAGCCTTATGTTCCAATAAAATATTATGTCATTATATTACTTAAAGATAGAAAGGTAATTTCGTATTCCATAAATAATGCCTTTTTCTGTTATGCTCAAAAATATATCATGATAAATCAATGTTAAACTTCTTTGTGCAATTCAATATTTGGATTATGAGTGTAAGAAATAACTCTTTTCTCTCATAATATTACATAACTTGATAATTCATATTTACTTAATAAAAATAGATTATACAAATAAAAACTTCAATGTCGGGTATATTCAAAAAGTAATTATACTTAGGAAAAACAGACCATTAATCAATAAGATAATACAATCTGTCATTTTATTACTGAGTCAAAACTTCTTTTGTATTAAATGATGAGGTAATGAGGTAATGAAATACTGTTATATTATTAAAGCACATAAATTAACGTCTGAATTCCATTTTTAATTATTAAAGGTACACATATATTAAGACAGACTTTAACTACAATTAAATACAATAAACCCAACTGGAGTGAAAAATTAGCCGGGGCCAGGGATCGAACCTGGGTCGACAGCATAACGTGCTGTTGCTCTACCGTTAAGCTACCCTGGCCGATGTCCTAGCCTGGCAATTTCTTACTAATAAACCAAGTTGGGGAATGTCACCGTCCATCTATCAGATAGCACAGGATGACGTGACAACGATGAATAAATTTCTATGAATATTCTCTGTTATATTAATTTAACCTTTTTCGATCGTTCATATTGACGGTAACTGTTGTTGTTAATAATTTGGCTATTGAATGTTCCAATATGTTCGCCAACTTTATGTCAAATTTTTATCATTTTGTTAAATACTGGCGATTCTGGTTATTTTGAATTTCAACACCACAAAATGTATCAACATTGCTTTGTTCATTAGGGTGGGCCGAAAAAAATTTGTTTTCGATTTTCGATTATGGGTACTGCGGAAAAATTGCCACTGGTGGCACTAAGTTCACACAAAAAATTTTAGATTTTTTGGACAATTCCTTCATTTGCCTCAAAATCAAATGGCTTGAAGTTTAGCTCAAATGCTGATTTTTGAAATTTTTTAGCAAAAATTTAAAAAATGTTAAATTTAAGTTATTTTTTGCTGAATTTACTTGAAATGTCATGTTTAGTGCACGAAATGTTTAAATAAGCTCTGATTATGTATTATTTAATAGTTAGGTACATTTTGAATTACGTGACTTTTATAGCTTTTTCGCGTATAAGTGAGCAAAAATTGCAGGAATTGTGACAACAGGGAATAAGGATCTCGTCATCGATAAAGACTTGACCAGAAGGCAGAAAAAGAAACTTTTAGATGATATAGGAGAGGAAGATCTTAGAGTAAGAAAAATTACAAGCATCTTTTTTTATAGTAGTAAAAATAAAACGATCTCCATAGAAAAAAAGGGGACTAGCAGCACCGTCGACAGAAAGACGAAACAAATATCACTATGTTGTCTGAACGTGGTTTGGAATATTTGGGTAACTTGAGACCTCCTTCTGACCGCTGCGGAGAAATTGCAAAATCATTATCTAATTTTCTAACCCAGAATTAAGTTTGCTGTGGAAAAAATCAAGAAGAGAATTACGACATTTGATATGTATTCTTCATACGAACGAGCTTCCACTTTGACAGCGACATCAACTGTCTAAACTAGATGTAGAGCCACTTGACCTAAGACCTTTACCAACTGAAACGGATCTTGATTAATAGAGTACTCAAATCTTTAGCCTTTTGCATTTCTGATGTCCATGAAACAGAAATAGTCTCGTAGAAATGGACACGTGCATTTTCGAATTTTCGCACGCCATTCGTGATATGTAATTCGTATTTTTCTAGACGGTGCCGCTTGTTCCCTTTTTTCTATGAAGATCGTGTTATTATTTCTACCATCAAAAATATGGTTGTAATTTTTCATCCTCCAAGTTATTCCTCTTCCTGTATCTTCTTTTCAAGTTTCGTTTTCTGTCTCCTGACAATGTCTTTATCGATGACGAGATCCTTATTCCTGGTTGTCACAATTTCTGCATCCTGAAGCGCAGAGGAAGCTCTTAACGCAGTTTACCGATATGATATACCTGTTCTAAATTTGGCGAACGCTATGTAAGAAAGGAATATGCGTTTGGGAGTGTCTGCTTTTGAAGGCCCATGTTCAAGTTCTGATTCAGACGAACTGCCTGCTTCAAAGTTCCCACTTTTTGAATCTTCTGACAATAGCCGTATTTTAGAGCAGAAAAATAATTAACATCCCATCTTGCAATTACTCCCATCTCCTATTTCCTCCCTCATCCTCATGATGACTGATTGCGTATTCATTGGTTTCTACTTCACATTCTCCTCTCCTTCCAAAATTGCTGTCAAGCCATGGTGTGGTCCGGAATTCAAATATGTAACTCTGAAAGCATCGGAAAACCGAAGGAAGAGCGAGGAACATGAAAAAGACGAACGAGAGAAACCGACCGAACCAAACAATACTTACAATTTTTGTTCATTTATACGCGAGAAGGCCATAAAAATTGCCTAATTCAAAAGGCGCATAACTAACAAATAATAGATAATCAGAGCTTTTTTAAACATTTCCTACACTAAACATGATATTTAAAGTAAATTCAGCGAAAATAAATTTAATTTAACATTTTAAAAATTTTTGCTTAAAAAGTTCAAAAATCAGCATTTGAGAAAAACTTCAAGCCATTTGCGGCAAATGAAGGAATTGTCCAAAAAATCTCCAATTTTTTGTGTAAACTTAGTGCCACCAGTGGCAACTTTTCCTCACTACGCATAATCGGAAATCGAAAAAAGTTTTTTTCGGCCCACCCTAATATTCACTCTCTTATCTCTCGATTCAACTTTCTAATACAATTATCGGTAATGGCGCCTCCCTGCTTCACGGCAAAGAAACCTGCAATTGTCTGGTAATATATTACAAATAAAACCTGTAACGTCACAAGTATCATGAATTCCTTTATTCTAGAATTTTTTTTTTTTTTTTTTTTTTTTTTCTTTTTATGAATCATAAAAAAAATAGGAATACTCTTCTTCACATTCTTATCCAAATCAATTATCAATTGTTGGAGTTGTAGCGGACAAACTTTATCATAGTAAACTTTATATTTTTAGGAATATTAATGCAATTTTTTTGTATTTACGAATGAAAATGAGTTCGCGAAAATATTAGAAAAGTAGTCAATTTGGATTTGGGAATAGAAATGAAAATTTGCACTATGAAAATTTCTCATAAAGAGATGTGATCCCCTCTGCTCCCTCCATGCAAAAGAAAAAAAAAAAAAAAAAAAAAAAAAAAGGAAAAAAGAAGAAATTCCCGACCCCCCTCTAAATGGAGAGCTGGAACCGCCCTTGAATACAGAAGGGAAAAATAACGACATGCCATTTAACTATTACGCACTCATCCCGGAACAACCTAGAACAAAATTGAAAAATCACTATGGTCTGGATATTTGGATCGGGCAAGCCAATCAGAGAAGACGGGGTCCCATCTCCCGGTCCCAGGCCCTTGCAGGCCCATCCGTCTACGCAGGGAACCACCCGCGAGACAAGCCCCGCGGCGCGTCCCGAAGGTCGCCGCCAGACAAGCTCCGGCAAAGCGGAACCCCACGCAAACTCCGGTCAGGCCGATGCGCTGCCCAACGCACGCCACGCCGGCTATTCCCAAGTTGACGAACAATCGCTACGATAGTCCTCACCACCTAGCTAGAAAAACCAAGTGGTCCCTAAACTTGGTTACTCGAGCCGGTAGACCCCGCAAGCCCTGCAGGATCCAGACGCCTATGAAGACGCTGGGCCCACGAACTGAACCGAGGCTTTAATTTACGAGGAATTTAATTTACGGAAGGCCCCCAAAAGCCAATCAGAGAAGTCTTGTGGAAATAGAAATGTCGCACAATGGAGGATTTACTGATTCTAGCTGGCCAAAATTCGATTTTTAAACGTTTCTCCTAGCGTAATTTATTTTTTGCCTGTTATAGCTCAATAGTTAGGGCGTTGTACCCTGCTATTGGTTTTGATATAAATATAATTGTATGGTCCATAGACTAGTGCAAATTTGGTGCTTCTTAGTTGGGAATGAATCAATCAATTTGAGTATAGCTCTTTAATTTGTTACTTGAAGCTGAAATAAAATGTATTGCTCGATTGTGGACGCTTCCGAACATAATATGGACTTTATTTTATCGAATTTATGTTCATAAATTTTGCACATATGAGCTGTTATTTAATATTTAATGACGCAAAAAACACTGTATTTTTTTTTACAAATTTTCAGTTTTAATATCGAAAAAGTTATATGATAAAACACGATTAAGCTCGACTTTTGATATGATAAACTAGCTTGGATTATTACCTTTTCGTTCCAATTTAATTTGTCTGCCCTTAGGTGCCTCCCCAGTTTTTAGAATTGATCTTAGCTTATTAAGCCTAAGTAAAATTTCTGGAAATTTTAGTTCAAGTACTATTTCATAGGCGTAACCAGCCTTTTGAACGGGAGGGGGGTGCCCAGACTTTACAACCTGAACATGAGGGATACAAACAATAACTTATATAGTAAAACCTGCTAAAACGAATCCCATAAAACCGATCGAGTTTCCGTTTTAGACAGTTTTTCATCTTAGAAGGTATAATTGTGTGGTATTTCTTTTAAAAAGGGCTCAAACGCAATTTTTGTTTGCGTGAGGAGGGTATAGAAGGGGTTGGTTCAAAACATTAAAACTAAATCTAATGGTAAAAAAAAAGATATGTAAATGTCCTTGCTGCAGTGATATAAGACAGTGACTAAGTGTCGTCACAACTGTAAAACCTTTTGGCACCCTAACTTCTTATAAAGATTAAAAAAGGCCTTTAATCATGATTTTCTTTCATAACTCTCATTATTGTGGAGATAATATCTTAATTTTTATAACATCGTAATTTTTTAAAATTTATATATAAAGCACAATATTGAGGTTAGTTTTACTATAAAGTAGATTGCCATTTTGCAACTGCATTTATACAAAGTGATTGAAAATCCAATAAGGTATGATTGGGAGAAATGATACATTAATATTGGAGTGAAATGATACACTTGTATGTTTGAAATTTAATAGTTTTTTTTTTAAGTTGCAAACTAATATTGGACTGTATTCATATTTTTTTTTTTTTACAGCAAGAGCTACTGAAATTGGCAAAGGGATTAAAGTAAAGCTTTTCTGAAATCATTTATTCAAACAAATATTTTACTTTATCTGAATTTAAAAAGATTGGAATTTGTCTTTTTGATATTAATTGCTCGATAATACCTATTTTTTTACTCAACATCTTCTTGTGATTAACTGCACAAAACCAGTGAGTTAAATATGCATCAGATACGACACCTAAAAAAACTGTAGATGGAAATAACAGGGCTGTCATATCAAGTTTACTAGTCTCCCGAGGATATTAGACCTTATCCCAAGAAAACAGCTTCAATCACAAAGGGTGGAAAACGTAAGGTAAAATTTTTAATATTGATAGATACGCCTGTCAAAAAAAAGCTTGATAAATAATTTAAAGTTAGAGATAGAATACGAAGAACAGTGCAAGCAGTGAAGAAGTAGAATTTTTATCAGATACTTCTGATAATGATGATGCTGATTTATATAATCCAATTACTGGTAATTCATGGATTATCGTGACTTTTTCCACTAAAAGGACCTTTCAACATTATGTAGGTTGCATTTTGCATAGAAAAGCATTGCAATGATAGATAGTTAGTTTGCTTTGTGTGTCGTGTGAAAGGAAAAGTTTAAATGGCCTGAAATGGAAGTTATTTCTATAATTGACGAAGAGCAAATTGAAAACACATTAAATCCACCCGACTTGTCAGAATGATAAAATTATTAATTTTCCTTTTAAAGAAAGCTTGAATGTGCCAAATTTATGTTAAATTATTTGCAAATCATCAATGGTCACTTTATTTTTTCCTTGCAGCAAGATCTCTATGGTATTTTCCATTATTTATTTACTAAAAAAGTGTGTTAATAGGATTGTTTAAAATTTTTTGTAAAAAACGTTACTGAAACAAAAATTTCAATGTCATTTCTCTTTAAATTTTACTAAAATATTTCAATATTTATCATAAAACATAGTATGACACAAATAGAATTATCTGCATTTCTCTATTCAATTTACATAACAATATATCAAATCTCCCTTGCAAGTGTATCAACCCTCCCCAGTAATGGGGAGATTTGATACAGTAGTAACCATTCAAATTAAGTAGGATATATTTTTTGAATGATTATTTTTTTAATTCGCTATATTTTTATTAAATAAATAAATGGTCACTTTACAGCGGTAGAATTGATAAAAAAAAGTCACTGGTCCCAAGGAACCAGTAAGCATGAGAATTTACTGGTTTGCAGTCATAATCACTGGCCCGCCGCATAAAAATCTAAGTCCTTTTAATCCTTTGAGTGACAGCATCCCCCCCCCCTCCTTCCTCCTAGAATATAAACCAAACTTCTTTTGCAGTTATCCAAAATTTTCAGCATAATAAAATGTAAAATTATAATTTGCTAAAATAAAAATTAAATCATAGGCGTAACCAGCCTTTTGAGCGGTGGGGTGCCCAGACTTTACAACCTGAACATGAGGGATACAAACAATATCTTATATAGTAAAACCTGCTAAAACGAATCCCATAAAATAGATCGAATTTCCGTTTTAGACAGTTTTCCATCTTAGAAGGTATAATTGTGTGGTATTTCTTTTAAAAAGGGCTCAAACGCAATTTTTGTTTTCGTGAGGAGGGTTGAGAAGGGGTTGGTTCAAAACATTAAAACTAAATCTAATGGTAAAAAAAAGATATGTAAATGTCCTTGCTGCAGTGATATAAGACAGTGACTAAGTGTCGTCACAACTGTAAAACCTTTTGGCACTATAACTTCTTATAAAGATTAAAAAAGGCCTTTAATCATGCTGGAAACTTCTATAGGCACAGGGGAACACTGCACGAGATCCAAAATTATCTCAGTCAAAGTCTTGTAGATGAAATTTTGCCGGATGATAAACCTCAGATAATACATGCGGTACACCAGTACACGCGCACGAAATTTTTTCAGAATGTGACTCCATGACTTCTTAGGGATCACCGGAGGGACCCAAGAAATTTTGGAGGAAAGTCTACATAGAAAATTATTATAATATTATAAATAAATATAATATTCATTAATAGCGTAATTTCCTGCCTATAATCCGCGGCTCAAACAATCATGTTTCGACCCAGAAATTTTATTTCATTATTTAAGTTAAATATTTATCGCGATTTAATAAATTACGTTTTATGAAACAAGATTTCTGGGTCTGAACCTAATTGTTTGATCCGCAGATTATAGGCCGGAAATTACGGTAATTCAGGATTTTACCTCAGAATGTGTCGAATATATTAGGTACATCAGGTCATGATAATATACACTAAATTTTATCAAGATGATAAAAATTATACTATCATGATGCGACTGTAATAATACAGATGGGCGCTTGTCTGTCTCTGTGTGTGTGTACGCGCACGCGCTGAGCTCTGAAAATACAATGCAGCCTGCACCCGTAATATTTGACAGGACCTGTATGCCTGAACTCATGCATATGGAAGACAATTTCTGGAATTTTTCAATTAATTTTCTATGCGAATTTTTTCTCATTTTGCGGCAATTTTTTCAAATGAGTAAAAAAGAATCCGATTTCGATCTTTTACCCAGTAAACTTTGTCTTCTTTTCAATAAAGTATTTTCGAGATTCTTCAGCGATTTTTCAATTTTTAACAATTTTTTAATGTTATCTTTAGAGGGGTTTTTTTCGCATTTCGCGGTGATTTTTTTTTTTTTTTTTTTTGACATTCCTAAAACGAATCCTGTTCAAATCTTTTACCCAATTAGTTAATTTCGTTCCCTGTGTTTTTTTAATCTTTTCCGAATTTTTAATGCGCTTTCTAGCGGGGTTTTCGTGCTTTGAGGCGATTTTTTGACATTTTTTGAAACAGAAAAACTCTCTGGTAATTTTCGCAATTGCTGTGATTAAATTCGAATTGGAATAATGTCAAATCAGCTCTTATAAGAAAGCTTAAAATTTAATTTTGCTCGAAATAAAAAACGCAATAATTCAAGATTCACTTGTTTCGAGACGGAAGAGGTCGTAGCTTCTTGCTCGGGAATACGTTGCCGAAGGCAGTCCCCCCCCCCCCCAATCCTAGTTTTGTTTAATTCTATGTTCGTTTAAAAGAAACCAACCACTTCTCTAGTAATGAAGTTTACTTTCAGGGTCAGGGTTTGAAATAATGCGAGGGATCGCGCGATTTGTGCACAGAAAAGGAAAGTCTCTCATAATAAAAAATGCTGTGCTGTATTTCCCCCTTCAAATTCTTTTACAGACCTGTGATTCTACCGTGAGTATTAAAAAAAAATTAGGTCCGCGATTTTTATTTCTTTTATGGAATTTCTCAAAATCAATTCGTGAATCCGTCCCGGAAAAAAAATTGAGAATTTCTTCAAACGATCGTGGAAAAATATCGGGAATTTCGATAAAAGAGTGCAGAAAGTAATCGCCAATTTCGTTTAAAGATTGCGCAAAAAAATTACGAATTTCGATACAGGATTGGCGAAAAAAATTTTCAAATTTCGTCATAATGTTGCGGAAAAGAGTAGAGAATTTTGTTAATTGGTACGGAAAGATATCGAGAATTTTTCCGAATGGTCGCGCAATACTGTCCCGAATTTCGACAAATGATCTCCCTGTAAAAATACCAGTTTCATCAATCGGTCGCAACAGAAAATAAATTTCGTCAAAGGATCACGGTAAAAACGAGAATTTCGTCAAAGGATCGCAGAAAGAAAGCGCAAATTTCGTCAAAATATTACCTAAAGAAAAAGCGAATTTCATCAGAAGATCGTGGGAAAAAACGCGAATTTCATCGAAGGATCGCGTGCTAAAGAAATGCCAATTTCGTCAAAGGATAGCGATAAAAAACACGAATTTTGGCAGAGGTAAGTGGTGAAAAGTGCGGATTTCGACAAAAAATCGCGTAGAAAGACGTGAATTTCGTCCCACGATTTTGGGGGAAAATTGTAAATATCATGAAATGATCACATAATAAAATCGGGAATTTGACAAAATTTACTGCACTGGGCTAAAAAGTTGCAACAGGGTTCCTTTTCCTACTTACAAAAGAACGCCGCGAAACGAGAAAAAACTCTAAAAATCGTATACAAATTTTCAGAGGAAAAAAAATTACTATATTGACTTGAAAGACTGCAACCATATTCCTTTCAAGAATGTCAAAAAATGGCCAAGAAACACTAAATTTAACCAACCAACCAACCTGTAGATTAATTTGAATTTTCTGTGCTATTATTTTTCATTTACAAAGGAGGCAGGGTATGTGCCCCCCCCTCTCACCTCGGCTAATCGAAATTTGAAATTATCGTTTCATCTTTGCATCCACTTTCAATTTTTTTTTTTTTTTTTGCTTCTTTCTTAACTTTAAACTACCAAAGCAAAGAGACAAATAGTTTCTATCCTCGTCAAGAACTTGTCTTAATTTCTCATGAAATTGCAGAAACATGCAAAAGAAAGAACGGCGTTAAAAACATCTTCCACAGACAAAGGACGTCAAAGTGGGATTATAAAGCCCCTTTTTTGAATTACTATGACTAATACAGATTCTTCCAAATATTCTAGTTTTAAAAAAGATAAACAACATAATTTTCTTAAAAAAAGAAAAAGAAATTAAAAAAAAAAGATCGTGGGTTTCTTTTTTTATCACATTTCAAAACTTAGCCGTTTAGTTTTCTGAGCTAAACTGATTGAACTCTGCTTTCACTTCTTCTTTTTTTTTCCTTTTGTAGATTTCGATTTTTTAAACTAATTTTGTTCGAGTCTGCGGAAACGGGAGGGTGCCCGGGTACCCAGGGCACCCCCCCTGGTTACGCCCATGTATTTTCTTTTTGTCAAAGACAGCAGAATTTAAGTTAGTCACGTAAATAAATTTTTGCACCATTATGCAACGGCAACAACATTTAAAAATTAAAGAAAATGTGAATCTGGTTGAAAATATTTTCTTTATAGAGGAAAATTACAATGAAGAGCACATGAAGTTTTGAAAGCGAAATGTTTAAATTTATGACCAAATTTGGGCAAAAATTAACAGTTGTATGTAGATATGTCAGGGGCTGTTCAAATATTACGTAAGCATGTTTTTGACAATTTTTGACCCCCCCTCCCCCCTTGTCAGCAAAAATAAGCAAATTGCAACCCCCCCCCCCTTAATAATTACGTAAGAAAATTGCACCCCCCCCCCCCCCCTCCTCCACTTAAAAAAAATTTAGGACACAATACAAAAAAAAAAAAAAAAAAAAAACTCTACTCGACTTAAAAATAATAATAATAAATGCTTGTTTTATTTCTTTACAATTCTATTTAAGAAATTTTCTTAGATCACAATTTTAGAAGAACTTAGCCATTTGAAAAATTTAAATTTGAACATGCCAATATCTATTCCGATGCTGACCACGGCTGCTCAAGCCATTTTTCCATATCTGTTATGATATTGGTTTCCAGTTTTACTTGATTATCTTCATCGCTTTCTTTTCGGATGCAATCTTGATCAACTTCATCTTCCTTGATACACTCAACATCTTCTGTATCTTTCCCGAATTTCACGAAGCACATAAGTTCATTTGCTCGACGAGCAGCAATTATCAATGGTCGTATAAGGCAGGCCTTCTCGCTTTTTTTACTGTGCTGAATTTTTTTGTGTCTGTTTGCTGACTTCTGAGATGCATGGTATTGGCCATAACTTCCACAAGTTCTTGGGGATAATTGCAATTTAATGGAAGGGCAAAAATCATTCAGCATCTTTAAAAATCCCTGTAATATTGAGATTTAAGGCCAGACGGAGACTTAAATCTATAAATTCCCCCTCCTCACTTGTAATGATGTCATTTGACGATTGTATCATTTTAATTGGAGGAGGAAGGAATCGTCCTTTTAATATACGAAATAATTTACTACGTGCAGGAGAGCAACAATTCTTTTCTTCGCATTTTATAGTTTGCAGCAAGTATTGATTTTCTTGTAAGTGCTTCGAATACCAATCCAAGTCATCACCAAGAGAGTCTGGTTCGCCTGAATCAACATATGTGGCCATAACAGGATAACCGTCAATGTTTAATGAGTTCCAGATATCTGCGAGAGTTTTACCAGCATATGCAAAGTTATTTTGCTCTATTTCTTCATCAATAGCGCTACCGTTCTCATCGAGATGGGAACCATAATGGTCATAAGGGTGTATAAGACCAGACAGTTCTCGACTGAGTGGTGCCATTCGCCTTTCTACTCAGTTATATGCACTTCCTTCGGGAGCATTGCACGCAATGAAATTTCCATCCAAATCATGCTTTTTGAAATGGTTAATAGCAAACGATATAAATTTCTGGTAGCGGGGATTCTCGTTTGGAGCTCCATCAACCGTAACTATGATTACAGGTTTGATGAAACCCTCTTCTGTTTTCACTAATTTTTCAAAGTCTTTGAGTATTAATAGAGTTTCAAAATCCTGAGCATGAGTATTTGCTGTGGAAGAACTGCGTTTCCCACTTCTTATAGCAATAAACGTTGGACCAGAATAACCTATGGCTTTTTATATACTTTGACCTGTCATGCCAGGAGCAATCACAATACCAGCGTAAATAGATGGGATAAGTTTGTGGCGTTCAGCGATGACCCACTCGTGGTCGGGTAAGGATACACGATACTCCATATGCATCAGTATCGGGGACTGTTTATTGGCTGCTGTAATTCCCAAAGGTACACGCACTATGTCATCCTGTGAAAGAAGAAACACTTGCATGGGTCCAAGAATCGAAGCTAAAGTTTCTAAATAGCGGATGGATGTTACTACAAATTGGGTATCAATGTGAGATCGGTAATAATCAGTCTGAACCCAAGAAAGTTTTATCGGCACTGTGGTGACATGTCTTCGACCCTCGATGGTTGAGGAATTTTTTGGAAGCAAACGAATATATGTTCCACTCATGCTTATTGCAAAACCAACCTTTTTCAGTTCTACAGTCAAGTTATCGAGAGTTTTGACACTTCGTATTGACTCGCTTCTTCTTTTTGCATCTGCAGCGCTTCCAATAATAGCTATGTCTGCTATTGCCTTAAGCAATAATGGTTGATCTACATTTAAACTTGGTCTTCCTACTGATTCCCTCAAAGATAATTTTTTTTTAATGTCTGGATTATCATGGCAGATTTCTTCAAGCTTTGTTCGTTTGGTGGTTCGATGTTTTCTTTGGTATTCATCATTTTGTCGTTTCCTTTTTAAGGATTGTTTTTCTTTTTTTAGATCACTGGAAACATTATTTATCTGTTTTTGAATTTGAGATACACTGCTTTCAATTCAATTGGATTACATTTCATTTTTAGTAAGGTACAAAATTAAGTAAGCCGATCGGAGCTCAGCCCCGGTACTTCTCCGTTCTTAGTAAATATTTAAATATTGATCGGAATTCAGCCGAGCTCATAAATACAGGGCTCCGGAGCCCAGTGTAGCAACGCTTCCGAAAAAACGAAGCCTAAATTACCCTTTCCTTCCTTCCACCTCCAAGTTTTGCATTCTTTTTTACCAAAACAATTATATGTGACGTAATGTGTCGACACGTAGGAGATGGAGATGAAACGGATTCAATTTTTATATCAGTTTGTGGTCTTGGCTAGAAAGCAGTCGAGCAGGGTTTCCCCTTTTTCTATAAAAGCATCGAATCTTTCCAATAACGGTGTTAAATTTTTAATTTAATCTGATTTTCGGGGATCACCACAAAAGATCGTTATACGGAAGGAATCGATTGTAGTTTAAGATAAGCACCATTTATAGGAAATTGAAAAATGTTGTTCCATTCTTCAGCATATAAATATAAATCTCTGTAAATTTGATTCATTTTTTCATAAAAATGCATAGCTGGGAACTATTCCTTTTTGGTGTTAACACTATTTCCGAATCATAATCCTTACCACATTTAATCGCAGAATTCTGCAATTAACAACATTAAAATTAGGCAAAGAATTCTATTCGGAAGGAGTGATAGCTAAAAAGTGGAATAGTTCACAACTAAGTATATGCTGATAGATACATTTAAATTTTTTATTTTTCTATAGAAAAAAATACTTTACATTTTGGCAAATAATGTATGAAATATAAATATGCAGATTGCAGTAGCAGGAGGGGAGGGGGACGGTATGGCTGTTAGTACCAGTACCGCAGAATAGTAGGGCTCCGGTACTTTTTTGTTAGAAATTAAGCCCTGCTCATGCATCAAACATGAACAGTCACCTCTAGATAAAAGAGATTGTTTATGTTTTCCTTGTGCGGTCAAAATAACTGACATCAGAACTTCAAGATAAGTATTCTTTTGCTATTTCTTTTTTTCAATTTGAAATTTTTAATAGTTTTTTTCTTTTTTTTTTTTTTTTTTACAAGTTAAGATATTTTGAAAATGTCTTACGTAAGCATCATTCAAACTCCCCCTCCCCCCTTGTCAGCAAAAATAAGCAAATCGCTAACCCCCTACCCCCCCTTAGGTGCTTACGTAATATTTGAACGGCCCCTCAGGGAAAATGATTTAAAATATATTACTTGGCTCCACATTTCGAGTGGTTACAAAATTGATCTAGACAAATTCTCCAAATTCAGGTTTGTTACAATGCAAAACATAAAATAGGCATATTCTCATGATTTCTTATGATCCCTATGCTTTACATAAGGTTCCTCTGTGCTGAGATAAATATAAATGTACAACAGAATATACAACACAGCAATTTTCATTAAAATTGTCGAATGTTTACCCCGTATCTTAAATTTTAGAAAAAGAAATTGGGATTTGTTATAATAATACAAAAATAGTTTTATAACTTTAGTTTCCGTACCGTTCAGAAAGTATCATTAAATAATCAAGAAGAGCGTAAAATCATTTGTCAATCAGATTCTGAAACGTTTTTCAACGCATTCGGACTACTACAATAAAACTTCATAGCTTAATAACGTGAAAAACGATATCAAAGTACTAATTTATAACACGTTTAAAAACACAATTTCAACCAAAGTCGAAAAAAATAGCTGAAAATTTTGTACATCCCTGTATATGAACTATAGATTTATCATATAATTCACAATATGATAAAATTTAGAACAGTTAGTGAACACGTAGCACAGTTGAAATTTCCTCGTTAGCAATTTCCGTCAAAAACCGGAAATCTACTTCAGATGTTTTGTGCAGCCCTGTATATGATTTATAGAATTTATACACACTAAATAGGATGCAATTTTTATAATTTAAAAAGTGTTCCACAACTGAAAACGCAGTTCCATCAATTATTGCTCATCCATAAAAATATAACTGATTTATTTTGTGTGCCCCTGTATATGAAAGATGAATGGCACATCATATTTAATAGTAAGCATCTTATAGAGCACCTCAGAGATATATATCAATTTCAATACCTTTGAAATGGTGTAACATGAACAAAATATACCACATAAAAATTTCCTCCATAGACCGTAATGTAACATAATTCTTTTTAGTGTCCTTGTAAATGATTGATAAATTCTATCCATACCGTATTCTATAGCAATCATCTTGTAGTGCACTTCATAGATATGTATATAAATTTAAAGTGTTTGTAATTATCAAACATCATTAAAACTACCGCAAAATTTTTTTCCCCGTAGGCCGTAATATAATGAAATACTTTTGAATGTCCTTGTAACGAAATTATGACTGCTACACGCTATTTTGAAATACCTAACATTCAATAGTGTATATAAAAAACATTTATCAATTTCATGGCGATGCGACTATATTGAGGCAAAAAATAATTTTGGCCAGATAGAATCTAGTTCAGTAGAAATAGCATTTTGCCTTGCAAATATTCGGGTAATTCTGATTTCCCGGTATTACACTATGACGCAAAAGTTTAGACAATGAAGAAATTCTTACATACTTTGAAAAATATTTATTCAATTTTCAAATCACTGCTTGAAATTAATGTGCTGTACATATAAACAATATTTATAACAAAGAAAAGTGGAATTGTGCATATTGCAATAAATTAAATGGTAACAAAAATAAACTGCTGTCTCAAAAGTTTAGACACAAATTAAATAAAATCGAAATAAACAATTTTTAAAACCTTGTTGCGCATCCATGCTTATGTATTACGTCATATACAGAGGTTGCATGGAAGAAACTAAATCTTGCATAGTTTGTGGATCGATATCGTACCATGCATTCTCAATAGATGTCTTAAGTTCCTTTTCAGAAGAGTATTGTCTAGCGTTGCTATAAACTTTGCGACACATGATGCTCCAAAGGTTTTCTATAGGGTTAAGATATGGGCTACATGCTGGCCAGTCGAGAACTCTTATATTATGGGAATTAAACCAAGATTTTGAATGTTTTGCAGTGTGAATTGAAGCATTGTCTTGCTGAAATTCCCACTGAGGACCCCCTAGAAGCTCAGCAAATGGCAGTAGGTTTTCTTCTAATGTCTGTGTATAATGCTGTGAAGTTTGACGACCACTGGTGAAGGTCAGAGATACTTGTCCATTATAGCAAAAGGCTGCCCAAACCATCACCGAGCCCCCTCCTTGTCTGCGACTAAAAAAAACGTCGAGGTTCCTTCCGCAAGTCATGCCAATACGATAAACAACCATCTGGACCATCCAGATTCCACTTTTTTTCATCGCTAAATATGACTGACTGCCATTTCTCTCCATATGACATATGCTTTCGAGCCCACATAAGTCTTTGTAACTTATGATGTGGTTTCAGAGCTGGTTTCTTCTGCATTTTGCTATAAACGATTGTTCCTTTTTCCAAAATTCGTCTACGAATCGTATCCTTTGATACAGAGAGTCCCGATGAGCTTTGAACTCCACGTACGCTCATTTGTTGAGTACTCGCTAGTCTTTGTATCAGGCGATCCTCTCGTACATTTGTCACACGTGGCCTCCCAGACCGACATTTTGCTTTATATTCGGAACCACTCGATAAAACTCGATAAATAGATTTTTTGACCTATTAATAATAGCAGAAATTTCAGAAACGCTCTTCCCTTCACCTTTCAACTGCCAAATCCTTGAAACCTCATTCACTTGAATTTCTTTAGCTCTCGGCATGTCGACTATGAAGCGCAATCGTTTGCAGAACTTAAGTACTCCAAATTTGTGACATCATCGATTCTAAATTTGCATATGCCAGCGAATATTCAAAGAAATTTAGAATAGTGTCTAAACTTTTGCGACAAGCACATTTGAATTTTTATGAAAAAAATTAGTATTATAGCAAATAAAACGACTGTCTTTTGTACATAGCATTTTAAATCAGTTTTTGAATATATTTACAGGTTTTTGTAATTCTGACGTCATAATTCTACATTTTAAAGCTGAATGACGTCATTGTCTAAACTTTTGCGTCATAGTGTATCATATAGACAACAGGTACTTAACTTGCGCCAAAGTGTCGTTATTTTGCTTGATGTGGTAACCCGGATCATGTTGTTTATGCTGTTGATGTTTTCGCCAAATTGGCAACCGAAAAATATCGCGCCAATATGGGGCGAATATGACATCTGTACTCTCAAATTTAATGCTATTGCGAAACTAATTTATTCGCATCAGAAATCTAACATTATATGTTAAAATGTAAAATTTCAACTAAGGTGACATTAAAGTAATGAAGACAAAAATAAACAAATAAAACATAATCATGAAAAGTATTTTTTCTTAGCACTGAATATGGAATTTTGAAATATGTTTCTGAAAGTAAAAGAACATTCATTTACAAATTCAGGAGATAGTTAGGAGGAAATTCCGCCAGCCCCCCCTGCCCCCAAAAAGTTTTCTGATTTTACTTTTTTTTTTATGGTTTAGATATACAAATTCCCCCTTTAACTGCAGCATTTTATAAGTGACATAAGTGACATTGCCTTTTTAATATAAATAGTCATTATTTTTTTAAAAATTGAAATAACATTTAAAATTTATGAAACAGTCTTCATCTTAAAAGGTTTGGAAAAAAAAACAGTTTTAATATGAAAATGATTCAGATTTGTTTTATACAAGCATTTTTGCAATTCTATTGAGTAGAAAATAAGTTTCGTTATCTAACAAGAAAGAAAAATCATGCGTTAAGCATAGATTATGAAACACTTCCCAAAGCATTCAGAATAATGTAACAAAACTTCATAGTTTAATAAGTTAAAGTATTATGTCCAATGCAACCATATGGAAACGCATAACACATTCGAAAACCCAATTTCAGCTGTTTCCATCTACAATGGGAAAATTATCCGAATTCTTTGAGCAGCCCTGTATATGAAATATAGATTTGTATCTATTAACTACGTGCACGCCAAAATTTAGTTCAGCTAAGAAATACATATATATTTTAGTTGAAAATTCCCTTTCAGCAATTTCTGCTTATAAGGAGAATGGTACGGGAATTCTTTTGTGCAGCCCTGTATATGAGGTATAAAATTTATATACAACGAGTAAAATGCAGAAAAAAACAGTTAAATTTAAAAGCGTATACCCAATTTGGAAACGCGCTTCCAGAAACTATTACTCAAAGACACTGTAAACGATTTCTTTTGTGTGTCCCTGTAAATGAACGACAAATGCTATGAATACCATATCCCATCGTAATCATGTTGTAGTGAAAATCACTAATTTAAATCAGTTTCAATACTTTTGAAACAGCGTAATGTCATTAAAGTACTCTGCAAACGATTTTTCCGCATATACCATAGTGTAATGGAATTCTTATGGCTGGCCCTGTAAATGAACTATTAATCCCATATACTTCATATGCAATACCAAACATGGTTAAGTGACCCTAAATAAAGTTTACCAATTCCTGAAAATCCGAGTATATTTACGGGAATTAGAGCGGGGACAGACGACCAAATAAACCGAATGCATAAACACTTTTAGACATTGTTGGAAAATGTTAAAAATGAAAAATAATTTATTCAAATCAAACTTGTGTAGCATGAGAAATAGCGATCGACCGAAAATTCGTTTTCGTTTTCGTTTTCGGCCCTAAAGCAGAGTTTCGCTGAAAATTCTTTTTCGGCGAAAAGGCTGTCGAAAATTCGGCCGGATCGAAACTTAACCGAAACTATCTATATTCCAAAAATCTCGTTTTTTCTTTCGAAAATTTTCAGCATTACTCATTGATTTGAGCTGCATCGGCTGAAATGAGTTATTTATTTATTGCTATGAACTTCACTGTCTATAATTATCAGTCATGACTGACTCAAGACGTGGATGCAAATTATAAATCAAGTAATGTTAAATAAATCAAGTAATAGTCAACATGGTCCCTCGCGGAGGCCATGTTGGTCCTCCGCGAAGGTACGAAGCAGCCTCTAGAATAGTTGTAATTCTAAATTTCAATAGCCTCTCATAAATCTTTGCTATAATCCGCAACAGGATAATCTGTCTGTAGGAGCGATACGAGCCCTCTGGCGTGTTCCTTTTCTTGGAAAAAAACAACAACAATTCCCTTCCAAGTAATGCATATAGGACTAAACTTTGAAGAAGCTTTTCAAGTGCTCATTAAAAGCTGCAGACTTAACAGTAATAGAACATTTTTAGTTTGAAACCGTAGAAGTGTTTCGAATACTTTTTGAGAAAGTTAACAGATGTAGTATAACAGATGAACATTTACAAAAATCATTATAAAAGTTAAATCGAGGTATGTATAAATAAACATATTTTAATTAAATGAAATTCGTATAGTTAGAAAATCATTCTGTCGCTCTGCGTCGTAATTTTATTTTATATGAAAATAAAAAGTTTTCGTCAGAGGTACAGAGAGCTATTTGGAGGGGGGGGGGGGGGCACACGTATAATTAATAATTATGTATATTTAATAAACACGTGTAATTAATTAATAATTGTGTGTATTTATGTATGTATTAATTATTAAAAAAATTTTTGAACATTTTCGTTTTCGTTTTCGGCCGAAAATAGGAAGATTACCGTACTTCGGTTTTGGTTTCAGTTTCGGTCTTAAAAACCTGTCTCAGTCGATCCTTAATGAGAAACGAAATTTCTGAAAACAAACATCCTAATCCTAACATGTTCAAACGGTGGTCAGACGTCTGGCCACTTCCTCTATATCTGACTAGGCGATCAGAACGGCTATGAAATATACTAGAAAGTAGACGTGTGTGATTTTATTTGTATTTATTCTCTAAATTATCATTGCTGTATTTAGACTTGTCGTCAACTATCATTGCTTATTATCATCTATCATGACTTTTAATTTTTACAATATTATTTCATTATAGTGTTTTTACCTGATTTTTTCATGTTTTGGTTATGACTTGGTTATCTCGAAAACTTGCTATCTCATTTTTTTTTAGCTTCCCTTCGACTTCGAGATATCGAAAATATATACTGCAGTTATTTCTTTTTACTTAGTTTGTTCTCCATATTTGTTCATTTAATGCCTTTAGCTCTTCAACCAATATCAATAATCTTTACAAAATTAAAAGAAAAAGAAAAATCTTTCAGTTTTTTTTAATAAAAATCTTTTTTTTCTCCAGAACTTTCTGATTTTCACTGAAATTTAGTTGGCAGGTAAGACATTGCCTTCTTCCACCCCTGCGAAGAATGGGCACATCAGCTGGTTGTTAAATATCAGCTGGTTGTTCTATTATTGTATTGTGTATTCTATCATATTATTGTATTGTGTATTTTATCATATTATTGTATTAACAAATATATTGTGTCATGTATGTATCAAATTACACACTCTCAGGGGTCGATAAAGACATATTTTTGGGTCCTTATTTTGGGAAAAATGAATGAAATCGTCAAACATGAATTTTTCTTTAAAATAATAATAATCTAGTGTTAGCAAAAGAATAAAGTTAAAATACAAATGCTATAAAATTTTTATAAAGCTCATTATATGAATTTAAGTTATGTAAAAGGGCATTAAAACTGCCTAAATTTTGTATGGATCGATCCCTGACTAATAATATATTATTACTGTTTACTTAACATTTTTAGGTGTGTTTGTAATTATATAAATATGTAGCACCTATAGCTGTCGTCTGGCCCGTCCGCCTGTCTGTCTGTCCGCATATAACTTACCCAACCGAATGGTTCGAAATTTTAAATACATAATTGTTACAAAAGTTTGTCGAGTCATCAAATTTTATGAAAATCGTATGTATCAATTACAGGGACAGCCAAAAGTATTCCGTTACATTACGGCCAATGATAAAAAATTGTTTCAAGTGCGTTTTAATAATGTTACATCCTTTCGAACATAATGAAATTGATATGCATTTACGAAGTGGGCTAAACATACATTCTGTAGAATATGTTTTTGAGTATATGTTTTGTAGAATATGTTATGAGTTCAATTTGGCGTATGAGTTCAATTTGGCGTGGCTGCGTATTTTTTAAAAATCAAAATAGGTTAAAAATTTGCGCATTTACTTTACTGCATATTTCAAATCTACATATATTTTAGAGTTAAAATATGTAAAAAAAAAAAATGAAAGTTTAAAAAATATATAGAATTAGATCATAAAAAAAGATAGTCAGAAAACTGAATTTGAAGAATAATAATATAAAAGCGAAGTTCTGAAAATTAATCCTGGTTAAACGCATCCCCGCAGAAGCGCGGTTTGCGCACATTTTGCCACTTTTTTTGTTACCCGTGGAAACCAGAAGGTGCGCAGCGATAATGCTAAAGGAATTTAGAACATCAATTTGGTATGACATTTCTAACGAGAATTTTTCATATAAACATTCTGCAAACTATAAATTTCACGTAACAGATTGTAAACCACAGAATATCAAAGAAATATCTCACAAAAATAAAGAAAATCTGTCTGATTTAGAGTCTGTTTTTGACACAGAATCATAAACTTTAAAGTTATTTTTATTGAATCAAATTCTGGAATTGATGAAGCGAAAAGTACGGGGTGCGTCATATATTCGTAGACAATTAAAAAATTCATAATGAAAAGTAATGCTCGGGGAAATTTTCGGTTTGCGCGAATATGATCAGGGGGATAATGGATTTTTTCATGTGTAAAAAAAAAATGATTCCAAGAGTCGCTCATACATTATATACTGAGACTTTTATGCATATCAGGCAAACACAAATAGACAATGAAACGAATTTTAATAATATGACACTGTGCATTTATTTTAAAGTAAAAGATGTCCAACAATGACTACCACCGCCAGGTATTATGCAAATGAGGCGCGTCAATTACAGCTGAGTTTAGCATGTCGGCATCGATGCTACCGACAGTTCATCGAATGGCATCTTTCACTTCCCCCCAAAGTGGCTGAGAAGCACCGGTACACACGAGACTTTAAGTATCCCTACAACCAAAAATCTTCTGGGGTCAAGTCTGGAGATCGTAAGGGCCACTGAAACTTACAACCTCGACAACTTGGTCTTCAGTGAAAGTGCCCAACAGGAATGTCTCGACTTCACGTGCTAATTGGGGCGCGGCACCATCCTGCTTGATGGTGAGGGCAGGTAACGCGTCTTGAATCTTTTCTCCGAGCGAAACTTTCGCAATGCAATAGCGGTGGTTTCACCGTACTTGCAGAAATGTTTAACCACAGAAGCTCAATATGTAGTAAGACTAGTATGTTGCCGAGATCGATGACGAATCCATTTCCAGCCAAGTGTTTTATTGCTAGACTGATTTGCATAAAAAGCCTCAGTATGGTGTGTGAGCGCCCTCTTTCGATTACTTTTGGAATCATTTTTTTAATGCATGGAAAAACATCCAAAGTCCTTCTGATTATATTCCAGCATACCGAAATTTTTTCCGAGCATTACTTTTTTTTATATCAATTTTATTTTTTAAGTTTGCACGAATTTATGACGCACCCTGTATTTAATTGCACGTTATATGGATGGACATTTATATTACATTGCTTTTAGAAGAAATGTCACCGGCTCTATTTAAGAAAAAAACAATGCATTTATCAATAATTTTTCCTTATTAAAAGTGCATATTTGAAAATCCAATAGGAAAATATCATTAATTACTAATAGTTGGTGTTATTTGAAGATTACTATAGTAACTTTTATGCAGTTTTAATTTATGTGATAGTCGAACCGAACATCGATATAAGACTGATTTTCAAGGAACACCTTGCATTCTTTAAATCGAGATTACACTGTATCTTTGTTTTTGATGTATATGTTAAGTTACATGGTTGGTTTCTAACCAGCACATCAGGAAGCCGTATGTTTGTTTAAGGCTGTTCTCAAATCCAAAAGGGCAACTTTATGACGTAAGTTTTAATTTATTTTTGTTCGGAAATGCATGAAACTGGCAGTTGTTGTTGTTGTTCAGAAACTATGTAATCGAATTGTTTTTTTCTATTTTTTTGCAAACGCAATAGAGCTTTCAGAAAATATTGTCAAAGCGGGCGTATTTGAACCAAATTTCAGCGCAAAAGAAGAATAACTACTCAAGGAAGGACGAAAAAGTCTTTGTCACGTGATCAAAATCGCTTATAACTCCCTAGGTAATTTATTTATCAAAAAATGGAAAGCACTGTTCGATTCCAAATAGCTTCCATAGTAAGGTCTTCCAATTTTATATCTTTTCTTTGAAAAATGAATTTGTAAATATGTCAAAACGTTTTGCACTTGTTGAGCAGAGCAGTTGAGAACAGCCTTAACAACATGTTGATCATATTCGGATTTTCCAGTTAGATAAGTTTCCTGCAGTAGAGTAGATTTTCTCTTCAAATTGACAAACTTTCCGCTAAAAAAAAAAAATAAAAAAAAAAATAAATAAATAAAATAAAATATAATAAAATAAAATAAAATAAAATATAATAATAATAATATGTAAAAAAAGTAAAAGTGGGATCCAGGGGCCTCATTTTACAGTCGTTTTTCAGACATTTGTAATTTATAGCCGAAGTTCGCAATTCTCGTGACTTTTAAATAATCAGATCCTGATAGTATTAGAAACTGTCAGCAAACGCATGTATTTACCGAAAAATTGTAAGAATATATTTGGTAAATCATATGCGCAGATATTAATAATTTAAACTTAATTTGAGCAGTTTATAATAGATTACAATCTCAACAAGAAATACTCAGCGAAAGAGGTCAACAAATCTATTAGCAGAAAAAAAAATTACAAATGATTCATCATCGTGTCAATTCTTTGAAGTTTACCAAAATCCTGAATAACATAATTTTTTCAAGCCAAATTCATACAGATACGCTTACAACGGTATTGGTTTTATGATTGCCATTTAATACTTTCAAAGATTGAACTAAAAAAAATTAATTAAAATAAAGATGATTTTGTTTATTAAGATTTTCTGTTTATTCTGAAAGTTGTTTGCGAATGGCACTCACGTATGCAGCCATATTTTCTGAATCTGATGACTGCATGTTTTGGAAAAAATTGTTTTTACTTAACTAAGTCATTTTTAAACCTTCTGACATTTTTATATATCTATATTATTAAAATTCGTGTGAAAATTATATAAATTATTGTATAATTTTTTGTCGAATTACATTATTTAATTAAGATGAAGCATATCATATACGATCCAATCGATAAGCTATTAATATGCATTCTTATCAAATTTCAGAGTTATAAAAATATTGGAAAATTGTGTTAAAGAAAAGAAAAGATTCGACAAAAATTAAAAATGTTCAGGTCACATTTATCAAAGGAATGTGCGTCTTGTAATAATAAATTAAATTCAGCAATTTGTTTCTCAGTTAAATCGAAATGGCTTTGAACACGATAAGGATTTTATAAACAACTAGCAAACCCCGCGGCTTTGCTCGCGTAATAGTTCAAATATGCCGAGTAATATTTGCATGACTATTTTTTATTAGAAGAACACTTTTTGAAATAATTCGAAAATTACAAATAAAACCACAGTTTAACTAAACTTCATTATAAAAGTGCAATAAACAGAAATGAGATTTTAATTAATAAGAAAAACTAAAACTAATTCCAATTAAATGATAATTTAGAAAGTATTTTGAGACTTTCATGCTCATTTCATATGCTCATTTCAGTATTCATTTGAAGTTTTGAATTTTTTAGAAACCATCGTAACACATTTACATTTTAAAATTAACCATCATGTCAAATTGCAAGCTTCTTGTCTAACAGTCTACCGCCTCTCTGGTATTAGTGGCACCAACATAAAATTCCGAAACAGAGTTAAAATAGAAAAATGTTAAAACAGAGACTGTCACCATTAATTTGCCAACATTAACCTTGAAATCGGTTGGTATTTCCTAATATTCTATAGAAAACGGAATTTAGATGTTTTTAAAGGCTTTCTTGTTGTTCCTGCCAACCAGGTGGTAGTGACCGGCATAAAATATATCCCGGATCAGGGACTATCACTCTTGATTCGCAACCAATAACTTCTGTAATCGGTTTATTATTTCCTGAGATTCCATAGAAATCGTAATTTAGTACTCTTTTAGAATGCTTTTCGTTACTTCCCTTCGCTTCAACACTTTTTAATTTCGAATTTATTTTCGACTGTTCTTAGAGGACATTTATATTTTATAAGTAACTACCGTGCTATATTTAAAGGTTCTAGCCTCTTCAGTACCGCAGAAATCGCAATTTAGAAAGTTTTTTGCCCCTGTTACCCTCGACATAAAATATAGCTTATGTTTGAGCAGGTTCTTTCACCATCAATTTGCAACCATTATGTTTGAAATTGGTTTCGTATTTCATACAACTGCATAAAAATCGTAATTTAGAACGCTTATAGAACGCTTTTCGCTCATTTCATACTTTTAAATTTGGAATTTTCTTTCGACAATTCTTAGAAAGCATTTGCATCTTTGAAGTAATTACCATTCCAGATTTAAAATGTTAGACTCCTTCAGTAACACAAAAAATGTAATTTAGAACATTTTTTGCTCTTGTAACCCCCAGGTGGTAGTGACAACAACGTAAAATATAGGCTATGTTGGAGCGGGGACTTTACTTCTGAAATTGGTTTATATTTCCTCAGATTGCGTAGAAATCGCAATTTAGAACGTTTTTGGAACGCTTTTCGTTCATTTTCACCCCTTTTAAATTTCAAATTTTTAAGAAACTGTTCTCAGAAAACATTTACATCTCATAAGTAATTACCGTGCCAAATTTCAAGTTGCTAGCTCCTTCAATATTACAAAAATCACAATTTAGAACGTCTTTTAAAATGCAACCGCAAGGTGGTAGTGACGCCGAAATGAAATAGATCCTATATTGGAGAAAGGGCTGTCATCATCAATTTTCAACCATTACTTTTGAAATCGGCTGGGTACTTTCTGAGATTGCGTAGAAATCGCAATTTAGAATGTTTTTTAGAACTTTATTTTAACAATTTAGTGCACTAAAACTTCAAGGGGCCCTGTACTGCGCCCCTTGCAAGGGGGCCAGGGTCTTAACTGCAATGCAGAAATGGGGCAGAAACTGAAAGGAAAATTCACCCCAAAAACGATGAAAATCGGATAGAAAAGAGGCATGTTATTAACAATTTAGTGCACTAAAACTTCAAGGGGCACTATATTGGTTCCCTTGCAAGGGTTCTAGGGTCCAAACGGAAATGCAGAAATATGTCAGAAACTGAAAGGAGAATTGACCCCCAAAACGAAGAAGATCGGGTAGAAAAGAGGAACGTTATTAACAATTTAGCGCACTGTAACATCAAGGGACCCTATACCAGGCCCTTCTCAAGGGTTCCAGGTTTTTTAACTGAAATGTTGAAATGGAGTAGAAACTAAGAGGAGAATTCACCCCCAAAACGAAGAAGATAGGATAGAAAAGAGGCATGTTATTACAATTTAGTGTACTAAAACTTCAAGGGGCCCTATACCGGCCCCTTGCAAGGGTGCTAGGGTCTTAAATAAAATGTAAAAATGGAGCAGAAACTGAAAGAAGAATTTGCCCCAAAAACGAAGAAGATCGAATGGAAAAAAGGCATGTTATTAACAATTTAGTGCACAAAATTTTCAAGGGGCCTTGTACTGGGCCCCTTGCAAGGGTACAAGGGTCTTAACTGAAATGCAGAAATGGAGCAGAAACGGAAAGGAGAATTCACCCCAAAAATGACGAAGTTCGGATTGAAAAGGGGCATGTTATTAACAATTTAGTGCTCTAAAACTTCAAGGGGCCCTGTACCGGGCCCCTTGCATGTGTGCCAGTGTCTTGACTGAAATGCTGAAATGGGGTGGAAACTGAAAGGAGAATTCACCCAAAAACGAAGAAGATCGGATAGAAAGGAGGCTTGTTATTAACAATTTAGTGCACTAAAACTTCAAGGGACCCTGTACCGGGCCCTTTTCAAGGATGCCAGGGTCTTAACTTAAATGTAGAATTGGGGTAGAAACCGAAAGGAGAATTTACCCCAAAAACGAAGAAAATCGGATACAAAAGAGGCATGTTATGAACAATTTAGTGCACAAAAACTTAAAGGGGCCCAGGGGCCCTGACCCTTAAAAAATTAAAAATCTGAGCCTATGGTGAATCAGGGCCTGTCTTGGGGTAACCTCACCTGAATTTTCAGACTTCTACGTGCGGTAGATTTCGCTAGCCATCGCACACAGACATGCAGACAGACAGAGCGATTTGTTATTTTATTAGTATAGATAAGTAACTACCATTCCAAATTTCATGTTTCTAGGCCCTTCAGTAGCACAAAAATCGCATTTTCGAACGTTTTTTCGCTCCTGCACCCACTTTGGGATTAATGGCACCGACATAAAATGTAGCCTATGTTGGAGCAAGGGTTGTCACCCTCATTTTGACGCCATTATTTTTTAAATCGGTTTGGTACTTATTGAGATTGCGTAAAAATCGCCACTTAGAACGTTTCTTAGAATTCTTATTGCGCATTTTCACTGCTTTTAAATTTCGAATTTTTTAAGACATGTTCTTGGAGATCATTTATATCTAATAAGTAACTACCATGTCAAATTTCATGTATCTGGGCCCTTCAGTAACACAAAAATCGCAACTTCGAACTTTTTTTTGCTCCTGCACCCCATTTAGGTCTAGTGGCACCGACATAAAATGTAGCCTATGTTGGAGCAAGGTTTATCACCATCATTTTGACACCATTAGTTTTGAAATCGCTTTAGTACTTCTTGAGATTGCGTAAAAATCGCCATTTAGAACGTTTTTTAGAACACTTTTGTCGCATTTTCACCCCTTTTAAATTTCAAATTTTTAAAGAAATGTCCTTAGAGATCATTAGTATCTTATAAGTAATTACCATTCCAAATTTCATGTTTCTAGGCCCTTCAGTAACACAAAAATCGCATTTTTAGAACGTTTTTTGCTCCTTCACCCCCTTTTGGCCAATGGCACGGACATAAGATATAGCCTATGTTCTAAGTTGGACTAACACCATCATTTTGATACCATTACTTTTAGAATTGGTTCGGTAGTTCCAGAGCTTACTTCCTACAAATAAACAATTTTTCCCTCTTTATAATATTAAGTATAGATAATAAATAAAATAATAATAATAATAATAATATAATATAATATAATATAATATAATAAATCAATATAATATAATATAATATAATATAATATAATATCTATAAGTAAGTAGAAGTAGAAGTATAGAAGATAAAATTCAAACGAAGTTCAAGTTTAAGAGAGCCATAATTTTGGGGCTTACAAAGCCTGTTTAAGTTATTACTATAATGTTCAGTTAAAATCTTTCAAATTATAAATTTTTGCTTTTATATTGATCTACATCATTTTTAAAAGCATTATATATTTATAATTGTTGTATACTTATCTAGACTGAATGCAGAAATATGGAAATTTTCCAATTTAATCGATTTCGCTGTTAACAACAACAGAACAAAAGTACGCAGATGTCTCTTTTACTATTGAATAAAGTTTGTTCGGAAAAATCTTCAGGCTTAAAGATGTTGAACAACATTCATATTATTATTACGTGAAAAACATAGGTTATATTTTCCCTTTACAAATTGCTCTTTACCGAATTTTCAAACACATAATAGCAGTAAATATGGCTATATAATCGATTATTGAAATATATAACAACTATGCAATTATTTTATTATGATGATATGTTTAACAGAAAATATAACTCTACGGATTTGTCCAATTTAAGTTTTAGAAATAAATAAAAAAGTCCTTCCGGCCAGTGCCGAGAGGAAGAGGTAGCTTTCATATTCCTTATTTAAAAAAAACCAACTTACATTATTCAAACACACGAAGCTCAATTAAGTGGAAACCGAATGTAGGAGATTCAATACTAATTTTTATCAATACTAAATCATTATGAATGAGAATTTCGCGAAAATAATCAGATTTATCCAAGCTGCTTTTAATTAAAGTAACTTATATTTGGCTGCAAAATTCGGCGATTTCTTACAGTGCCTGCCATTTTAAGACAACATGGTGGATGAGGCTAACCAGTGAACTTGGTCGAGACCTTAGTAATTGCTGTGCACATGCTCACTCGCATCGGAATCGGTTGATATATACGAGTGCTGTCTCAGGCAAAAAATCAGATTTTTCAAAATGTCACCCACGTTAGGAATTGAAACTGCTATATCTGAGCCATTTTTTAAGATAAAGGCAAACAAAAAATGCTCCTGAATCCTTATATCAAGGTCAAATACTTAAGAAAGAAACCTTTTTCAATTTCTAATTTTTTTGCACCTCACTTTAAATATAATTTTTTTAATTTAATGGCCGCCATTTTGAAACAAGGTGGCTGATGAAGCTGGCCAGCGAACTTCGTCGAGATATTGATGTATACTTGTTGTCTTTGTATCAAGGCCAAACACATAAAAAAAAATCTTTTTCATTTTCCAATTTTTTAATACCTCATTTTAAATTTTAAAATACATTTAAAAAAAAATCGCAACCCTTTTGAAACAAGATGGCGAATGAAGCTGGCCAACGAACTCGGTCGAGACATTGGTATGCACTATGTACAGACCAAGTAATATCCAAATCGGTTCATAAATACGCCTGTTATCGAAAGACAAAAACCAGGTCGTTTTAAAATGTCAGCCACAATAGAAATTCAAAATGTTATAACTCAACCATTTTTTTAGATATAGACGAAACAAAACCTGTTCCGGAATCTTTGTATTAAGGCCAAACAGATACGAAAAAACCTTTTTCATTTTCCAATCTTTTGGTATCTCATTTTAAATTTAAGTTTTTAAAAATTTTTTTAAATGGCCGCCATTTTGAAACAAGATGACGGATGAAGCTGGCCAACGAACTCGTTTGAGTTATTTGTATGTACTATGTACACAATATCCAAATCGGTTCATAAATACGTCTGTTATCACGTGGCAAAAATCAGGGCGTTTCAAAATTTCAGCCACGCTAGAAATTCAAAATGCTATAACTCATCCATTTTTTAAGATATAAACGAAACAAAAACTGCTCCCGAATCTTTTTATCAAGATGAAACACATAAGAAAAAAATATTTTTTCAATTTTCAATTTTTTGGTACCACATTTCAAATTTAAACTTTTCTTAAAATTTTAAATGGCGGATGAAGCTGGCCAACGAACTCGGTCGAGACATTGGTCTGTACTATGTATAAACGAAGATACATCCAAATCGGTTCATAAATACGCCTTTTATCGCGTGACAAAATTCAGGGCGTTTCAAAATGTCAGCTTCGCTAGAAATTCAAAATTCTATAACTCAGCCATTTTTTAAGATATAGACGAAACAAAAACTGCTACGGAGTCTTTGTATAAAGGTGAAATACATAAAAAAAAAATATTTTTCCATTTTCAATTTTTTGGTACCACATTTCAAATTTTAAATTTAAAAAAAAATTTTAAATGGCCGCCATTTTGAAACAAAATGGCGGATGAAGCTGGCCAACGAACTCGGTCGAGACATTGGTATGTACTATGTACACACCGAATTACATCCAAATCGGTTCATAAATACGAGAGTTACAGTATGACATAGGTCATATATATATATATATATATATATATATATATATATATATATATATTTTGAACGGAGGGTGGTTTCGGGGTCTGGGGGTCATGATCGATGAAAATATACCAAAATTTTTTGAAATCGCTTTCCTACGAACGGCTGCAATAGGTAGCTTTTTGTAAAGAAAGCTACCTAAAAGAAAAGTGCCCAGCTAAACTGATGGCATTGAGCTCACAGGCTATTCACACTAATTGTATATCATACTCTTATTTTAAAGAATAATGCCCCTCAAAAAAATAAGTGAAGGGGAATCAGCCCCCGTTTCCCCCTTTATACCTAACCAGTGAACCTCCAAATCTAATCAGGGAAGCTCCTTATCATAATAAACCGGTATACCAAATTTGGAGCAAATCGAATAATCCTGCAAAAAAACCATTTATCTAAATTAAGGGGTGGACTAGCCCCCCCCCCCTTTTATCCTTAACCAATGAATCCCCAAAACTAATCAGGGAAGTTCCTTAACATAATAAACCGGTATACCAACTTCGGAGCAAATCGAATCATTCTGGATGAAAAACCTATTTATCTAATTTAAGAGGGGCGGGCTAACCTCCCTTTTCCCCCATTATCCTTAACCAATGAACCCCCAAAACTAATCAGGGAAGTTTCTTAACATAATAAACCGGTATACCAAATTCGGAGTAAATCGAATCATTCTGCATGAAAAACCCATTTATCTGAATTAAGGTGTTGGACTAACCCCGTTTTCCCCCCTTTATCCTTAACCAATGAACTCCCAAAACTAATCAGGGAAGCGCCTTATCACAATGAACCTAGAAAATTTTTTTGAAGCAAATAGGATGTTTCTATCAAGAGTTATCGCGTTACGTACATAGATACATACAGAACGGCCGGGAACATTAGCTCTCTGGCTTTGATAGCCTGTGAGCTAAAAATAGTAAAATTGATGTCTACTTTTGAAAAAAGTTTGTTACAATAAATTTTTACTTTTAAAAATGTTTAAAACTTTACTATGTTATTATCGTTATATTATAGATGATCTTTCATATTTTAAAAATTACGTTACTTCGACTACCAAATATATTATTATCTGTTTAATGAACTTAACCATGTAATCGATAATTAAATCGATGATCTGATAGGTGATGTAACAAGCGAAAAAAGTTAGTAGCAACTTTTGTTTCGAATAAACTTTATTTTCTACAAATTTTTCTTAAAAAAATGTTTCACATCTTTCTATATAGATATAGTCATGTGATAGCTGACATTTCTCCGTTTAAAATTGTCCCTTATAATTTTAAATTAAATCATCCGCTGTGCAGACAAATTTTAACATGAAATCGATTATTTTATTCTTATTACCGTTATGTAGTCCTTTTTAGATGCGTTCGTAATTATATAAATACATAGCATCAACAGTCGTCATCTTGTCCGTCCATCTGTCTGTTTGTCCGCCTATAACAACGCGAAAAATTCCAGTCCAAATGTTTTGAAATTTAATGTATATGATCGTTGCAGAGATTTATCGAGTTTTTTTTAATTTTATGAAAATCGAAAACTTAAAACGATATTAATAAAAGTTTTCTTTATTCTATTAAATCCTATCATACGTATTTAATTAATTTATATCCCGTGATAGCTAATGATTCTAGGTTGTCATGGTCATTACCTCATATTTAAGAGTCTTTCCTATGATTCCTATAGGTCCTACGTCATTCCTATGATTTCCGCATTACTGAATTCAATATATAGAATCACAATAAATTTTGTATTCGTGCATTTTTTGCATAAGATTGCAACGGCTATTGCACCAAGATCTGAATATTTATAAGACTTGTTATAGTACGGTTGCACCTCATTTCCCGCGTTTGACGTGCAATTGAAAGTTGGAAATATTTCCAAAAATTAGCAGTGGGGCAATCAAGATCTATGTTCAGAAGTGTTTTGAGCAGTAATTACATCTCAAAACTTTCAATTTTTGCTATATTCAGTAATTTGTATGCACCTGTCTCTCAATCTTTTGAGAGAGATTTTACTCCTCCCCTCATATCCGCACGAGATAAGAGATGAGTAGGTAATGTACTAAGTTGTTGACGTCATGCCCGGTGATCTATTATATTAAAATCGAAATTTAAACATAAAGTTGTTACAAATAGGTAAGTTTATTATCAACTGAATAATATTTAAATTTATTATTACAGTTTTTGAACACCATTTTCTGCGAGTCGGAGAAAGGTCAGTAAATGTTTTAAAATGTTTCTGAACTTAATAAATTTCTTGCATTTTGAAACTTATACCATTAAACATGTATATTCCTTGAAAGCAAATTTTCATAGTTTGAGGAATTTCTTTAAAATGATTTTTTTTAAATAATTCATTTTGCATAGAAAAGTACACTAAGGATTCTTATTGCTTTCTTGTCTCTTAACACGTTGAGTGCCACGGTGGTCGACACTGAAGCTGAAAACTTTGCAATGTTTTAAGTAATTTTTAAGAAAGTATAAAATAAAATAAATAAAAGGTAAGTAAATTTAAAATAAATTTTCAGTAATTACTCAAAACAATATATATATATATATATTTAGTTTTATATCATATTTTAGACCGTCAGCCATCGGTGAATGACGCGTTTTAAACGGAAAGTCCAGTGTCAGTCACGGGTGACTGACGTGGCACTTAACGTGTTAATACGTATTTACAATTATTCTTGTGACATATGACGTAAAATAATTTTATTTGAATTACTTCTGAATGGAAATACGAAACTGCTTAAATATTTCCTGACTCTGGAGCTTTATAATTGCTCTCCAGGTCGTTTCTTAACTTTGCCTGATTTTCACTTGCTGAGGTCTGAGAAACTTATAAATTTCGCGACATTTATCATCAGACTCTTTATCAGCTAAGTTTTATAACCAAGATTTAGATCCAGAGCATTTATTTTGAACATTGCCTGATTTTCACTAGCTGAAGTCTGAGAAACTTATAAATTTCGCGACATTTATCATCAAACTCTTTACTAGCTCAGTTTTATAACCAAGATTTAGATCCAGAGCATATAATATGTATTTATTTTGAACATTGGTAGTATACTTTAAAAACTTCAATAATTTACGTTTATATAGGTTTAGATAGGTTCACAATACTCTGCCGCAAATTATGATTTACCCATCCTTTTTTTATATTACCCCTTTGATGTGTGAAGTAGCCGATGTACTATGTTATAGACGCTATGTGTTGTGACCAATTACTCTTAAAGCACATGCTTTTATATGAAATTCTATTCAAAGATCCATAAGGTTTTCAAAAACTGAATACTTTTTATAGGAAAAACTGTTATTACAGTTTCAACTCATTCTGTTCTATGAATTCGCAATCGGCAATTCAGCAATCGACAATTATTTTAATTGTTGTTGGGAACTAACGTTAATCTGAAGTACATAGAACCTTACTTTAAATAAGATATTTCGGATGGTCATCACATAAATCAATTTTCTAGAAATTGATTTAACTAAAGTATAAAAATCTTACTTATCATATTAATGTCATTTAGATTTTATTGTGGATTGTTTTTAATAATTATTATTATGAGTCATTCGAAAGATCGAGAACAATCTTAAACGATTTAATTTTCAATATTTGAAACTTCATTGAAATTAGATGAATTCGAAGATATTTTGTGTATCGGAAGTTATGATGCAGCTATTTCGATTTTGTTAAGCATAATGAACATCTGTAAATGTACATAAGGTTCGTATGATTCTTGACTTACAGGCGGATAATCATTCTTCAGTAATTTTTACGAATTTGACTTTAAATATCTGTAAACTTAGCTAAATGTGTAAACTGGTTAAATATGTTCTAAAATAATGTTGTTATTATAATGTTGTGAAATGATAAAATATTGTTGTATAATATTTTATTTGTCAATGTAGTTGAACATCTCGATGTGCATTATGAACACTTACTGTCAACAAGGTTAACAGTTTTAAAATTTAACTTGAATGTGCTTAAAGACAAATATGCTCTGAAAAGTGTTATTTCCTATAAATTGGAAGGAACAACAAGATACAGTTAAAGAGATAGATTAATCTGCAAACTTAAAGAGAAAAAAAATTCTAAAATTTGCTATACATTTTAATGTCGAAAACTCAGATGTGAACCAATACGCACGTAAATTTCTATTAAAATTGCTAAATTTAACAATTCAAGTGCAATTGTAGATTATTTTTTCACTTTACAAACTGCCTTTTACAGAAATTTCAGCAAAGTAATTTCCGCCAAATTTGACTATGTACTCGGTTATTGAAGTAAACGAAAATAAATATTCTAAAATCGCTCGCTTTTAAAGGAATATAATTGTTTAAAACAAATGTGTACAATGTTGTTACGACATGTTTTACTGTAAATACAATTGTGCGAATTCGTCCAATATAATAACTGTTTTTTCAAAAAGAATAAAGCAATATATTGATCGCCACTTTTGAATAAAAGTTTGTTAGAGTAAAAATTTATTTTAAAATATGTGCAAACTGTATACTTAACAATATTTTTATCACCATGTTCTTGTGTAATATTTCAATTTTTTAACATAATTTTTATCAACTACCAGAGGAGGAATTTACTGTTTAAATGAATTTAACCGTGTGGTCGATTATTAAATAAACGGATTGACTACATGTCATATAACAACCGAAAAACAGAAAACAACTTCTGATTTTAAAAAAACTTGTTTTCAACAAAGTTTTAGTTTTCAAAATATTTATCAGTTTTCTGTATAATTTTAGTATTGCGTTTGGTGATATTTCATCTTCTAAAACTGTACCATATAATTTTGAAGCAAATTATTTTCTGGGTTGCTAAATTTAGACATGAAACCGATTACTTGCTTGATGTGATTATACCTTATAAATACAAATTTCCAATTTTATTTTTCATAAATTGCCAATAATTATACCGAAAAAGTGTCAAATTTTCACATTATGACACTTTTGGTAACTTACATGTATATTGAAATATGTTTCTGAATGCTCTGGAAGGAGTTTAACCCCCCCCCCCTCCAACTACCTCCATATCCTGGCTGCTGCACCAGTTAATCAGCCAACGTATTATGTTACAGGCGTCATGCGCAATGAACTATTATTTTAATATCGAATTTTAAACTCAAAATATTATAAATAGCTATGATCATTTGCAACTGAATCCTATTTAATCTGTTTCTTTCAATTTTTAACACTATTTTCCTGCGAGTTGGGTAGAGTTTCCCGAACGTACATAAATTTGTTGTATATTGAAATGTATACCATCAGAAAAGTATGTTTTTTGAAGGTATTATGATTATTTTTTAAAATGTTTTTTTAAAATTAATGTACTTTAAAATATTCGTTTTGAATAGAAAAGTATTCTTTTATAATATTTTTTACTCTTAAGTATTTACTTTTATCATTGACATATGAATTAAAATAACTATATATAATCTAGTGCTGAATATAAATACAAAATTGTTTATACATTTATAGACTGTGAACATTTATAATTGCTCTCCAAGTTGTGTTCTAAATTTAGCTGAATTTCATTGACTGAAGAAATCTAAGGAAATTATAAATTTATCACTAGATATTTTATCAACTCAGTAGTACAACCAAGATTGAGATCCATTGTATACCTTGGACAATGATTACACTTTTAAAACATTAAATTTTAACAACTTCAATATTTCATGTACATCATAAAATAAGTAATCTCTGCGAGTGACTCTGTAAATCTAAATCTTTCTCTCTCCCCCTCCCTTTATTTATTATTGTGGCAGTAAAATATTTATGTAATAGTACGTAATAGAGGTCATGTATATTGAACTATTATTTTTTAAATAGATGTTTTAAGAAGAAATATACTATTATAATATCAATATAAATTGCAAAAAGTGAATAGTATTTAAGGGAAAAAATATTATTGCAGTTTCAGCTTATACTATTCTATGAAATACTGACAGAAAGACAACTGTTTTAAATATCGATTTGAGATTACGTTAATCTGACTTTAATGAAGATTTTTCGGATGTAAATTTGATGGCATATAAATGAAATTTCTTAAATTTAATTTTCTCATAATTTTATTTAGCTGCAGTAAAGGTAGATAATTATTATTCAGAAAATAATATTATTTTGGCTTTTATTTTCCAAGAATAGATCTGAAGATCGTTAAATTACAGGATACTTACTGTAAATAAACAACTTATCTGATTGATGCACAATAAATTGATGCTAAATAAACTTTTCCTTTGAAAATTGAAATTCCTGTATACAAATAATACATACATAAAAGGATAAAACTTTAAACATTTCGATCCCGTTTGAAATATTTCTTATTGTAGTTTTTGATTACATTATTGTATCAGTTGAAACAGAATGAAAATCTACTATCAACAAGAATACCAGTTTATAAATTTATCTTGAGTGGCAGACAAATATTCTCTGATAAGTGTTCTATTAAAGTTTCTATTAAATTGAAAGAAACGATGTACAATTAAAGAGGATATATATTTTAATTTGAATCTTAGGATCAAAAACTCACATCTGAACTAGACCATGTCAATTTTTTGAAAACTGCTAAATTGAACTATTCTTTTTCTGAAAAATACTTTTTTAAATCCGACTTTTATTGCAAAGAATACATCTGCAACAGTTAAAAGGGATAAACTTATAAATTACAAGCTTAAATAATTCCTAACATCTAACGCGTACAAAATGGTAAATATTTAGCTTTAATTTAAATATGATTGTAATTGATTCATACGTGTACAACAACTAACCCCACAGGAATAGATAGTATGCGGTGAGTTCAGACGTGAATTTTGCACTGAAATAAAAAGTGATTTTTACTAATGGAATTTCACTTAATAAATATATTTATAGTATAACAAATGATACAGAATTATTTTAATCATGAAGTCTTTCTTTCACTTTATTTGATTCCTAATTCAATGTAAGAAATAATTAAAGCTTGTTTGTTTAAATGATTGATAGTTACGAATAATATCATGCTGAATTAATATTCTGTTTACAATTTCTAACATACAACTCATATTTAAATCGCTTCAAGAATTGTTAATTTTTCAGTTGTTGCAGCATATTTATAATAAATTAAGACGCCAAATAAATTTTAATGTAATTTTCATAATAAATCTATTGAAAATTAAAGCTTACAATTCTTATTCAAAACTCAAAATTATGGAAGCAGATAAAGTCGCAGTTATTGGATATCATTTTCCCAGGAGTGTTTTATCTTATACATCATTAACAGCTTTCATTTCAGATAAAAGAAATTTATATGGAAGAATGCTATTTAACCTTGGAGATTATCTTACAGAACATTCAAATAAATTCGATAGAGTTCGTTTTGTTATCACAGATGAAGTAAGTGGAAGATATCCGAATGGTACATCGACAGGAATAATAGGGATGGTAAATCGATCAAAAATTGATATTGGTATTAATACATTTATTATGAATGAAGTAAGCACTGATATAGTGGATTTCGCTTTCCCTTATCAACTTGAAACAACTATATTTATGACTCGACAGGCAGAGTATAAACCACACATTTTTGGCATTTTACAAATATTTTCACTGCCTCTTTGGATAGCCGTCATCTCAACATTAATTGTCATGTCTTTGGTATATTACGTCACCTTCAGAAGAAGGTATTCTTTTGATAAAATTTTACCTCACGTTTTTGCTGTTTTGTTAAGGCAGAGTTCTGTTTTAAAACCGTCATCTATGATAAAAAAGTTGCTTATCTTTTATTGGGTTGTAGGATCAATGTTTCTTTGTTTGGCTTACGATTGCGTAATTCTGTCTTTTCTTTCATTTCCACCCATCATTCAAGTTAAAGATGTGCCGCAGTTTGCCAAGGCTGTAAAAGAAGGACACTATCAATGCGTAAAGAGTCGACACTCACCAATTCCTGCACTGTTATTAAAATCAAAAGACGAAAATTTAAAAATAATTGGACGAGACATTCTGACGAATAACTTTAGTAACGATAATACATTTAATGATTTTTATTACGATAGAAACAAACCAAATCTCGCTCTTATGATCTCTACATTTGACGTTGGTATTTTGGCTAAAGGACGAAAATTCGTCTCTGAAGATCGTTTCCTTGAAAGCATGAATGCAATGCCTGTCCGAAAAGACTTTTGTTGCAAAAAATTGATAGAAAAGTTCGTTCACAGATTTATGGCTTCGGGATTGTATTTCAAGTATCATAACGATAGAACATTTTTAGAACGTTTACCAAGAACTACTGAAACATGAAGAAAAAGACACCAGCAAAAGAGTATTAAAAATCCTTACAGATGTTGCTCCTGCATTTATATTTTTAATATTTGGACATATAATTTCCTTCTTAGTTCTTATCGTAGAAATATTGTCAAATCGTATGAAGAAAAAATATAAAAAGTCGAGTGAATATTGCATGCAAAGAAGATTCTAATTAGCTTTGAAAATTTAATAGTAATAACTCTATTCTTATATAAAAAAGTCTTATTAAATTTTGCAGTTGTTATATGAGAATAGTAAGAAATTTTCTTATATTTAGCAGTGTACTGAACAGCACTATGCATTTTACTCTAAGAATATCACATTGCAGTAAAATTAAAAAATATATATGAGACTATTATGTAACGAGGATTTTTGTGCAATTCGTTCTACACCAAATTTCACATTGATCTTATGGTATAAAATTTATGGGAAAAAGTACACATATCAGTATTGAAACTCATTTGAAATCGGCCCCTTCTCATTTTCTGTAAGAAACATTATTTCTTCGTTTGAAGACGTCTAGGGCGGGGATGGAGAACCTATGGCACGCGTGCCACTTTTGACATTCAAAAGAATAAGTTTGGCTTCGGATTCTAAATCAAGGTACTGTGAGATTAGACAAAATACACTAATTTAGATGATCTGATCTTGTCTAAATTCGATTGATTGGAAATTGAAGTATTTTAATTCTGGCTTTTTAAAATGTCAATCTAATTCAACATGGACTCAAAAATTTATTATACAAAGCCAATATTTAGAAACTGTTGACAAGGAAATATTATTATAAATTATAATTAAAAATGACGATGATAAATTATGAAAAATTGGAAGAATATTCCAGAACTAGTTGAAGAAGATATTGCCATTTTAATAATTTGTCTATCTATCTATGCCTGCCGTTATTAAAGCTAAGACCTTCTGTTGTTCGACGTGAAGATGCAAGCGGTTTAGAAAAATATGAAATTTAACCTTTTCGAAAAAATTCGAAAGAATTTTTAAAAGGCTCAACGATTGTACGGAGAGCAGCTTGCTTTTGTCACTTAAACGTTCTTTTTGTGTTTTTGCCTCATATAACAACATCACGTTCGGCACCTTTGCGTTTTAATTCTGACCATGGATTCTTTGATGAAATTTTTTTCTTTGGATGTGTATTTGGCTGTGTGTGTTTGGCTATATTATCACCTCTTAACCCTCTAATGCATGATTTTTTATTTTTCTAAAAAAAATACATTTGCTTCCTTGACAGCCATAAATTACAGGAAAAATATTGAAAAAATTTTCACTCTTATATTTTTTAATATTTTGAAGTTTTTTTAATTGTTGCCAAATGGCAACACCATGCATTAACCCCCCAAACTTTTTTTTTTTTTTTAACTTTGCCAACTAGCAACACTGTGCTGTTTTATTGCAATTTTTTTTTTGTAAATTATAAGATTTTAAATGCATACAATACTTTACATACACATAGAAAAATAAAATTATATGTATGTGTGGTATGTATGCATATACGTGTATATATATATATATATATATAAAACAATGATCATGGACATGTAATCACTGGAAATCTTGATATTGTTAATAATTTTAAATTGAAACAACTAATGGGTTATGGTACTAAATATAGACTTCCATCTAAATTTAATGTTAAATCTATTATCAAACAGTTTACACATGATATTGATATTTTTATTTATAAAATTTCTATCTCTTATAATAAGCCTATTGAATATTTTAATCAGTGGAAAATATTAGTAATTGAAAAATTAACTATGGCTTTAAAAAATAATATTGCTGATTTGGTTTCTATTAATACACAGCATATTTTCCAACAAATTACTAAATTACAAAAAAAACTACGTTATTACATATGTAGACAAATCTCCTAATAATTATGCTATTATTTGCAAATCTTATTATCACCAACTTCTTACAAATTGTATTTCTTCTAATAAGTCATTTCAAAAAACTAATGAAAATGTAATTGTAAATAATCGTAAAATTCGAAGTTATTATAAACTATTAAATATTTTATCTACTAACTTTAATTATCCATATTTAGTTCTTATTCCCAAATTTCATAAAACTCCAATTAAATTTAGGACTGTAACTATTGGTTGCAATACATATAATAATAAAGCCAATAAACTTCTCTTAAAAATTCTTAATCAATTATATGTACTTACTACAAACAATGATAATACACATTGTATAAAAAATAGCTATCAACTTGTCAATATTTTAAAAAATCTTCATTGTATATATAATATAACGACATATGACTTCAAAGATCTTTTTAATAATATAGACCTATTAGATTTACATAAAATTATAAATGCATTATTTAAAAAGTATTATAAAAAACTGGAATTACCATCTAATATTGATATTGCATATTTTAAATCTTTAACAAACTTCATTATCTATAATAATTATATCTTGCAAGATAACACTTTATATTTACAGCATGTCGGTATACCACAAGGCGGTTGTACATCCAGTTTACTCTCAGACTTATATCATTATGAACGTAATTTTACTAATAATAATCTACATTGATATCGTTATATTGATGACATAATTTTAATTGATACTGATCATTCTGCAATTACTCGATTTCCAGTAGATTATCCCACTAATTTGAAATTAACGGAAAACCTTTTATCTAACAATACAATTAACTTCTTAGATCTTAAAATTACAATAAAAGACAACAAAACAATCACAGATTTATATGACAAACGTAAAGAATTTAAATTCAAAGTTAATACATTTACAAATTTTAAATCTTGTCTACATCATTCTGTATTTCGAAATATAATACTTAATCATTTATATAGAATAAAATGTTTATGTTCTTCTTATCTAATTAACAATAATATTAAAAAACTAATTTATGATGCATTAAATCATGGTTTTCCAAAAAACTTCATATATTCATTAATATACAATTAGTATTTTTCTTACATGATCTTTTAAAACAAATTAACACATGCGTAAACAAAATTACAAAAAAATTACAACAAAAGACAACAAAACAATCACAGATTTATATGACAAACGTAAAGAATTTAAATTCAAAGTTAATACATTTACAAATTTTAAATCTTGTCTACATCATTCTGTATTTCGAAATATAATACTTAATCATTTATATAGAATAAAATGTTTATGTTCTTCTTATCTAATTAACAATAATATTAAAAAACTAATTTATGATGCATTAAATCATGGTTTTCCAAAAAAATTCATATATTCATTAATATACAATTAGTATTTTTCTTACATGATCTTTTAAAACAAATTAACACATGCGTAAACAAAATTACAAAAAAATTATAAAATAAAAAAATCTCTATAAAAAATTAAAAATTGTAAAATAATATAAAAAAAATATTATAGGTTGGATGGGTGGGTAGATGTTAGAGTACGGAGGAGGGTGATGTTGTCTGGATAATACGCAATGGTTAATTTATAAAAAAAAAAAAAAAAAATGGGGCTTTTGTATTATTACTATATTTTTGATACGTATTTTATAAGGATGTTGATTTGATATTTTATATGTAATTGGTGAATTTCATTAATAATTAGCTTAATTATTGTTTAATCTTATTTACAATCATTTGTTATAAATTTTAATTTAATAAGGACAATATCATATTAATTACTAATAGTATGCCATTTTTATAGTGATTAATATACATATAAGTATATTTAATATAAATAAAGTTATACTGTATGTATTAAAATTGGGTAATTATTTTTATTATTATTCCTCTATTCTTATTAATATTTTAATATTTATCTATTTTCACTTTGTGTTATAAAATTTATTATCGGTTTAATGTTTTTGAATGTCCCACATTCATACTTTTAGGATTTTTATGGATGTATGAAAATAATCCACACACTATATTTGTGCTTTTTACGTAATCAGAATTTAAGTATCTGTTTACCTTCTTTATACTCCCATATGTTTATTTCCTGTTCATTTTATAATTATCTTATATATAATAGTTTTTATTAAAGATTTTTTATTTTTAATAATTATTTATATTAATTATTAATGAATTTATTTTGTTTTATAGCATATAGCTATATGCTATATATTATCGATGTTCTAGAATTATTTAAATTCTTAGTGTAGTTTAAATAAGTTAGCTAGTAGAATATTTTGTATGCTTTTTAAATTTTATTAACAATAGTTTTTTTTAAAAAAATACATTGTGTGGTTTATATTCAGTTTATAATTATCTATATATAAGGATTTGTTTGGTTTTGCTGTTAATAAAACAATTGTTACATTCAAATGCTTACAACTGTTTATCTTGTGACATTTGAATCATAAAAGTAATACTAGATGGCAGCACCAAAATTTGTATTTTTTTCGATAAGTTCTAAATTTTACTTTTTCCAGCTACATTTCAGTTATAATTTACTACACCAGGGGGAATTTTTTAGCTAAATTTTGACGATATTGTTAAACAGTTTTTAATTAATTTAATAGTGCATTTTAAATATGTAATTACTTTCTATTTATTTTATTTTATATTATATTAAAAGTTATTTAACATTTATTTCAAAATGTATTAACTGCATCCTATGGTATCAATTACTGTGATTTCTTAACTGTTTTATTCACCTTAATCTTTACAATATTTTGGGTGCCATGTGCGCGTGGATTTATTCTAAAATATTGAAATATTAATCGGTATGGTGTTTATTATTTCTATTTTATATCCTTTAAATATTTAAATAGGTTTTATTGATTTTTCCATTTCATATTATTTGTTTCTATTCTGTTTTCATTTTTAATCAATTCACTTGATTTTAATGGTTGTTTGGGCACAGGGGAAAATAACTTTTAGCTTTAGCTTATTTTTCTCACAGAAAACAACCATTTTGCTTATATCATTGAATTATGTGCCCTTGACAACGTAATTCAATATATAAGCATTTCCATTATTTGTCGGTGTCCACTTTCTTATTTTTCTTCCATAATAATTCTTATAATAAATTAAAAAAAATTTTTATACTTACAGCTTTAATTCATTACGGTTTTTGATGGTGGTAGGTTATGTTTATTTAATGGTTATATATATATATATATATATATATATATATATACATATATATATATATATACATATATATATATACATATATATATATATATATATATATATATATATATATATATATATATATGTATATATATATATACATATATATATATACATATATATATATATATATATATATATATATATATATATATATATATATATATATATATATATATATATATATATATATATATATACATGTATATATATATATATACATATATATATATATATATATATATATACATACATATATATATATATATATATATACATACATATATATATATATATACTATATATATAATAATTTTAAATCAAAATTTAACTTACAAGTCATATAACAATATTAACCAAAATTCTAAATAAAGACGGCATGTAATAATATTATACATTAATTGTTATCTATCAACAAAATAATAATGGTATAAATTATAGTTCTAAGATATTAAATGAACATATGAAGTTAGATGCTACAATAGAATCATTTTTAATTTATAAATGAATAAGAAGATATGCTGTCTTGATACAGAACACAATAGAAGTATTGTAAAAAATATAATTAAATAAAAATATATAATAATAAAATGCGGAAAAGCAGCCATATTTATCCTGTATTTTAAACCAATTGGAATCATTTAAATTTTAAAAACCAAAATGGGCTTATAAAGCGTAATATCACATGCAAAATACAATGAAAAAATCATAATCTAATAAAATATATATAAATATACGGGCAATGCTGCAGAATATCATAGAATTTTATATCAATAATATTTATCAAAGTTATGAATGGTAACCAATAGAACATTTATTGTTTTTGTTTAAACGTAGAGGTACTAAACACTTATTCATTTTACCCTAGTGTAACATATACAGCCCAGAACTTTACACCGCTGTTTTTTATCTAAGTGTTGTGGCCAGTGATCAATTTTATCTTTCCTGACATCTTTAGAAGTTTCATAAAGCTGAAAACAATGGACTACTAAGTTGTTACTATAAAATTTTAATCATTGGCTTTTTTTAATGATGTAACAGGTACCTTCAGGAGGGCATAGACACAGAAACACAAGGAGTCCCGGTGCAGCTGCCCGCATGTCCCTGCATTAGTCAGGCCCTGGCTTTACAGTAAACTGAGAAGATTTTGTATTTAATAAGAGTCGTTTATCGAGTTAGGGTGACATATGGTGATAAAAGTGAAAAAAAATTAAATATCATGCGAACCAGTTGTGAAACAAACAATGCTCAAAATGTTTACAAAAACGGAACTCAATTCATGGTGTTGCCAAATGGCAGCAAATGTATATTCATGTGCATGGGATTTTTGATCCAATAAACATAACTGAAAATTATTTAAAATAACTTTTAAAAGTATATTCTTTTCAGAAATTTTTTTTTCAAATGAAATTTTGCATGTTAAATATTTTTTATATGAGTTAGAAATCCAACTATGGCCAACAAAATGGAAAGTATCAAAAGTTGCTTTTTATTTGTAATTTATAAACAACTATTGCCAACTATGATACTTTTTATGAAATAAATCTAAGTATAGGACCGACATGAATACGTAAAGCATAAAGTTGTCAAGAGACAACGGTAAATAAACAATAAGGAGGAAAATTTTAATATGTTGCCAATTGGTAACAGTATGAACTAGAGGGTTAAAATGTTGCCCATCTTTTATAAAACATCCTGTATATTAAATTTCAAACGGTAATTTTTCGGTTCGGTTCGGTAATTTTTGCGCTGTTATACGCGGATTGACGGGCGGACAGATGAACGGACCAGACAATGGCTATAGGCGCTACGTAATAAAATATAATTACGAGTGCATCTAATGAGTTATATTTGTTCATATTTCTACACAAAGGATAAAGTCGATAATGATATGTAAATATAGGGTGTTTTTTCATAATTGTATTTAAATATGGATTAATTTTCGCTCATTTCTGGTTGATTTCTTGTTGAA